>SNVD02002702.1:0-600000 GCA_013180625.2 Boswellia sacra
TGGAAATACAAATTCAATTAGAATCAATCCTCGTGGGAACGATATCTTACTTATCACTTTATTACTTGTGCGACTAGTATACTTGCTAGTTTCGAACGCATCACAAATCCATGAGGGTTTAGACCCAAAGTGTACAATATCATATCAATATAGAGTTTTATATGGTCCATAGTTCCAACAAGTGGTATTAGAGCTTAGGCTCAGACTTAGCGAGGAGAATACGCGATGGAAATTTTCAGAGTGTCAAACGAAGTTGGTGGGCCTTGGTTAAGCTTACGATTGGATCCATGGATAGGCTTTATTTGTCAACTGGATAGAGCAAGCTCTCGTGATACGTTGTTCCTTGATAGAGCAAGAGGATAGGCAATCGTTTGGGGGGAGGCCTTGAAAAAATACATAAACGTATGGTCCTTTGTTTGAGGGGAGATTGTTGGGTGTGCAACCAAAGTTTCACATTGTCTAGACATAGGGAGGATCATAGACATATAAGTATGGACAAGTACTCTATTGGTATAAGGCCTTTTGGGTAGAATTCAAAAACAAATCTATGAAGGTTAGGCTTAAAGTGGACAATATCATACCAATGTGGAGTTTTATGTGGCTCAAAATCCTAACAACCTATGTATTCCAAAGTTGTTACACTTGCTTTGCTTCGGAGAGTTCCTTACGACCTAAGGAAGAACGTTCATATTTCTAGTCCCTTGCAAATGATGATTGGGCGAGATCCATGTTTGTTTGTAAAGGAATTAATGACAAAAGAAGAAGGAAGTTGGGAGTCCTACATTCGAGATTTAATCGAATTATAGGTGCTGCCTAGTTATCGTATAATCTCTTACATTCTGAATTCTCCACAAGAATTTTGATTGATTGCAAAAAATTGAATAACTTGATTCTTGATTCCATTGTAGGTGATTCAAGAAGAGGGTAAAGTAATGCTAATTCATGTATTTAATCCTTTTGGCGCTCAATAAAATTGCTGGATACAGATGATTGACCGAGTGTTAGGGACACCACAGCTGTACGTAGAGCTTCTAACATATAAATTATTCAAATACTTGCGGAAATCTCCTTGCCATGGGCACCATATATACTAAATTTTAAGTTTATTAGGGAGCTTATTCTCCAACAAAATTTTCCAAATTAATTATCTTATATTCTGATGGGACAATTTTAGTAAAATGTTATCACCTCCAAGATTAATTAGTATTTAAACTTAATTTTATTCGGTGGATGTTTAAGGAAATCGGTCTCCTGCTGACAAGTAGAACCTACATTTCTGAATAAGTACTACAAACAAAAACTAACCGAATTTCACTTTAAACTTTTTCCTTCGGCTTCCATCTTCTTGCAAAGATAAAGATGCGGATGTTTATTATAAGTATCACAATAGTAAATATAGGAACAACGATGATGATGACAGTTCGAGCTACGTTACTAATTTTTGCTGCAAAAATATCGAAATCATTAGCTAATCAAAAGCAGCGGCATACTGAGAGCAGAAGTTTACTGCTCGTCTTAAATTTATGGATATATAATTTATGCTCGTCTTAAATTTTCCAACGTTAGGGATCCTTTCATAAGATCACAAGGTGCACAAAACATTAAATCAATGAGAAATGGTGATTGCTTTTCAATTTTAGAACAAGTGGAAAAATACAGAGTCATGCGCTCAGATTGAATTTTAAGAATAGTTCTACTTTTGTCGGTTCCAACAGAAAATCCAATAGTGAAAACAAAATGGAAAGAAGCTGCATCTTAAATGGATACCTTTCAGTTGGTGGAGATAACGGCGGTGATGGCTGTGACTTAGTAGAAATAACAGCTGGGTTTATAAATTCTCCCTCCTAGCTTCCCCTCACTCTGGAAGAGTGAGTGAGTAGCCATTAAGCATGAGAACAACTGAAGCCATGTTTGCTACGTCAGCTACATTTTCTTGTACTCATATCCATCCGATGTGAATGCATCTCATTACTTCAGTTCTGGAACCGGATCTCAAGGCCGGATCCACAAGATTTAAAGCTGTTTCTTTCCTCCAATTTTCCAAGCCTGGAAGAATTTAGCAATGCCACACATGTAACATCAGAGAAGGAAGCACATTCTGTTTCGTCTACAAGCACATTCTGTTTCGTCTACATAAATAATTAATAATGGTCTCATAATTCAAAAGAGATATGTACCCAGATGAAATTAATACTTGCACAGCTTAGAAGGTCTTCCATGTTATCCCTATTTCGGAAAAATTATTTTTCTGACCGCTTACAATCTCCGGAATTAACACGCCAAAGCTAAAGACATCTGACTTCACCGAAAAACTACTCATGCATTGCATATTTTGGAGCCATATATCCACTGCATGATGACATCAATACAGTTTAATATACCAATTTTGGATTGAATTGTGTTGGTATAAAAGAACAAAAGAGAGTGTTTTGTGAACTATGGAAAAGACTTATTTTATTTAGCTTCATAGCTCTCAATTTATACAGCATAGACTTGAATTTAAAATGCAGAAATATCTGCTTCAAAACAGAAAATATATGCTAAAATCTTAACAACTATTGACTACTTTATTTTCCTAAAGAATAGCTCAAATTGAAACTAAATGTTGACAGCTTCAAAGTCATAACAATCAATACTCCTCCTTGGCTTTGGAGCTGCAAACGCCAAGTTTTTGCCTCAAGAATTCATATCTAGCTTTAGGCAATGCCTTTGTTAGAATATCAGCACTTTGATTCTCTGTTTTGCAATGAATCAGCTGCACTTCTCCTTCCTTTTGTACTTCCCTGAGAAAGTAAAACTTTATTTTGAAGTGTTTGGTTTTACCATGGACCACAGGATTGTTTGCTATTGAAATTGCAGCTTGGTTGTCTACAAAAATTTGTGTGCTTTCTTCTTGCTCTATATGCAGGTCTGCCATAAGTTTTCTGATCCAAAGTGCTTGATTTGCAGCAGCAGTAGCTGCGACATACTCTGCTTCAGCTGTGGATTGTGCTACTATTTCTTGTTTCTTCGAACACCAAGAAAAAATTCCAAAGCCAAAACTAAAACAATAACCTGAGGTGCTTCGCATGTCATCAACGCATCCAGCCCAGTCGCTATCCGAATAACCATGGAGAGCGAAATTTTCGACTCGATTGAACTTTATTCCATAATCAATTGTGCCTTTAACATATATGAGAATTCTCTTTGCTGCCTGAAAATGAATTGTACTTGCACAGTACATGTACCTAGATAGTAAACTCACAGCATACACGATGTCCGGCCTGGTTGCGGTCAAGTACATTAGACAACCAATTAAACTCCTATAGAGCCCTTCATCTACCTTTTCAGCTCCATCTTCTTTGCTGAACTTTTCCTTTTGATTCATCGGAGTTGGAGTCGACTTGCAACCTTCCATGTTAAATTTTTTGAGGACTTCATTTGCATATTTTTGTTGGCACACAAAAATTTCATGTTGCATCTGCTGAATTTGCATGCCAAGGAAGAAAGTCATCTTGCCAAGATCTGTCATCTCAAAAACATCTTTCATTTCTCCTTTAAATTTGTCAATCAGCTCCTTTTTGCTTCCTGTAACAAGCAAATCATCAACATAAAGAGACACCACAACTATTTCATTATCAACCTTCTTGGTGTATAAAGTAAATTCACTTAGACATTTTTCAAAGCCTAAGTTCACCAAGTGTGCATCAATTCGGCTGTACCAAGCCCTTGGTGCTTGCTTTAAGCCATAAAGGGCTTTTTTTAAACGAAACACCTTCTCTTCATGTCCTTGAACTGAAAATCCTTGTGGTTGCTCGACAAAAATTTCTTCCTCCAAATACCCATTTAAAAAGGCCGACTTGACATCCATTTGATGTACAACCCAACCCTTTTGTGCAGCAAGAGCAAGCAGCATCCTTATTGTATCTAATCTTGCCACAGGAGCGAACGTTTCAGAGAAATCCACGCCGAACATTTGAGCATATCCCTTGACTACAAGCCTGGCCTTGTGCTTGTTTATAGAACCATCAGAATTGAGCTTGGTTCTATAAACCCATTTCACTCCTATAGCTTTCTTGTCTTTTGGTCTATCCACAAGTTCCCAAGTTTGGTTCTTTTCAATCATGTTGAGCTCCTCCTTCATTGCAGCCATCCATCTTTGATCAGTTGCAGCTTCTTCATATCCTGCAGGCTCCATTACAGCAACATTACACCTTTGATAAATATAAGAAAAAGATTGAGTTCCTCTGACAGCTACATCATCGATATCATCATTATTTTCATGAATCTGAAACTTCTTGTCAATTTTTATCTTCTCATCAATTTCCCAGCTCCAACTGTCTTTCTCATGGAATTGGACGTCTCTGCTGATGATCACTTTGTTGCTTTTTGGTAAGTAGATTCTGTAAGCTTTTGAGGTTGAGCTGTAGCCTACAAAAACTCCCGGTTCTGCCTTTTTGTCCAACTTGTCTCTCTTAACCTGATGAATGTAAGAGAAACACAAACAACCAAAGGTTTTTAGATTGATTAACTCTGGTTTGTAGCCATACCATGCTTCAAATGGAGTTTTTCTATGCAAAGCTTTTGTTGGCAGCCTGTTGAGAAGATACACAGCTGTATTTGCAGCTTCAGCCCAAAACTTCTTTGGTAGCACTTTGTCATGAAGTAAACACCTTGTCATCTCCATAACTATTCTGTTTTTTCTCTCCACGACGCCGTTTTGTTGCGGTGTATAAGGTGCAGTTAACTGATGTTCGATTCCGGCATCTTGACAAAAAAGATTAAACTTTTTTTAGGTATATTCAGTTCCGTTGTCAGATCTGATCATCTGCATCTTACAACCGCTTTGAGTTTCGACCCAAGCTTTGAACTTCCAAAATATGTCAGCTACCTCAGATTTAAATTTTAGAAAATAAATCCAGCAAATCCTTGTGTGATCATCAATGAAAAGGACATAATACTTACTACCATTTAATGATGGTGTACTCATGGGTCCTCCTACATCTGTATGTATAAGTTGCAGCTTTTGAACAGCCCTCTATGTCGCTTTTTGTGGAAAAGGAAGTCTCGCCTGCTTTCCATATTGACAGGCTGCACATGTAGGAAGCTCCTTCTCTAATTTCGGTAAACCTTTTGCAAGGTTGTTCTTCATCATAAAAAGTACAGCGTCATGATGAAAATGTCCCAGTCTCTTATGCCAAAGCAATGCATTGTCATCCTCTTTGTGCACAGCAGCCAACTCTTCTTGCGTTAAATCCAACGCAAAGCTTTTGTCTTTCATTTGAATTTTGAATGCATCTCTGCCTTCTACATCTTTAATAATGCAGTTTTTGTTTTCAAATAGCACTTTATATCCTTTTTCCACAAGCTGAGCAACACTCAAAAGATTTTGATCAATTTCAGGAACATATAGAACATCAGGAATTAGTTTCAAACCTGCGTGGCCTTGAATTGCCACTGTTCCTTTGCCTTTTACAGCAATATATGCTCCATTTCCAATTCTAACCCTGGAAATGGCAGTCTGATCAAGCTCTTTGAAGAGTTCACGATCAAAAGTCATATGGTTTGTACAACCGCTATCGATCAACCAGCTTTCAGTTGAGCTGTTACTGGTGAAACACGACGCCACAAACATTTGCTCTTCTTCTTGTTGATTTTGAGCAGCCTTAGCTTCTCCTTGTCGCTGTTGAGACTTGCATATTTTTTCCATATGTCCTAACTGACCACACTTGTTGCATCTGGCATCTGGCCTCCACCAGCACCTCTTTTGCGGATGATTGGTTTTTTTGCAGTGAGGACATGATGGAAAAGTTTGAGTGTTGTTGTTGTCCGCAGAACCTTTAGGCTTACTGTAAGTATACTGCTTCTTTTTGTTGTTTTTTCCACCATTGTTACTCTGCAACTTGGCTTGAAAAGCACCGTCTACAGTTCCTTCTTGCCTCATAAGTCTCCTTTGTTCATGTGCCTGCAACGCATTCAACACCTCTGCCAAGGTGATGCTTGACAGATATTTTGAATTCTCCAAAGATGATATAGTTGCCTCAAATTTTTCAGGAATTGTGACTAATATTTTTTGCACAATCCTAGAATCAGAAAAGTCAGTACCAAGGAGTCTTACATTATTTGCGATGCCGAGCAATCTGTTAGAGTACTCCTTAATTGTTTCTGATTCCTTCATCTTTTGCACCTCGAATTCTCTAATTAGATTCATCGCCCGCATTCCTTTGACCCTCTCGTTTCCTTCATACTCCTGCTTTAAGAAATCCCAGATTTCCTTGGCTGTTTTCATCATCATTATTCTATTGAAAATAGTAGGCGAGATAGCCATGAACAAGCTAGATTTTGCTTTTGATTTTCTTTGCTTCCTCTCCTTGTGATTTTTCATCTGCGCAATAGTTGGATTGTCGGGTAAAAGAGGAACTTCATAATCTTGTTCTACGGCTTCCCACAGATCATTAGCATCGAGATAAGCTTCCATCTTAACAGCCCATGGTTGATAATTTGTTCCATTGAACACAGGGGGAGTGATTGCAGTAAACTGAGTTTCTGAATCCATTTAGAGTGAGTTGTGGTTTTGTGTTTGTGTGGGTAGGTTATAAGTGTTTAGGTTTGTGTTTTTGGTTTCTCAGATCCCTTAAGATTTGGCTCTGATACCAATATGTTGGTATAAAAGAACAAAAGAGAGTGTTTTGTGAACTATGGAAAAGACTTATTTTATTTAGCTTCATAGCTCTCAATTTATACAGCATAGACTTGAATTTAAAATGCAAAAATATCTGCTTCAAAACAGAAAATATATGCTAGAATCTTAACAACTATTGACTACTTTATTTTCCTAAAGAATAGCTCAAATTGAAACTAAATGTTGACAGCTTCAAAGTCATAACAATCAATAAATTGTTATAGATCGCT
This sequence comes from Boswellia sacra, assembly GCA_013180625.2. NCBI lineage: Eukaryota > Viridiplantae > Streptophyta > Magnoliopsida > Sapindales > Burseraceae > Boswellia > Boswellia sacra. The sequence goes on from SNVD02002702.1 coordinate 6,892, forward strand.
TTATGATTGTAGGCAAATTATTTTCTTTCTTTTTATTTCCAGGATAGTTTGTTCTGATACTTACTTGGTTCCCACAATCCTACTGGTGTCACTGTTAGTTTGAACCATCTGAAACAATCTTGCCATAACAAAATCTGCAATTTCTAATTTCATGATCTCTGCATCTAGCAAAATGTTAATAGCTTTGAGATCTCCATGAATTATATTTAACCTAGAATCTTCGTGAAGATAGAGTTGTCCTTGAGCAACTTTATATCGCCTTTCCCAATCCAATCCAATTGAATACGTTTCATTGAATCTACACATTTAAACAAGTAGATGATTCACATAATTAAAACAAGAACAAACAACAGAAATCATAGACTTTTTTTTTTGTGTGGAAGAGATGTAGCCCCAACAAATGAAACATCTGTACATGTTAATTTATCAAATATGAACTAATCAAGGCTTGTGTTAAGCATAGACTCATAGATGAGAAGCCTTCAATCACCTTCCAAGCAGAAACCAAGGAGCCTAACCAAATTCCTGTGTTGAAGCTGGCCACTAATAGGACTTTGTTCTTAAATTCTAGATTTCCTTGGACAGCCTTTTCACTACTACATCTTGTCCATTCGAAAGCGTGCCCCGAAATTAGAGCAGAACAAAAGCATAAATTAACTAATTTGAATATGATTCTCGAAAAATTGAATTGGAATAGCAATTCCTTGCGGGAGATATTTCATTGCCTTGTAAACAGCACCAAATCCTCGCCGCCGAAGCTTATCTGCCGCAACTCTGATAGTGCTAAAATCGTATTGCAAGGACTCAGCAGTCATCCGCAGCTTCACAAGTGAAAAATGTAAGCACAAAATACGTATAAAGTGAGTCACGATGAGTCAATAAGCATATGGGTTCATTCTAATAATAATGCAATATTATGACCTCGAAAAAGAGTTTCAATCTGAAAAAATATAGAAATTTATGATCTCTTTTCTATCTAATTCATGAGGGTAACTAATTAAGAACTATTATGTTGCAGTCCATAAGTGACTAGAGGAAGTTTGTGAAAACCTGTGTTGTTGTGGTACTGCATTATAAGTACTTCTTAGTTTTGGTCTTCCGGTATGAAAGGAGCCACTTCTAACTTACTTTCAACTTTCCTCTGGGACTTTCTCATCAATTTGAGAAAAGATACAGATGAAGATGGTCAATACCATGAAAGTAACTACCATCTTTCCCTGCAAAAGTAATGTGAATCAATATGAAATTATACTGACCGGATTATACAGAGACAAAATTATATGGGGAAAGAAAGGAAATAATTGACTCTCATTGACTTTATAAGCCACTTCTAACTTACTTTCAACTTTCCTCAATCATCTTTATTCTGTGTTGTGAGCAAAGATTTGGATCTTAGATAGAATCCAACCTTCTACAAATATTGTAATATGCATGGAGCATAATATTGCGGGGAAGTATCAACATATTTCACAGTGCAATATATTTGAACCACTGAATTGAAACACTTGAATGCTTAGGATTAAATTTTATGTACATTTTATATTATCTCAACCAAATAAAGAAATGAAATTTTTAGTCTAATAGTTTGAAGATAAGAGAAATAAATTGCATGACAATTGTGGTGTCATTGATCTAAATTCATTATCATAGCGGTATGTGTTTAATGTCTTTTAACTTTATTTTTTTTTACTACCGTAAAATCACAAATATGAAATGCACTCATATAAAAATTGATAAAAAAAATCTTGTATGTGACAAATAAAAAATAAAAATACAAATTATTTGACCTATTTAGACTATGGATTTTTTTCTTGATCATGATTTATAGACCATATGATCCCAAACTGATGTAAATTATAAACTAAAGCATATTCAAATGTTAATGAATCATCCAATGTTTACACTCCCATTGACTGGCTCGTCCAGTTTGATAAATAGATCAAAAATCGGCCCATTCCAAGTGGACTTGTGAATATCAGATCCATTGAAACATAAAGATCCATTAGCACGTGTTTGGGAGGCGGACTTATTTACTGGACTGGATTGTTTTCTTAAATTTAGACTTGACCCATATTTCGATAATTTTAAAGGTTGGAAGAGAAGCCTTGGAATAGAAGTGACAATTCGTGTAACGTGTGTCGATCTATTTAGTAATTCGTATAATACGTGTTAATTTATTTAATTATTCGTATCGAAATATGAAACACAGATTTGACATGATTATTAAATGTGTTACCCATGTGTTATAATAATGTCATATTTAATTCACATAATTTACTTAATTGTTTAACCTAATTATACATAATACATCATATTCTATATATTTATATAAATTAAAATTAATTTTAGAATATCAATAATTTTTAGAATAAAAATTATTAAAATCATTATAATATACTATTATGTAATTTAATTTACTTTATAATATAAAATTTTCAGTTATATAATATATATATTGTAAGTAGGTAAAAATTGATATCATTAAATGACCTTGTATGTTAAGGATTGATAAAATATATTTAACTATTCGTGTCATTATACGAGTTGGCATCTTGAACACCTTCAACACGAATCCGACTCATTTATTAATCATGTATTGTGTTCGTGTCATGTTTGCGTGGTATGACCTAAATTGCCATCCCTACCTTGGCGAAACCATTGTCATTGTGATGACTTTTTTTTTTCCCAAATTCTAGGAAACCCAAAAACAATTGTCCACCTACCTAGGCAACTATGTGCAAGGCTTTTATGGACTATATTCCTCTAAGGCCTTGATTTTAAATTCAATTTTGAAATAATTTAACAATAACAAACTTCATTTTATCAAAGGTTGCACGTCTCGTGAGTTGGTCAAACTAGTGGTACAGTGCTGGTAGGAAGGACTTTCTTATTGTGCATGTAGAAAATACAAGTTATTTAGAGAAAAATAAAGTTAAGGGTCACATTTGGTTGAATTAGATCAGCATTTTAATTAAATACATCTATCTAATTACAATTTAATAAGTAGATTCCGCTTTTTATTTATCAAAAGTTTGAGTGACCCCAAGTTGGTCAATAAGGACTTACTAATTGGGAAATTAAAAATTTACTAGAGGCTTAAGAATATTAGCTTGTTATTACTTACTATTGGTCTTCAAATTTTGTGAGCTGAGGTGCAAGAAGTGCTGAAATATATATCATGGAAATATATTAATTAATAATCGACTAGGACCTCACTCGTGAAGGACAAGCGAGGAAATATATATCATTGAGATGCAATTTTTCGTTAGTGGACCAAATCAATCAATATTCAATAATGTATCTTACTCTAACAAGCACATAAATAACTTTCAACTGTATATTTATATATCCTCTTTGACTTCGAAACTTTATATTTCGTGTATGCGGCTAGCGTGTAAATAAAAGACTGTGTTAATAAATTTTTTAACCCATTTGTTTGGTGACAATATTAAATATTGGACAAGTTTATCAATAGATGATTTACATAACATTAAGTTACTCAGTGGAGAATGAAGAAAAGTCAAGTTGGGTAGCTTTTTTTTTTTTTGTAACTGTTTAAATATTGTGAAGTCAGTGTAAAATAATTATAAAATATAACTTATTATTAAAAAAAGTTATATCTATTTACCAAGGTCTTGAATAAAAATCAAATTAATGATAAGTACTCATGGACACACCTATCCATAATCTAATTCTAATCATTTTCTAGTCATTATTTCATGTAATTCTATAATTGAGATGAATGATGAGTTGGCATCTTAAAAACAATTTTTTTTTTTTTTTTTATGAAACCTAATATATAAATAGAGGTTATCTACGAAAATCTAAAATTTGGTATAACATATTCTAAGCGGTCAAGTAGACATGGATCCGGAATCAAATTACAACATAATCTATAACCAGAGATGTGAGACATACCAAATTTAAGCAAAAACACCAATGAAAGGATCTTTTCATTGTTTCTCTACTAGCAATCTTAGAAGCATATATATATATATATATATATATATATATATATATATATATATTCATTCTAAGCCAGAGCAGAGTTAGAATTTCTATAGTTAAACCCCAAATGTAACATATTAGACCAAAACAATTTAGCATTTCAGCCCAAACAATATGCTTAATATTCTCATTTTCATACTTTATTGCTAAAACTATCTAGGAGATAGGTCGGTGATTGAAGCTTCATTTTTTGATAGTAAGACAATTTCATTTCTGGGTCGGTTGACCGAACCCTGCAAGAAAAATCCAGGTTTTGAGGGTGCCGGGAGATTGAGAAAGTCGTTGTTAAGCACGAAAACAACTCTAGCCATGGTGGGTCTCTCAGATTCGTTTTCTTGAACACATAGCAACCCAATGTGGATGCATTTTATCATTTCAGCTGTTGAATCACCGCTAAAAGCAGGACCAATCACATTTAAAGTTGTCCCTGCTCTCCAACTCTCCCATGTCTATAAAAAGTGAACAAACATTGTTGTTATAAGGGAAAATGGATGCTTACTTCTCTTTTAAGAAAAAAATTACCTATATTAGAAAGAGAACTGCTACCATAATTTATATAATACTTACAAAGGCTAGAAGGTCATATGATTCCCCTTCGCTTGCAAAATCAGTTCTCTTCTGACCAGTTACAATTTCCAAAATTAGAACACCAAAGCTGTAGACATCTGATTTAACTGAGAGGCGGCCGTGGTTTACATACTCTGGAGCCATATAGCCACTGCGCATAAAGAATTATTGGTTAGAAATTAACTCTTTTGATTATCCACTGGCACGTGGTTATAACATATTGAAGGTGAATTCGACCGTAACATAAGCTGTATCCTTGTTCTTATACATACCAGGTCCCCGCGATTTGATTTGTATTGCTTTGAGATTGATCCATTTCAAATAATCTTGCCAAGCCAAAATCTGCAATTTTAGGATTCATCTCCGAATCTAACAATATGTTACCAGCTTTGAGATCGCGATGAATAATCTTAAGTCTAGAATCTTCATGAAGGTAAAGAAGACCTCGGGCAATGCCTAATATGATTTTATAACGTCTTTCCCAGTCGATATGCTCATGGTTTGTTGGATCTACAAATTGATACATAATGAATTAAGGTATATGATTTTGTAAGGATCGCATGAGTTGAATAAGAGTAGTTAAATACTAAGAATTGCAGATTCATGCTTTTACTATATTGATACACGAATACTCATCCGGATTCAAGGAATTGATATAAAGATCTGAGATGTTTCTGTAAATTATGAAATATGTTCCAAACAATCTCTGCAGAATACTTCCTGCATGAAATTACTAGGAATTCAGTCGAAAATAGATTCAAAACCAGAAGTGCAAACATACCAAATATGAAGTGATCGAGGCTTGAGTTAGGCACAAACTCGTACACAAGGATCCTTTCTGCTCTTTCCAAGCAAAAGCCAAGAAGCCTAACTAAATTTCTGTGCTGAAGCTTGGCCAACAATTGGACCTCATTCTTAAATTCTGTTTCTCCTTGTTTAGAGTTCATAGACAGTCTCTTGACAGCTATTTGTTGTCCATTGGAAAGCATGCCCTGGCATGTCAAAAAATGTCGAACGTTGGAAAATATGTTTTGTACTTTCAAGGTAACAAATTATTGAATCCAATTCCTTGTCACGTTGAAGTTTTTACCTTGTATACCGCACCAAATCCACCTTGTCCGAGCCTATTAGCATCAGAAAAGTTATCTGTGGCAATTTTAATGGTCCGGAATTTGAACTGCAAGGACTCTGTATCTATGATTTCTTCCTTATCTTTATGAAATCAACAATTGAACAATATTGCAAGAACAGTACATTAGTCCATATTCTGAGATTTACAAATATGAAAAGAGAGAAGCTTCTCATGGAAAATGGATTATCCGTCGAAAAAAATGTCCAACTTACTTTCATAGTTCTCCTCTGATTTCCTCCGTCTTAAAAAGATGCGGAGACCTGTGATTAGTAGTATGACAGAGGTAATAGCAGAAACAACCACAACGACGATGACAGTATAATTCTTCTTTCCTGCAAAATCCAATAATTAACTTTGCAGCCTTTGCTCAGATTAAAGCTTTTTCATTAACCAATCATAAACTAACGACTCAGGATGATGAAGTCAAGTAACTTCACTGATTTTTTTTTTTATCCTACAAATTGTATAGGCCACATTTACTTTATATTAAAAAACTTCCAGAGAAACTTAGAATATACAGGTACCTTTCCGAGGTGTGGGATTGGCGGATGGTGTGGGATTGGTGGATGGTGTGGGATTGGTGGATGGTGTGGGAGAGAATACTGGTGGCCCTTCAATGGAAGTCTTGTAGAACTTCTCTGTCGCATATCTAAAATTACAGCTTGGGGTGATAACTCTTCCATCATTGTTTGTATCACAACATTTCTGCATAAGACTAGTAGCAAAAATGAGGCAATTTTTGCATTGAGTTTCATTTAAATCAGGAGTGCACTGCACAAGGGCATATAAGGATAAAATATTCGGAACTGCTTCTTCTCCAGTAGCATACTTATTAGGAGAATCGCCAGCTTCAATTATTAGCTTGTCCAACAGGCTCTTCCGTGTTTGATTGAACTCTTCCACGTTGTCCGTTATATTACTTTCTGAGTGCACAAAAAAGTAAGGTGCAGTTTCGTTTACGTGATTTGTGCTATAGTCAGCATAACGAAACATACAATTATTGAATCCTCCATCATCATATCCTCCAATCGCCAGGCGAGAGTTGGGACAGAGAGATGACAAATTCTGCTTTGCTTCATTTATGCAATCAGCACAACTGTCGGGCTCCATATCCGGCCTGCAAAGCGCACTTGCATAAACATCGTCAGGTTCTTTCCCGTAAGAGGAATTGTAAAATCCAGAATTTATGCTGGTAACGTTGGTGGGGGAATTCAGCAGGTGATTCAGGTTTGACTCAAAAGTACTATTAGTACTATAAATAGCGGTGCCGTTATAGCAGTCATGGTACTGCGATTCAAGCTGGGCAATGATAAGAGTAAAATAATTTATGAAACAGAGAGAAAGAAAGAAAAGCAGTCTGGAAGAAACCATTTGTTGAATTTATAACCACCCTGAGTTTCAGAAATTAATATGGTGAGTTCAGAGGATTTTTATTTTTGATTTATGGTACCGTCTGGATTATAAAATTGGTTTGTACTTGAAGTGTGGGTTGAACATGGGTATTGTGTTGCCTACGGCTGCTGATGAAGTTTCTTTCGGATATTAATTATTGAATTAAAAAAACGCGATATGTTGAAAGAATCAAACTGAAATCTAGACTTGTTAGACGAAAAAGTAAAATGTCATTAATCGTTGGAGCTATTTGTGATAGCATGGAATAGTACGCCTGCCAACTCCGATAGGGATAGCTAGCAGCTCTCCAACTCTGACCCAGAAAATAAAATTGAATTCTGTAAGAGTTTTTCTATGAACTTGTTGAGCACTAAAAGAAGTCAATAGGGTGTTCTCACAAGTAACCGAGGAAGAACAAATAGTTTTGTTTTGTCTCTCAAGAGAACGTTCTTCCAAACTGTAGGAACTTACATGGTGCTTACAGGAGGTTTTATGGAAAAATAACGTAAGTATTAAAAATTTAGATGTCATGACCTATAAGGTTCAATAGACCAAAACACTGACAATGTCTTTTTTCGTTGTTTGTCTTTTACGCTCTATAGCAAAAGAGACCCTGTTCGTCTATTGGTGTCTTGGTTCGTGGAGTCTGAAATTTTAGCATCTAAGTTATTTTTCAACAAGACCCTTAATTAAATGTAACAAGAAATTATTAAATAAACTTGATTTCTTAATGAAATAAAGATTTAAGTTTTTCCGATTTCAGCATATATTCGTGTGGATATGATCTTATAAATTCTCTATTTGTTTAATTGAGATATAAATGCTTATTTCTTTTTTTTATTCTTTTGGGCGTGGAGAAAGGGGAACTTACTGAAGTCTCGCAACTTGTTTTAGAAGTTCAATTGATTTCTTTAGTTAAGGTTGACAACGTGGCACAGTAGCCATTTCTCATTTATCAAGTTCTCAGTCTCGATCAAATTTCCACATAGATAAGTGACATTTCACTGACCAAAAAGAAAAGTATAGTTGTTTATTTGCTGTTATTCCAAACAAACGTTGTTTTCCTGTTTTGAGAATGTGATGAATAGTCCAAAGCAAGGAAGGAAATAAATAACCAATTCTTTTGATTAATTCCCAACCATAACCCCGTCTAAGGTCCTCAAGGAACACGCTTGATTAAACATCTCTCACTAATGCGGGCTGGTCAAAAGCGATATTATACGGAGATGGGTCAAGATTTTGTCATTGACTTTTTTAAGAGTAATGTTACTCATACAAACTACTTATATAAACTCACACATACAAACTGATGTGGCATTCTTATATAATTGTCACGTCACCCATGTTAATTAATGTCATTTATTATTAATATATATTTATCAAATCAATGCATTTATTTATCAAATCATATCATGCCACGTCAGTTTGTATGGATGAGTTTGTATAAGTAGTTTGTAAGAATAGCATTACTCCTTTTTTAAAGGCATCAAAACGAGCATAATTGCATAATCATGAATCATCTAATTTATACACCGATGAATGCGCTGAAGTTTGTAACAGTGTAAGCTCCGTGCTAACAATAAGATAGTGGCATGCGACAATATACGAAAATCCAACATGTTTCGTCTTCAACATAAATAAATAATTGTACTCAACGTTATCCCAGCTAGCTAGCATTTGAATTATATATTTTCTTGAGTAAATATAACGTAATAAATTGAATAACAAAGTATAATGGTTCCTGCCTACTATTGACAGTCTATTCTAAAAGTTATTCAGTAAGCAAATTGACAAGCTATTTCCACAACTACAAGGCTGTAATCTGCACGAAGATTTCTGCTGTGGAGTGGAAAACGTGATTTGACACAATTCTTTTGAGTGCCAAAAGTAGGGGTCGGCACTTGCAAAATCTGACTCTACGCGGCAACAGGGATAAGTTTTGTATACCCCTCAGGAATATGTTAAGGACAAACTCTCCGCTCTAGATTGGAAAGTAACAAAAGACCCCCTCCTCAGACGGCCGTTTGAAGCCAACTAAAACCGTGAGGGTATTATACCGTGAGGTTGTTTTTATTTCTTCCGTTGCCTATATTTAATAAGGATTGTTATAATCTTTTTTTTTTTAACACTATTTATTAACAGTTAAGACAAAATAGCGCTAAATATGTCTTTGCAGAGGAGATTTTATGTCTACTAACAAATTCTCTAAAGCGGCTGTTTGCAAATGGGGTCTGTATGTTACAGGGTTTTATCGGTCAATATAAAAGATATAGTAGAGTTTAATAATTAAATTTAAACCTCATATGTAACAAGCATCTCAGACCAGCATGTAATGATACATTTCAGCTAAAACATGCTTAATGATTACTTTTTCATTGCTAAAACTATCTAGGATATAGCTCGGTGATTGAAACCTCACTTTGTGATAGTAAGACAATTTCATTTCCTGGTCCGCCAGACTCAGTTGACCCAGAGGAAGTAGGTGATGTCGTCTGCATGAAAAATCCAGGTTTTGAGGATGCCGGAGATTGGGAAAGTCGCTGTCAAGCATGAAAACAATTCTAGCCATGCTGGGTCTCTCAGATTTGTTTTCTTGAACACATAGCAACCCAATGTGGATGCATTTTATCATTTCAGCTGTTGAAGCACCGCTAAAAGCAGGATCAATCAGATTTAAAGTTGTCCCCGCTCTCCAACTCTTCCATGTCTATAACAAAGTGAACAAACGTTGTTATAAGGGAAAATGGATGCTTACTTCTCTTTGAAGAAAAAAATTGCCTATGTTAGAAAGAGAACTGCTACTGAAAAGAATAAGTGAAAATACTTTTCTTATTTTGATAGCAAAAAGAGAACGTATATATATACACTACAGTGACTACAAAAGCTCCTAAAACAAAGCATATAAACGGTTAATTCCTATTTAGAGTCCTATACAAATAGAAACAAATAAATATAGATTTGACAACTGTTGATTGTCTTAATTAGAGGAATATCCTGATTTGATGTAATGGTTGATTTTTACTTTCCTTAACACTCCCCTTCAAGTTTGGAATGAATATTGATTATTTCTAACTTGCTCAGTAGAGTCGAGAATTGCAAGGAACTCAAATGTTTTGTGAAAATGTCTGCTGGCTGACTTGATGTGTTCACATGAGTCATCTTGATCATCCCTTCTTGAACTTTCTCTCACACGAGATGACAATCTATTTCTATATGCTTTGTACATTCATGATAAATTGGATTTGAAGCAATATGTAGTGCTGCTTGACAATCACAGTATAAATTGATAGGTGGTGAATGCTTGACACCCAAGTCTTGTAAAATACCTTTCAGACATGTGATCTCACAACAAGTTGTAGCCATGGATCGGTATTCAGCTTCTGCACTTGACCGTGATATAGTCGTTTGCTTTTTGGTCTTCCAAGAAACTAGTGAGCTCCCAAGAAATATGCAATATCCAGTAACTGATCGTCGTGTGTCACGACATCTAGCCCAATTCGCATCACAGAAAGCATTTAACTAATTGAATTTTCTGCAGAAAAAAATATTCCTTGTCCAGATGTTTGTTTCACATACCGTAAAACACAGTAAGCTGCTTCTAAATGTGGCACTCTTGGTTTGTCCATAAATTGACTTAAAACATGGACTGCATATGCCAAGTCTGGTCTTGTTATAGTCAAATAAATCAACCGACCAACAAGCCTCCGATATAAAGATGGATTATCAATATATTCTCCTTCAAAATTACTGAGTGATAGGTTCTGTTCCATAGGGGAAGAAGCTGGTTTTGCACCAAGATATCCTGCATCTTCAAGAACTTCAAGAGCATACTTCCATTGTGAAAGAGCAATACCTTTGTTGGATCGCGCAACCTCTATACCTAGGAAATACTTTAATTCTCCTAAATCTTTCAGTTTGAACTGATTCTTCAAAAATGATTTGGTGTCTTTGATATCTTGTAGATTGTTTCCTGTTAGGATAACATCATCTACGTAAATAAGGAGATAAGTAAATTTACCATGCTGGGATTGGACGAACAAAGAATAGTCAGCCTTGGATTGTTTGAAGTTGGCTTTCTTGAGGGCATTAGAAAGTTTAATGAACCACTGTTGCAAAGCTTGTTTAAGGCCGTATAAAGACTTGTGGAGTTTGCAAACTCGTGTCTCCCCCTTTCGTCCAAAACCAGGTGGTAAGGACATGTAAACATCTTCATCAAGATCTCCATGTAAGAATACGTTGTTAACATCAAGTTGGTGAAGGTGCCATTTTTGAGTTGAAGCCACAGCAAGAATAAGGCAAACTGTAACAAGTTTTGCAATAGGAGCAAAAGTCTCTTGGTAGTCGAGTCCTTCAACTTGATTGTAGCCTTTTGCGACCAACCGGGCTTTATAGTGTTCCACGGTACCATCAGATTAAAATTTGATTTTATATACCCATTTGCACCCAATCGGCTGCTTGTGAGGAGGCAATGATTGTAAAGACCATGTATCATTTTCTTTTAGTGCATCAAGCTCTTGCATAGCAAGACGCTATTTTGGATCACAAACTACTTCTGCAAATGAGAATGATTCCTTTTCAACTAAAAGAGAAGTGGTGAAAACCTTGTGTTTGGAAGATAATCTATCATATGAAAGAAAAGTAGATAAAGGATAGGTGATACCTGCTACAGTAACCAAAGTCGAGTTAGACGTCGAGATGTTCGGTGAAGGAAGAAAAATACCAACTTGATACTCATTGAGGTGTTTGGGTGGTTTTGTAGTATGAGTTAATCGTTGTGGAGTGGTTTGTGGAATTGAAGGCAACAGTGAAGTAGATTGATCAATTAATGGAGAAGAAGTTGTGGCTGAAGGGTTGTTTTAAAGAGTGGTTTTTGTGTTGGCAAGTGAATTATCTCCTTGAGAGGGGCTGTCGGTTGAGCATGTTTCTAGAGTGGGACTGTCATAATCATATATTGGCGAAGGATGAGGAATATGAGGTGAACTTGCAGCGGAAGATGAAAAAGGAAAAATTTCTTCAAAGAAAATGACATCACGTGAAGTGAAAATTTTACCTGTTAAGAGATCATAAACCCTGTACCCTTTTTGATTGTATGGATAACCCAAGAAAATACATTGTGTGGCTCTAGCATCAAACTTTGTAGGACGATGGTGATGAGTTGAGACAAAGCATAGGCACCCAAACACACGTAGATGGTCATATGTAGGCTGTTTATGGAAGAGTACTTCAAAAGGTGATTTCCCTTGAAGAAGAGGTGTGGGTATGCGGTTGATGAGGTATGTAGCTGTCAAGATTGCATCCCCCCAAAATTTCTTAGGAAGATTAGCTTGGAATAATAATGCTCGGGCTACATTGAGAAGATGCCGATGTTTTCTTTCGGCTACTCCATTTTGCTAAGGAGTGGAAACAAAACTAGTTTGATGAATGATACCTTTGTCCAAATATAGATTTTTCAAAGTGAATTCAGGTCCATTATCACTGCGAAGAATTTTGATTTTCAAGGAAAATTGTGTTTCAACAAGGTTAATGAATGCAGTAATATATGTTTGTGCATCTGATTTATGAGACATCAAATAAGTCCATGTGCAACGGGTATAATCGTCAACAATCGTAAGAAAATATTGTGCCCTAGTGATAGAAGGAACATGATATCCTCCCCAAATATCAACATGTATTAATTCAAAAGGTGCTTTAGTGCAAATAGAGCTTAATGGAAATGAACAACGAGTCTGTTTGGCTAATGGGCAAATTAAACAATCAGAAATATCACAATATTGAATGTTCATAACTGAATGAGAGAGTAAATGAAAAATCTTATTGGATAGGTGACCAAGGTGCAATGGCTGCATTACAACTAGTTCTTTGTGAAGTATCAAGGTAGTAAAGTCCTCCTCGCTCAGTTCCTATCCCAATCATCTTCCCTGATCGTTGGTCCTGTAGCATACAAGTATGATCAGTGAATGTAGCAGCATAATTGGATTTATAAAGGAGTCTGCTAATTGAAATCAGATTTAATTAGTTTAAAGGAGGGGACACATAGCACATCATGTAAAACAAAATTGGCAAAATGAATGCTGCCTATGTGCGTTACAGCAGCGATGGCTCCATTTGGTAGAGACATAGTTCGATTGGTCACACGACGATTGGTGGTTAACATATCAATTGAGTATACCATGTGATATGTGGCTCCTATGTCAAGTATCCAACACATTTCTTTGTCAATAACTGATGCACAAAAGATTGTACCTGAGACATCACTCATGGCTGATGTGCTACCAACATGATTGGCCATGGAATTTGACTTATTTCCATTAAGTAATGTTATCAGACTCTGGTACTGCTCAGCAGTGAGAGTATATTGATTATTGGCTACATTCATCGACTTATGTCACATAGTGTCACCCGTAATCCCACTGACCCAGCCCAAAATTTAGACATTAGTGTCACTTGTAATCCCGGTGACTCGGCCAGAAAATCGTGTGCACACTAATACCACAGCTGAGTTCAGAATTCATAATTCATAATAGTATTCAGATACTATGGACAATGAGTCAAAACATTTCAAAACCATAGCAAATAACACAATACTCAAAGTATATAGTCTAATAACTTTTCATAGATAATCATAAGTTCATCAAAATATCAAAGCTTCTAAAAAATGTCAAGGAAACATTTAGCATATATTCTGAATTTTTGTAAAATTAATTTGTTAAAAATTCATTTCACTAAAACAGTTTTTAACATAAAAAAGGTTTTTGAGAATCAATTTAAAAGATTTGCTAAAACTCTAATTCCATAATTTATATTCTAAAACAAAAAATAATTCATATAATATCTCATAAAAATATTTTCTAACATATCAAGATATTCATTAAGAAGACGTTACACTTTAATCACAGTACATGTATGATGTTACTTACCGAGTTGACAGCTCACCCCTTGTCTCTGACATTTTGCAGAGTAGTCTTGAAAATTAATAGTTGGACTTGCTGGTTAATGTTAAGGCTTTATTTCATTTTTGAAATTATGCAATAAGAAGAACTTTTTTTTTTAATGATTGTGTTTGAAACTTTAGATTGTTAGACTTTGTTTTGATTAAATATATATTAAATTTATTGTTATGTTCACTTTTTCCTAATAATAAGAATTATTGAAGTTTTTGTCTAGAGATTTGTTATTAGTTTTTTCCCAAAAAAAAAGATTTATTATTAGTGATTTCCTAGCCCATTAGCAACATTTGTATATCAGTTTTGAGGCATTACGATTATGGTATCAGAGCTTAGGTATATGATTCTGTAGACTATAAAATATCAATAGGAAGTAGTGACTTAGATCGAAGATGATAAATTTTCTTTAGATCTTAGAAACTGAGAACATTCATGTGATTTCTTATTAAATTTCTTATGTTATGCTAGTTTAATATGCCACCACATAGATAGACTATTGAGGCTTTTAGCTCATGGGGTAATAATAATCGAATTAGAGGTAGACGATCAGAACCGACAAAATCCCAAGAGTGATGGTAACATCTAGTCAGGCTCGGGGGATACTAATAATTATCCTTCTGAAAGACAGGATGGAGATGGATCTTCTCAAAACAATACAACCCCTTGTGATCGTTGCGGCAATACACACCCTGGGAATTGCTATTGGAACACTGGTGCTTGCTTTGGTTGCGATCAGATGGGACTGAAGATTAAGGATTGCCTAAAGAGGCGAGACTTTAACATTAGTAATCAGGCAGACGATAGTCAAGCAAAGAAGCCAAGGACTCAAGACTAAGTTAGTTAAGGTATGCATCAAATTTTGAGGACGAAATTTTGTTAAGGGGAGGAGAAATCTAACATCCGCAATTTTATTTTATTTTATCTTAAATATATAGAGTTAAATAAGTGTTTTACTAGTAATCTAAATTTATTAATTATAGGGCTATAAGTCATTTTAGAAGTTGTTATAGATAATTAGTAAAAAAAAAAGTTTTAATTAGATTTAAATTGGAAGAGATAAGTAGTGGTTAAGCTTTATAGCTTTTGAAATACATTCATCTCATCTAGCATATATAAACATTATTATAACATTACAATTAGGGTTTTAAATATGAAAGCTAGGTGGAGGCTTTGAAACTCAGAGAATTTCAAGGTAAGATCATGCTCTCTTTAGTTTGTTATAATGATTTACTAGGAATTATTGTTGCCTAGATCTACACTAGGAGTTTTGCAGAGGTTTAAAGAATAGTTTATGATTTTCGAATTTATTAAGAGTCTTAAAAATCGAATTTCACTATGCTCTTTTTATATGTTGTTATAGACAAAAATATGAACATACAAAATTTTATTTCACAAAAAAAAGATCAACACTTCAATTTATTACGAATTTTTGAACTTTCTATTGAAATCCTCAAAAATACTATAGATTCTAAATGTTAGGAATTTCAATTTTTTTTTTCATATGCTAGAGAAGTCAAAAATTTCTCAAATTTTATATGCTACTTTTGCAAGATATATAAATGTTTTTGTAAATTTTTTGGATTTATAAACGTGTAGAATAATTGTTATGAAATTTTGAATTTGAAATGTCTTAATCTAGAAATTCTGGACAGAATTTACTGGCAGAAAACGAAAATCTTTAAAAAAATAGTTTCTAACTGTAAATTGCTTTGAAAAATTTTTAATCGAATACTTTACGTGTCTAGTTTATCTTTGCAACATCCTAGATTAATCAGATTAAGATATAAATTTCTAAAATTTCTGGAATCACCTCTTTTCAAGGAATGAGATTTAGACAGAACGGTTTGTTTAAGAATTTTTGAGGGAATTTTGTAGCATAATTTAGGTGTTGAGCTTATGACTTTATCAAAATGTTTTCTGGTTATGTCTTAAGAAGATATTTCTCTTTTTAGATCGATCAAGGTAAGTAACATCATACGTGCACTGTGATTAAAGTGTAACGTGTTCTTAATGAATAACTTGATATATTATGAAGTATTTTTATGTGATATTATATGAATTATTTTTTGTTTTTGAATCCAAATTATGGAATTAGAGTTTTAGCAAAACCTTTTATTGATTCTAAAAAAACCACTTTTATGTTAAAAGCAGTTTTTAGTTAAAGGAACTTTTAACAAACTGCTTTTACAAAATTAGAATATTTATTAATCCTTTTCTTCACATTTTTTTAGAAGCTTGATATTTTGATGAACTTATTATTATCGATAAAAATTTATTGGAATATGTGCTTTAAGTATCGTGTTATTTGCTATAGTTTTTGAATGTTTTGACTCATTGTCCATAGTATCTGAATATTGTTATGAACTTTGAACCCAGCTGTGGCGTTAGTGTGCACACGACTTTCGGCGGAGTCACCGGGATTACAGGTGACATTATTGTCTGATTTTTTGGCCGGATCACCGGGATTATGGGTGACATTATGTGATATGAGTCGATAAATATTTTATGATCTTTAATGATATTGAATGATTTCTTTGATCTTAAATGTTACAAATGCTTATAACTCTGTTTTTATTAAGATATGATTCTGGAATCGAAGTATTAAACTATGAATTATATGATTTTTATAATTATTTTAAGATACTAAATAGTTGTGTATGATTTTACTTACCGAGTTCATGGCTCACCCCTCGTCTCTAACATTTTGCAGAGTAGTCTTGGAAGTTAGTAATTAGGCTTACTGGTTGATGTCGAGGCTTTATTTCATTTTTGGAATTATGCAATAAGAAGACTTTTTTTTAATAATTGTGTTTGGAACTTTAAATTGTTAGACTTTGTTTTGATTAGATAGATGTTAAATTTATTGTTATGTTCACTTTTTCCTAATAAGAAGAATTATTGAAGTTTTTGTTAGAGATTCATTATTAGTGATTTTTTAGCCCATTAGCAACATTTGTATATCAGTTTTGGGGCGTTACAAGTTAAGTCAGGAGTGCACTGCACAAGGGCATATATCGTTACAATATCCAAAACTTGTTGTCCTCCGGTAGCATACTTGTTAGGAGAATCGCTTGCTGCAGCCTTAGGTATTAGCTTGTCCAACTGACTCTTCCGTGTCTGATTGAACTCTTCCACGTCGTTCGTGATGTTACTTAGTGCGTAAACAAAAAAAGTAAGGTGTATTTTCCATTACATGAAGCGTGTTATAATGAGCATAACGAAACCTACAATTATTGAATCCTCTACCTTCATATCCTACAATCGCCATGAGAGAGTAGGGGCAGAGGGATTTCAGGTTCCGCTTTGCTACATCCATGCAATCAGCACAACTGTCTGGCTCCATATCCGGTCTACAAAGCGCACTTGCATAAACTTGGTCCCGGTAAGAGGAATTGTAAAATCCATGATTGATGCTGGTAACGTTGGTGGGGAATTTAACAGGTGATTCAGGTTTGCCTCGTACGTACTATTAGTGGTGTCCTTACCACTGTCAACATAGCAATCATGGTACTCCAATTCAAGCTTGGCAATGTAAGAGTAAAATAATGTATGAAACAGAGAAAAAAACAAAAGCAGTCCGGAAGAAAGCATTTGTTAAATTTATGACCACCCTGAGTTTCAGAAGTCAATACGTTGAGGCAGAGGATTTTGATTTTTGATTTATGGTACTGTGCGATTATAAAATTGGTTTGTCTCAAGAGAGTGGGTTGAACATGGGTGTTGCCTACTTGTGAAGTTTCGTTCGGATATCAGTTAATCAAAAACACAATACGCTGAAGAATCAAAGAGAAATCTTGACTTATCAGACGGAATGTCAAATGTGAACATTCATTCGAGCTATTTGTGATGGAGATGAAAATGTCCCCCTGCCAACTTGATAAGGAAAAGCTCACGGCAAGATACAAAATGTGAAATATTAATAAATATAAGGAAAAACTCATGAGATGGTTTTGATCTCAATAAAATAAAGATTAAAATGTTATAAATTTCGTCAGCATATTGACGTGGCTACGATGCTTATAGATTTTTTTCCCCTCTTTTCTTCGATTGACATATAAATGCGTTTTACTTTTGAGCATGGAGAAAGGAGAATGCGCGGAAGTCTCGCAACTTCCTTTGTGGAGTGTAATTGTATTGCAAAATGCTGTTGAATTCTTCAAATTTCCACATTGGCAAGCGACATTTCACATTATAAACCAAAACGTATAGTCGTCTATTGTTGTTATATATGGTCATTCCCAACCATAACCCACGTCTAGCTAGTTAGTCTTTTCGGTTAAACATTCACTCTGATGTGGTTTGGTCGGTTAAATATTAATGAACACAATTGCTTACTATATAGTCTATACTGTTACAAATGGCACAATCATGAATCATGTACAGTTGTACACCAATATGAAAGGACTGAAACTTGTAATATATAAAGAGTAATGCTACTCTTACAAACTACAAACTCATCCATACAAACTGACGTGGCATAATGTGATTTGATAAATAAATACAATGATTTGATAAATATATATTAATAATAAATTATATTAATTAACATGGGTGATGTGGCGATCATATAGGGATGCACACATCAGTTTGTATGTGTGAGTTTGTATAAATAGTTTGTATGAGTAGCATTACTCATATATAAAATCTATCATGTTTCATCTTCAACATATATAAATAATAAATAATTGTTATGTTAACATTACCCCAGATGGCTATTTAAATTATAATTTTTTTTTGAGTATATATGAGGTAGAAAACTGAATTAGAAAAACAATGGCTCCTGCCCCCAACAGCTAATTAGAAGATTTCTGCACGGACCACCTGACTTGACTTAATTCCTTTGCGTGGCAAAGGTTGCTAAATCCAAACTTCAAATTTTAACTTTAATGATGAAAGGATTCCAATTGAAAATTTTTAAATATGAATTGTGTGCGCGTTTGACAGTCTAATCTCGTCACTCGACAGCATTAATGGTTGAGATATTGACAAATCTGTGCAGAGTGGATGACAATGATCACGGTAGTAATGCGGGTGTTGCTGGACACACTAATTGATGGTGGCCAGTTGCGGGCGACGACTAATTTTTACGCCTAATTTTGAATTTCTTTTACTTTTATTATTCTAAAAATATATTAATAAAAATAAATTTTATATTATATTATTAATTTATTTTTAATATATAAATAATTTAATTATTTTTAATATTATATTTCTGATTAACCTAAATATTAATAATTATAATTCTTTTAATAAAATTATGTATATTATATTATTTTTAATAAGGATAAGATTTTGAAAAAAAAATTTACCAAACACATGATTATAACTTTTAAAAAATATAGCAATTTTGAAAGTCAGTTTTATCAAACACCTATACATAGCTTGCTTACACAGCACAGCTAACAACTAATTTTTCCTACAAAACTTTTTAATAGCAATTCTTCACAATACAACAATCTCAAACATACCCTATGTTAAGTAATTATTTTTACCCGGTATTTAGCCCCAACATTGATTTTTGACTCCAACATAAACAATTCTAAGCGGACATATGGTTTCACTATCTTAATAATTTAACATTTTTAAATAATTATCTTTTTTTAGAGTTTTATACTAAAATGAATTAAAATTTTAAAATTAAAACTATTTTTTAAACAAATTATATAAAATAATTTTGCATGCAGTTTGCCTAGCTGGTTGAGATATATCCGATAGCTATATTGCTATAATTGGTAATAGGCTTGGTACCGGGGCGGGGCGGGTACGGGGCGGCAAGTATCCAGCCCCGCCCCGTCTCTTTTTTTTCTGCCCCGCCCCGCGGGTAGAAAAAAAAAGAGCCAGATCCATACCCGCCCCGCCCCGCCCCGCCCCGCCCCACCCCACAAAATTTCATTTACACTCCACAATATTTATATTTTTCAATCTCATCACCCACAATATTTCTTTTAAGTCCATCCATAATTTCATACAATATCATCAACATGCTTACGTCATGGCCAAAAATCCAAAAATAAAAAAATAAAAAACAAATATATTCTGAAAGTTCCTATATATTAAAATTTAACAAAATAACCCCCTGAGATTATTTCTAAGTCTCTATATTTTAAATTTTTTCATTTATACCCTTAACTGTGCAGGGCGGGGCGGGTCCAACGGGTCTAGAGGCAAGACCCGGCCCCGGACCCGCCCCGGATGGGGCAGACTCTATGCAGCCCCGTACCCGCCCCTTACAGTGATCCGGACCTGCCCCGTTGGACCGGGTCTGGCCGGGTCAGTGGTGGGGCCGGGGCAAATGCCCAAGCCTAATTGGTAATGGGTCATAAATACAACTAATTGATGTTTATGTTTATTGTCGTAAAAATTATTACTTATCGATATATGATATATTAGTTTATTGTATCTAAATATAAAAAGCTAATCCAATAATTTTTTAGACACACTTATTCTTGTTTATTTATCGATAAGTTAAAGATGTTTATTCAAAATCTTTACGACTCTTGAGATGAACGGTGATGACACCATGAGCGTAGAAAATTTAATTAAGACGCCTACTTGAATGCATTATTTTGGAAGGTTTTAATGATTAATATCTATATTATTTTTCATTTGTGATCAAAACCTTTTTCTCCTTTCACAAGATATATATCTATTTTTTTATAAAACATGGATCAAAAATTTGGATTTACTAAATCATATGAGAATTCTATACTGGTTGAGTCTATCAATTTATATTGAAGCAGCGAAAGAGAGAATACATATTTTTTTTTTATATTTTTTAACTTTTCTCCTATTTACGTACATTTTAACTAGATTCCAATTTCCAAGAGCCCAAGACTTTTCCGGATGACTACTCTAATGCCCAAGTCATCAACCAATTTCTTAATTATTTGGTCCTACGCACGCACCGTCACCTTGTTGTTTGGTTAGGAGACTTTTTGCAAGACTCAATAGTTAATGGAGGGGAAGGCCCGCAGATTATCAATGGGAAATGTGGAAACCTCCCCGTGACGCCGAACCTTGGAGGATAGTGAGGAATGGTTGAAGGAGACTGACTTTAAACTTCGTTGATTCAAACGTAAATACCAAATAATGTGGAAAATAAAACTTACAAAGTCATTCGTTAATTCATGTAAAAAAGAAAATTAATACAAAATTAATAAAAAAGATTTTATTTATGCCAAATTAGTTCAAAATCTAATAGAAAATTTATTCCCATAAGAAAATTTTCTTATTGTAATTGGAAAATTAATATTATTAACTAAATCCATTTTTTTCCGAAATTTTTCCACATATTTTAAAACTAGTAAATAGATCAAACCAAAAAATAAATAAAGATTACAAAATAAAGATATAAAATATGCACTAAACTATTTATTGCCATTTTTTTGCTCATATTTGAAACGAGCCAACACATAATTGAATATAATAATATGAAACTTTGCTGACAGTTAAAAGCTATAAATATACCTAAATTTATAATTCAAATATTCAGATAATTTAAGTTATTAATATAATGGTATACCTAATTAATCAAAGAGTTCTGGATGCCAATTCTAAGGAGCTTTTTAATTACTTCAACACTTATTTGTACTAAACATTTATTAGTAATTTTTTTATCACTTTATAATATATTTGTTTGTAAGATTTCAATAGGTCTTAAGTGGATAAATTTATTTGAATGCGAGATATTTATCCCTTTTATAGAAAATAAAATATATTGATATTTAATATAATATAGATCTTAAAGTTTTAATACTTAAGAAAATTAAATTGTATATGAATAATAATAAACTTATAAAATTAAATTAAGATATCAATAATAATAATAATTAATATTAATATGATATATTTAACCTTAATGTGAAAAAAAAAAGTAGTAATATTTAATATGTTATATATTAAAATATTAAATAATTTATAAAATTAAATCAAAATACCTAGAGCAATAGATATGTAATATATGTATTAATGTTACTTAATAAAAATTAATATCTTCCTAAAATATGATAAAATATATTATAATATTACAATATTTATTTTTTTAAATAAATATGTAATATATGTATTAATTTTACTTAATAAAAAATAAAATTCAAAAAAGGAAAATATAATATCGCCGGAGTTGGTACCACACCTCACCGGAGAAGATGATTGCAGGTGGAATCACGCGTATTATGACACCATCTAGACCAAATTAATCGTCAAAAGATGATCTCTTCTGTTGTATGATTATTTTCGGCCATAGAGTTATATATTTTCTCTATATAGCCACGAAAACTCTAGTCATCAAGTGTTTCTTGACATTTGTCTACAAAAATCTGCGTCTATGTCCAATGATTATTACAATATTGAGTAGATTATTCGATAGGGATCATTTTGATACCGTGTATGGTGATCGAAGTCAGAAGATTTTGTTGTCGATGACGAGAAAATTGAAGCCATTACACAAAGTAGAGGTGAAAGAGCATAGATGTTAATTTTTTTTTTTTTAACATTAATGGAGGGGCCGTTTGGCTATTTTGATAGTTTAGAGAAAAAAAAAGGTGAATCTTTTTCACGTTTTCTATTCGGATAATTTAATTTGTGGTAGTTCTAGAGGTATGCAGTTATGAGAAACATAAAAGTAAACTGTAATGTAAATCGGCACGGGAGGATTTTTACATGGTTCGGTTATGAAACCTATGTCCACGGACAGCTATAGAGTTGTAATTCACTAAGTTCTTATTTGTACAATCTTTGGGACCTTTTACAGTGTTGACTCACTCTCACACACTGACCTAATCTTTGACAAACAAAATCTTCGTAAAGATCATAAACTCTAGTGACACTGCTCACTCTCTGTCGCAAATAACTTAACAACACACTGTTAAGTTACACATAACAATGACGTCTAACACTGAATTACATAACACTTAATCCGCAAGTTATCCCAAGTGTCTACTAACTCACACAAATTCAATCAATAACTCATGTACGATTTCTACCACTCATACATAAATCAAAAGACTCAAAGAATCAAATCAATGAAGACATTCCTTTTGCGTTGAAGCTCTCTTCTATGAATTCATGGAATGCCAAACTCAAGACTCTCTCACAACCAAAATAGCCAACACGTTAATCTCTCAATCACGTAATCAGCCGCCTGAATAGTTTTGTATATATATAGTGAGAGGTCTGACCGAAATCTCCTAGAAATCTTGTAAAAATTCTAATCAAAATCATATTAGGATTAGGAGAAATAAAATAGGAAGTGTTATAAACAAACTCCAAAAGGAATTAGGACAAATAAATATTCTCCTATTCTAATTAGGATATAAGATATTATATCCTAATCTAAAGAGATATTTATTACAAATCAAATACTTTCTAAAATATAATTCTAAAAACATTAAAATAGGAATAAAAATAATATTCTTGTTTTATCATAAGTTGATCAAAACTCATCATGTGCATGGCACATGCATATGTAGTAGACTTTGACACCAACAATCTCTCCCTTTTTGGCAACTTGTGATGAAAACACCAAACTGTTTCTGATCAGAGAACATCACACATGATAAGTCAATCATAACAATAAGCTATCATGAAATAGCAAACAGAAATTATCATGTGTAAAGAATTAACCAGTGAGCTGTTACAAAACTCATAATAGAACACTATCAGAATAAGTATATCCTGCAATCTAAATGACTTTGTCAAACTGATCAAGCAACATACGTTAATCAATTCATGATCAGAGCAATTATATCAATCAATGCAATCAGATCATGATCAGAGCAAAAACATCCAAGCAAAACATTCATCAAATCAAGATATCTCGAATGCACACATAAAGCAAACATAAGAAGTTCTTCTTACTCCCCCTTACTACTTACTTACATCCCTTAAGAAATAAGCAATAAAAATATAAACAAAACAAAAGTAAGTAACCACAGTAATATCAGACATAACAAAAAGATCACAAAAAAATTAGAAAACTCCTCTTGATCTCCCCCTTGATTTCAGCACAAGTGCCAAAAGAACTTAACGAAGTCTTGGAGACTTTCGAACGAGAGGTTGTTCTTTAGCTGTGTCAGAAAAGGTGGTAGTGACTTCAGCTACAATTCTTCAAATCTCCCTGTCACGTCTTTCTACACTGGTTTCTGTTGTGGGTAACTCAACAGCAGGTTGTGGAGTAGGAACCAGTAATACATCAATAAGTAATAATCAGAGGGATATGAATCAATCTGAACAATTGATCTATAAGCTAACAGACCAAAGTTAATTGGTTGACTGGTGCCTAAACAATATAGAAATTTCACTCTGTCTTCCCGAACTTGATTTTGATGGGAAGAGGGAAGCCAATTGAACTGAGCTATCTTATGCATTACTCTATTTATCACTTCAGCCATGTTAAATTCCTCATCTAAAGAATCCAAACTGCCTATTGGAATATTCAGAAAAGTGTTTATGACATTCGGAGAGAATTTCACAAACTTTCATCTACAATAAACTTTGTGATAATGAAAGCTTTTAGAATCATCAATGGCAGTAGAGATATTGGCATAAAATTCCTGGATTAATGACTTCACAGGGGGTAGGAAGTTATTTACCGTACGAGTCCAGTATATGGACTCAAGCAACTCACTCAGGCCATAGGTGTTGAAATCAGAAAGCTTTACCGGCCTTTCCATCTGCAACTTCCTTTGTGAAGTATACTTCTCGAACTTCTGCTTGATGTCGGCTGTGAGAAACTTATTGTACTTTGGCTTTACTTTTTCTTTTATCTTCTTCACTAGAACTTGCTCATCCTCACTCATGGTGAAATCAACAGTGATCTCTACATGTGCTTGTTACGTCGGAGATGACGGTGCACTGTCACTCTTTTTGTAACTAGAGTCACTGTGAGAAGATGAAGAACTGGTGGATTTTGTCAAACTAGTTACGATCGCCATGGTTAGGGTTACTGGTCTGTAAAAAAAATTTCTAGAACAGGAATAGAGAAGCAAGATGCGAGACAAGGAAGACACTGTTATGGGAGTATGGAATGAATAGGAGAAGCCCAAAACCGATTCGTAATATACTAGGCCAAATTTAAAAACAATTTTGTTTTTAACAAAAATTAATGTCAAATTTATTTCCAAAACTTCTTCTCCTCAATTCAATAATGCTGACATGGCATTTTTGACACATGAACATATAAGAAAATCAAATTTTGGATAAGCACAAAGAGCATCGTATGTTATGAAAAATGTAACAGAACACAGTTAAAAATAACATAACAGCAATATCTGAACATCATATGAATCATTCTAAGAAAGCATATTTAAGAGCTGTTTTATTTTTCTTTTTAATTTATCACTTAATTCAATTGAGTGATCAACTTGAGCATGCTTTTTACACACACAACAGTTAGTCTCAATGTGAATTTGCTAAATAATACAGTAGCTTTCACACATGTATAGAGGTAACCCTTTTCCATTTGAGTGGGTGACCTCACCATATTTTCTAGATACAATGAAATTACTCTCAATGGATGACTTTCACACATCATATACTGGTAGCCCTCTCTGTATTTTTCATTTTTAACCCAGTATTTAATTATTCACACAATTTTTTATATCACAGCTCACACATGCTTAATTAGAAGAAAACTTATGATACTACAGATATGAATAACATAACAGTATACTGTGTTCATTCATATAACTGACAGATATCTAGGGCTTTTCTTAAATTTTTAAATCTTGTTGTATCCAATGCCTTAGTGAACAAGTCAGTCAATTGTCTATCAGTGGAGATGTGTTCAATGTGTATCACCTTAGATTCTACTGGTTCATTTATAAAATGGTATCTAATATCAATGTGTTTTGTTCTAGAATACTGAACAAGATTTTTTGAAATATTTATAGCACTAGTATTATGATAAAACACAGTTATAGGCTTTTGTTTAATACCATAATCACTCAACATTTGCTTTATCCACAATAGTTTTGTGCAACAACTCCCTGCTGCTATGTATTCGGCTTCAGCAGTAGATAAAAAAATAGAATTCTGTTTTTTACTGTGCCAAGAAACCAAGTTAGTACCAAGATAAAAACAACCTCCTCATGTACTTTTTTTGTCGTCCGCACTTCCTGCCCAATCATCATCACTAAACCCTGTAAGATAATCATTTGTATATTTAGAAAAGCATATTCCATAATCATGTGTTCCATGAATATATCTGATGATTCTCTTAGCTGCTGTAAGATGTGATTCTTTGGGATTTGCTTGAAATCTAGCATAAAGTCCTATACTAAAGCACAAGTCTGGTCTATTTGCTGTGAGGTATAGTAGGCTGCCAATAATGCTTCTGTACAAACTTGTATCAACATCTTTTCCTATATTGTCTTTTGAAAGTTTTAGATTAGTACTGATAGGAGTTTTCATTGGTTTTGCATTCTCAAGCCCAAATTTCTTTACAAGATTTTTAGCATATTTTGATTGAGATATGAATATCCCATCATTCATTTGCTTAACCTGCAATGCAAGAAAGAAATTTAATTCTCCTACCATGCCCATCTCAAACTCTTCCTGCATGAACTTAACAAACTCATTAGTTTTGCTTTTATTAGTTGATCCGAAAACAATGTCATCAACATATATTTGAGCAATAATAAGATAGTTAGATGCATGTTTGATAAACAAAGTCTTATCATTGCTGCCTCTTTTTATAATCTTTGTTGATCAAAAAATTTTTCAACCTTTCATACCAAGCTCTAGGAGCTTGTTTCAAACCATACAACGCTTTGTGTAATCTGTACACAAAATTAGGATGTTTAGGATCTTCAAATCCTTTAGGCTGTTCAACAAAGACTTCTTCATTGAGATAGCCATTTAAAAATGTTGTTTTAATATCCATTTGGTACCATGTGAAATCAAGCAGACAGGTAATTGCAAGTAGTAATCTGATCGACTCAAGTCTAGCTACTGGTGCAAAGGTCTCATCAAAGTCTATACCTTCAACTTATGTGTAACCTTGTGCAACTAGCCTAGCCTTATTTCTTACTACTTGTCCACTTTCATCAGTTTTATTTTTGAATATCCATTTAGTTCTAATGATATTTGCATTTTTTGACCTAGGAACTAATTCCCATACTTCATTCCTTTTAAACTGATTAAGTTCATCTTGTATGGCTTGAATCCACACATCTTCTTTTAAAGCTTCTTTTACATTTTTTGGTTCAACTAAAGAAACATAACAAGCAAACCTTACATGATTTCTTACCTTGCTCCGGGTTTTCATCATGTCATCTGGTGTTCCAATGATAGAGCTGGTTGGATGTGCCCTCTGAATCTATGTGGGTGGATCTTTCTTTTCATCTTTATTCCTGATTGAATTTCTGTTCAAATCTGAGTTGTCAGATGTTACTGTTACGTCAAGTGTAACAACAGCTGTTTACTCTTTCATAACAGAATCTTCTTTATTGTTATTGTCTGAATCTGACTTCTCTGTATCATCTGTGAAATTGGTTATGCTTTCCTCTTGTGAGTACTCTGCATAATCGTCTAGATCATCAAATACTATGTTTACAGATTCCATGACTGCCTCAATTCTCAGATTGTGAACTCGAAATGCTTTGCTGTTTTGTGCATATCCCACAAAGACTCCTCATCACTTCTCAGATCTAATTTTCTTAACTGCTCTCTGTCATTTAAGATGTAACACTTACATCCAAAGACATGAAAATATTTTAAATTCGGTTTTCTACCTTTCAAAATCTCATAAGGTGTCTAGTGAGTGCCAGGTCTAAAAACAACTCTATTTGAAATATAACAAGCAGTGCTTATTGCTTCAGCCCACAGCCTCTTGGTCAACTTTTTGATATTGAGCATCACTCTAGCCATCTCTTGAAGAGTTGTATTCTTTCTTTCCACAATGCCATTCTGTTCGGGGGTTTGAAGAGCTTAAAATTCATGATCAATTCCATTATATTTGCAAAAGTCAGCATAGCTAACGTTTTAAAACTCTTTTCCATGATCACTTCTTATTCTCACAATCCTTCTAATGTTCCTAATTTGCTCATTTTCAAGCTTAACACAAAGATTCCTAAAGGCCTCAAAAGTATCAGATTTTTCTTTAACGAAATTAGCCTAAGTATATCTAGAAAAATCATCAACACACACAAATATGTATCTCTTACCTATAATGCTTTCAATTTGCATAGGACCCATAAGATCCATGTGAAGCAAATCAAGTATTTTGGATGTGCTAAGATGTGGATTTGATTTGTGTGAACTTCTAATTTGTTTTCCTATTTGACATGGTCCACAAATTCCATTTACTTTGTCATCAAGTTTAGGAACTCCTTTTACAGCACCTAAATTAGTTAATTTAACCAAGTCTTTGTAATTTAAGTGTCCTAACTTTTGATGCTACAATTCTAAATCCGAAATCCTAGCTTGAAATGCAATCTTAACCAAATAACAATTATCCGAAGATCTATTACCTTCAAGAATGCATTTACCAAAATCATCTAAGACCATACATTTGTTTTGTGTAAAATTAACAACATACTTGTCATCACATATCTGACTAATACTAATAAGATTAGCTTTCAAACCTTCAACTAACAAGACATTTTAAAAATTGGGTAAACCTTTGATATTCAAAGTGCCTTTACCAATAATCTTACTCTTTGCTCCATCTCTATAGGTAACATTACCATCCCTGCATGCTTTAAAATCTGTTAAAAACAATTTATTTATAGTCATGTACCTGGAACAACCACTATCAAAATACCACAAATCATTAAAAGCATGATTAAGTGTAGTAAACGCAACATGGCATACTGTTTCGTCTTTCCTAACCCACTGCAGTCATGATTTTGGTAACAGTTTGAATTATTTTGATCTTTTATGCAAAAGATTCAACAATTTAAAGTATCTAGGCCTAATGTGTCCCTTTTTACCACAAAAATAACAAATAGGAATGAATTTCCTTACCTTTTCAGAACTGGATTTGAACGAACTCAGAGGAGAGACAAATGTTTCACTGCTCTTGGAATTTGGACTTGACTTTAAAGAGTTAAGTTCAAAATTCTTACCTGATGTTGAAGCTTTAACAAAAACTGTTTTTGATAAAGATGCAACATTACCTTCTATGTATCCCAATCCATGTTTGTTGGAGTTGTCTCTTCCAAGATCAAGACTTGATCAAGTTTGGCTGCTCCAATTTTTAGTTTATCAACACACTTTTTGCTTTCAACCAGTTCTGTTGTAATTTTTTTCATATGTGTTGTTTTGTCTGTCAACACAGTTTTCAGTTCTGTGATCTGATTTTCAACAAAGGATTTTTCACATTCCAACTCCTCAATCTTCTTCCTCAAGGCTTTAATTTCTTCCTTCTAACTCAGCCATTCACCATAGAGTGCATTGTATGTTTCTTGTAACTTTTTATAGTATTCTGGTCCTTCTTCTTCATCTATATGATCAACACTGGTTTTGCAATTTTCAAATTGAGAATTAAGTCTCATCAATTTAGATCTTTTAACAGATGTAATACCTTCATGTTTTACCTCAAGTATGTCTCATGCTTCTTTGGCCACTTTGCATCTAAAAATCTGTCTGAAGTTGTTTAAGTATACTGCAGCAAAGATTGCATTAAGAGCTTTGGAGTTCCAACTGGATCATCAATATTCTTCATCAGACCATTCATCCTCTGGTTTTGGTTTGGCATTACCAAAAGCATTCAGTTTTGTTGGCGGTGTCCATCCTTTAATCACACTAGTCCATGCCCTGTCATCAAGAGATTTGATATACATCATCATTCTTACCTTCTAATATGGGTAATTACCTTCATCGAGAATAGGTGGTTGCGTTCCAGATCCTCCATTGCGAATAAACTCCATCCTTCCATATCAACGCGATCGTTTTCTTCACTTGTCTATCAGTGAACCTACTCTGATACCAATTGATAGTTCTGGAGGTATGCAGTTATAAGAAATATAACAGTAAATTGTAATGTAAATCGGCATAGGAGGATTTTTACGTGGTTCAGTTATAAAATCTATGTCTACATATAGCTATAGAGCTGTAATTCACTAAGTTCTTGTTTGTATAATCTTTAGGACCTTTTATAGTGTTGACTCACTCTCACATACTGACCTAATCTTTGACAAACAAAATCTTCGCAAAGATCATAAACTCTAGTGACACTGCTTACTCTCTGTCGCAAATAACTTAACAATACACTGTTAAGTTACACATAACAATGACGTCTAACACTGAATTACATAAACACTTAACCCGTAAGTTATCCTAAGTGTCTACTAACTCACACAGACTCAATCAATAACTCATGTACGATTTCTACCACTTATACATGAATCAAAAGACTCAAAGAATCAAATCAATGAAGACATTCCTTTTGCGTTGAAGCTCTCTTCTATGAATTCATGGAATGCCGAACTCAAGACTCTCTTACAACCAAAATAGCCAACCCGTTAATCTTTCAATCACGTAATTAGCCGCCTGAATAACTGTGTATATATATAGTGAGAGGTCTGACCGAAATCTCCTAAAAATCCTATAAAAATTCTAATCAAAATCATATTAGGATTAGGAGAAATAAAATAGGAAGTGTTATAAATAAACTCCAAAAGGAATTAGGACAAATAAATATTCTCCTATTCTAATTAAGATACAAGATATTATATCCTAATCTAAACAGATATTTATTACAAATCAAATACTTCCTAAAATATAATTCTAAAAACATTAAAATAGGAATAAAAATATTTTTTTTTATTTTATCACAAGTTGATCAAAACTCATCATGTGCATGGCACATACATATGTAGTAGACTTTGACATCAACAATTTGGTTTGAAATAGGTGATAAGAACATAAAATAAACAGTCTTAATTATTCAAATCATCTAAAATCTAAATTGATTCAGATATAAGTGAGAAAATCAAATGAAACCTAAGAATTATGAAGAGCAAAAAGCAAAGAAAGAGAAAGAAAACAAGATATGAATTATTTACGAACAATTTCAGTTTGATTCAACTCCAAAGATCAGCTGACTTTCATTACTTTGGGAGTGAGTTGAGTGGTTTAAAAGTTTAAAAAATGATTTTGATTGCTCTAATGCTGATGGTGAATAAAGGGATTTGAAGAAAAAGACGGTGAATATAGAAAATTAAGAAAATAGTAAAAGAAAAAGTGATATCATATACCAGATCAATCGTCGTGCAAATTTTGTACTCCTACTTTGTAAAGATATATTTAACCTTAATAAAATTCACAAAACCCCTTTTCAATAGTAAAATTTTGTCCAAACCCAGTAAAACTTATCATATTTTCAATATTGAGAAAAAAAGGTGAAAAATTATATTTAACTTATTATTGATTTATATTTTGAAAAAAAAATCGTCATAAATTTTAGAAATACATGCATTGATTATTATTTTAATTTGTGAAGTAAAAAGAGTGGGTGTGAATAAGGGATCGAAAGTCCCGAGAAAAAAAGTATAAAACCTATATAAGCAACTTTTAATAGAATTGTTGTTATATAATCTTAACTCATGTAAAGCAAATCTAAAGACTTTTTTTTTTTTGGTTTTTTGTTTTGTTTTTGTTTTTTTGCCTATGGGGTCACCAGCCTTGACTAGCCTAGGATAGACGTTCTTTGTTAGCCTTCACTAAGAAAAAATCTAGATTATGTATAAGTTACATCGTATCATTTCGTTGATAAATTCAAATTCTTATAGAGTTAGTAAGAAAATTAAATGCAAATATCAATGCATAATTAAACAGATATACCATATCATCATCAATATGAAAATTACATGGTGGTTCTCTTCAAAAAGCATTGCTATTGATACTTTGTAATCATTTGTGAGCGCTCCATGTAATTGCTGTCCATTCATCACATTAATTCACGTATACTAATAGCACAACTCCTAGTACTGATCAGGAATGTATATACAAATTAAGTAAGAAACTTCGTAAGCCAACACTATCTACAGTAGAACCATTCATATGATATTAGTAAATGGTGGTTAATCTCTAGTTTCTACACTGCCACTATACCGGCCAACGATCCCAACAAAGCTTATGCATTGTATGCATGCACTTACTTTTGGAAGGGTATTCTTCTTAAACTAATTTTTCCGCCTATACGTGTGAATTCTATAACTCAAGAAATGGAAAATAGATACAAGTCTCCAAAATTAAAGAAACACATCTTATGTCAGGTAAAAATAGGTGTAACATATATGTCACAGTATCAAATCCAAGTTGACACGTTTTGACGAGACCTGAGAGAGTTTGATGTGATAGCCAAATATGCGTAGTGATTGAGTTTAGGGATGTCAAAATTACCTGGACAGGAACAGATACCCGGATCCCGGGCCTGGCAGAATTACCTGAAATTTTGAATAATTTTGTCAGGGACAAGGAGTGGAAGGCCGAGGCCGGGCGGGGGGCAAGGATCATGCTCTATAGCCAGAATGTGTAATTAATTTCTATTAAATTGAAATATATTACATTTGCAATTAAGTTAGACCTAAATTCAATTATTATATTTTACATCCAGCCCAATCTATCATTCAAATTTAGGATGCCTAATAATTATATGCCTAGCCGACCAAATTCTAATTCATTTAAAAAAATGAAGCTTGGGGCAAACAATGTGGTTTGAAATTGGATTTTGTTGGATTCAAGGTGCCACACAACCATTAGGCTACGCCTCTCGTTAAAAGTAAGATGTGCCCAATACTTATAAAGGTAAAATTCAATTATAAAAAGAATGAAAACAGGCGTTAAGAAACTGGCTCAAACTTGGACTCAAATTGGTTTCAAGACTTCAAACTACCACTAGGTAATGCTTGTCATACAAATTTGAAGGGAAAACTAAATATAAGTATGGGTGACGTTTATGTGCAAAAAAAAAGAAAAGAAAAAGAAAACCGAGTAAATACTCAGGGAATTAAATTACCCAGCCTCTAAATGAAATTCCCTGGCTCGGCCCTACCCCTGATTTTTCTAGGGAATTTTCTAGGGATGGCGAATCAAATGCCTTGTCGAGTCTGGGGATAGGGATTGAGGTCCCTGGCCTAACCCCAGTTTTTGCCATCCTTAATTTAGTTTGATTTGATAGCGAAATTCGCGCAAAGATTGAAGCTCTTGGCTCCTCTAATATTAAATTCGCCACTCGATGATTTTTCCATGGCATCCAATTTCTGCCTATTTTAACAACCAAATTCTACATTCTTCTAGGACTTCCTCAAATTAAAAGAAGATACAAATGAAGATGGTCAATACCACAAAAGCAAAAATTAAACATGACAACAATAATGATGATGACAGTTGAAGAAGTGCTACCCTCTTTTCCTGTAAAAGTAATTTGAATCAATTTGAAATTATACTGACTGGATTATATAAAGACAATATCATATGGGGAAAGAAAGCAAAAATTGACTCTCATCGGATTCTCTAAATCTTGTAAGTGTTTTTTTTTTTTCTAATAAAGAGAATATTTCTTTGTTAGCCCCATGGATGTGGGCATACTATCAAACCACGTAAATCTTCTGTGTCTTCTCTTACATCTTTATTTTTCTCTACTTTGTTCTTTTCTTGGATAATATTTTGAGTCTATTGATCTTGTATTTGATGTTATATTCCACAACAAGTACTGATAATAAAGCTAAGATTCAAGGTAGAGCATTAGAGGTTTTGCTTAGGTTATGGTTAGTGCATTAGAGTCTTGGTGTGGTAGTTGAATAGTTACGGTCTAAGTAAGCTTTGTTAAAAAGATTTATTGTCTAAGGAGGCTGGGTATTAAGCAAGACCACTTGTGAGCCTTTGAGGTTACTTGGGGAGTAATGTTTATCTATAGGAAATTCACCAGGTCTAGAAGTGCATCAAAAGTAGGACTATATATGCAAAACAAAATGTTTACTCTCAAGGCTAATATAGAGAAATTTGATGGAAGAATAAATTTTGGTTTATGGCAAGTACAAGCCAAAGGTACATTATCTTCTACAGAAATTATGTATATCATAGCTATAGAAGCATGTAAAGAAGCTACTTAGAGAAAGAGATTACTTAATGATTTTCAAGTACAACAAAAAGTGATTGTGATCCATTATGACAGTTAGAGTGCAATATGTTTGAGTGATCGGACAAGTTTCCTCTACTTCAATATGGTTGCTCGCGATTCATGCTCCACAAAGGTCCGGAAGTCAGCAAGTTCTCGTGTAAGGCTATAAAGTTCCTATTTATAAGCTTTGTTAAACTCGACTATACTGGACTTAGTTGCTTGAGTGATCTCTCCATAGTCTGTCTCCAGTAAGGGTGGGCATAATTCCCCGACCCGACCCCACCCGACCCGATTCGGGTATGATCGGGTAAGAGAGGAAAAAATAACTGAAATCGATTATAATCTGGGGGTACCTGATATTACCCAACTCGATTTCGGATAAAATTATATAAACCCGAGTTATACCCGACCCGAATATTTTTTATTAAAAAGAATTTAGTTTTTCACGTGGCATAATTTAATTGGATGTGTCAAAAATGTTATTGTAGACCTCACCACATCTAATTATCGTATATATATATATATATCTTTATAGCTTTCTACCCTCACTTCTCAAACCCTAGTAGCCTCACTCTCACTAAACTTCAATTTTCTCTCACCCCACTTCAACGTCCCCTCTTCTTGCTGCTTGACTTCAACGCGCCAGCGACTGTATTCCGATCACAGTCAACCTCAAAGGTCGACAGTGGCTCGCCACGACTCCACCTTGTTCATTTGTTTCACGCGTGAGTTGGGGATGGGTTGTCTCTTTAACCAAGTAAAGTTCCATGTCTTTGTGAAGCCAAAAATTGATCACAGTCAATTAATTATTCTTCAATTCAGGGTTTATAATGCACATATGGGGGTTTATAATGTTTTTATTATTCTACAGGTGGCGCGATGTTAAGTTGCGAGCTTTTGATAATGTCAAGCATAGAACTTATGTGGATCTTAAGATAAGTTGAGTTTCCCACTTTGTGTATACGAAATTAATTTGGTTTTGTGCTTCATGAGTTAGCTTAAACTTTTAAAGAAATGTTTGTGACCTCAATGAGGTTGTTTGGTTGATCTCTGACCGTTTTATTTTAAATCTCTTCTTTGTTTAAAAACTTCAACGAAGTCGACTTTATGGCTTGGGCCCATCAAAATTGATAGTTGAATCTGTTCAGGCTAATAGTTGCATGATTAGATGGTCTTCATATCTTTTAATTTAACAGTTGGCAATACAATAGCATTCTCTGTAATAGATAGCAACACTGTCCCACATCCACAAGGAATCTCCTGAATACTCACTTCACTCTGTTAGCCCTAAGGCTACATGATAATTTTGATGATAACAATACACATTGATTCATTGAGATTTACTAACATGTTTATTTATGTGCAAGAGTAATATCATTGAAATAATTGTAAAATCAAGAAAAGGCTTATTAAAATGAAGTGTTGAAGCTAAGGAGAAGACTACATGTTAGAGACACCAAAGTTTAACAACAAGGTTTGACTCAAGGAATGTGACATATGAGCAATGTTCAATCAATTGGTCATATATATCTCTATAGATGTCTAAATGACATGATTCTTAAGCCTTTGGAAAGTTACTCAATTTATAACATTTCATATGTTTTAAATAAATTCAAATTTCAAGTGTAAGGTTGTCCAAATCATCATGGAAATTGAAAGACAAATAGAAGCAGTTGACATGAGCACCGAATACTCTTTTAGACATATCTTGAGATAGAATTATCAAAATAACTTGATTCTTATGGCATTAGAAAGAGGACTTAATAAGGCACATTTCATATGTTTTTAAGAAATTCAAATTTCAAATGAAATACCGACATAATTGACATGCAATTTGGTGGACTGACACAGAGAAGAAAAATCAACTCATATGAGTACCGAATGATATTTTGTCCATATCTTGAGCTAGAGATATCCAAATGACTTGATTCTTATGGAATTGGAAAGATGATTCAATGGGGCACATTTCATATTCTTTGAAAAAATTCAAATTTCAAACGGAAGGCCAAACATAATACAGATGCAAGTCGGTGGACTGACACATGGAAGAAAAATCAAGTCACACGAGCACCGAATAGTATTTTGGCCATATCTTGAGCTACAGATATCCAAATGACTTGATTCTTGATGTGTTGAAAAGCTTATTCAAATGTTCATATATTTTATGTTTTGCATATTTTCAAATTTCAAACGGAACATTGACAAAAATGGTAGACAAAATTACAATTTTTATGGTAGGCAGAAAATTTGGAGTTGGTGTCTTCATTTGATTAAGTTCATCCCATTTGCCTATAAAAGGAGCCCTTCTCCCATGCATTCAGAAAGTAAAAAAGAGAATCATCTATCAAACAAAAAAAAAAAAAGAGAAATATCAAGTCTAGAGAGCTTTTGTATTCTTTATCTACTCTTTGAAGAGAGTTATACTTTTGTTGTAAAAATTTTCTTTGTTCTTGTATTATGGTGAGAGAGAGATCTTCTTGTAAAGGATAAAAGTTATCCTTGAGAGAACTCTTGGTGTATTGTTATCAAGAGTTGAAAGAAGTTGCCTTGGTGAGGTTGTTCATCAAGAAGAACTCTTGGTGTGGTGTTATCAAGGGTTGAAGGAAGTTACCCTGGTGAGGTTGTTCATCAAGAAGAACTCTTGGTGTGGTGTTATCAAGAGTTGAAGGAAGTTGCCTTGGTGAGGTTGTTCATCAAGAAGAACTCTTAGTGTGGTATTATCAAGGGTTGAAAGGAAAAGTCTTGATGAGGTTATTCATCAAGCAAGTTGTAAAGATTTCTATAACTTAGTGGAAAGCCTAGCTTCTGGAGCTAGGAGTCCGTGGACGTAGGCAAGGTTTGCCGAACCACGTACATTGAGTTTGCACTCTCTTTATCCCTATTCTCTTTACATTTACTTGCACTTGTGATTGTTCATCATTATTATTCTTTTGATTGCATCTTTAATAAATTCTAATTTCATCTTCTTTATCTTTATTCTCAAAGAAAGAGTGAACTAATTTTGATCTTTCAAGAAAAGTTTTTTAAATCCGTTTTGATAAATAAAAACCAAATTCACCCCCCCCTCTTGGGTTACCATACCTGGGTCAACACACTCGACTACCCCTATTGACTTTTACTCTACGTGCTTCACTTTTCAGATGATGTGTTGCCTTACTTTGTCCCCTTCTATTTTAGCTTATAATATAAATCTATAGTTTCTCCTAGTGATCGTGACGGAAAGCAAAAGGGCAATATGAGTTGTATCTTGTTGTAATATTCTTGTTAGGTTGATTAAGAAAAGTTCCTTGTCACGTGATTTGGTTCTGGTTCATGATTTTGTTTGGTGTTTTTATTGGTTCAGGTGTAGTACTAGTTGAGACTGTTTAAGAATTGAGAGTTCATAACAGTTGGGGACTATGAATGACATGTGCTTTGGAATGAATAACTTTGACATTAGTTATCATTTTTTCATTTTTAGTGAGGAAATGTAACTGCATCTTAGTACTTGACTTGCCTATTCACATTCCCGTCAAGTCTACTTTGGCTTTGCATTGTAATTTTCCCATATAGAATACTGTGACAATCAAATAGATAGCCTTGGACTGAAAGTTGGGCTTTTCTTTTTGACTTATTTATTGGGTCCCTATAATTATATTTTGTTTGATGTTTTGCTAGTTTAGCTATTTATGCTGTAGTTCATGAGCAGCATTGCCTGCTATCTTTTATTCTTTTTTAGGTGGCTGAGGCAGTTTTTGTTGGAACAGCAACTGATATAGCAGGTGAAGTTGTAAGCATAAGATCAGAAGTTAAAGATTACAAAGCTGGTGACAAAGTTACTTATTTATGATATAAAAAAATTCGTAATTCGGTTAAAGATGCCTAATTTGGTTTTGTAGATTGTGATAATTAGTGAAAGCATGGCCTGGTTGGCCTATATTTTTCTTTGATTTAACTTCTTTCTGATTAGGCCTTTTTATAATTACATTGATTGTTGACCTTTTTTTTCATTTTGGAGTCATGGCTTGATCGGGCATATTTTGATTATATAATTTGTGTTTGATTGGGGCATATTTTGCTTATATAATTTGTGTTTGTTTGGGCTGCATTTCTATTATATTTCCTTTATTAAAGGCTAAATGGGCTTCAGTCCAGAAAAATAACTCAACAAACATGAGTTTCAAAAACATGAACTAATGATTTTAATTAAAGATGACAAAAGCCCAGCCTAAAATAGCATCAAAATAAAAGCCCAGCCCAACCCGATGTACCCGACACACCCGACCCGACCTAATCCCGTCAATACCCTTCAAGTAGTTTAAAAAAAAAATACCCGAACTCGGTTCCAATTTCTGAAACCTGATAAATATTCGGGTATAGCCGTTTACTGACATATGCCCACCCCTAGTCTCTAGGCCTTCAAGACGATCGAAGAGGCCCTCAATGGTGTGGTCCAAACTTGAGATAGCTTGCTCTATGTTAGCAACACGAGATTCCAAGGCTTTCGAGGGTAGAGCTTTAGACTTGCCACGCTTCTCTTATGGGCGAGGTTGTGGTTGCTCTTCTCGTCCACGACTTGCTCCTCTACCATCACTTCAATGTCAGATGCCATGCTCTTGTGCTCAAACTGCGCTCTGATACCAACTATCACGAGCTTTGAGTTTTGTGCAGCACACCTGTGCGGCACTTAGGCAACTTGAACCCAAAGTTGCTAAGTAAGTTTTGTTGTTGGCTTGCTCACTCAAAGAGAAGCTTAAAAGACTAGGATCGTTAAGTTATAAAGTTTTTAGGCAAAGTGTAGAGAAGTGTTGGAAGATGTAGACTAGAGTTGCTAAGTAAATATATTTTGTATTACACAACAACTCTTACAATTGGCTTGATTACAACTTGCTTTCAAATGAAACTTGGAGGGGTATTTGTAACAATTCTCCTTCTAAATAGACGGCTAAGATTTAATACATCCGACGGTCATTATTTATACTCTAGATACATCTACCAAATATCTAGATATTTACAAGGGATATTTTTAGCACATGTGTTTGCTAGAGATTTCTAAAAAATGGGATAGAGTTTGTAAGATTTTCTAGAAATAAGACCAAGTCTTATTCACATTTGAGTCACTCTAGTAAGTAAATTGAGCATGCTGTGATAATTAGCTCAAAATGTACATAGAAAAGAACTAAACAATAAAGGTTATAGTAGTTGGATGCATTTGATGGGTTTTTTCCATTTATTTTCAAAAGTGAATGGAGCATTGTTGAGTTTTTCCTAGCCAACTTTTGTCCTTTTGCCAAGCCTGAAAAAAAGTACCCCTTAATCTCAAAACTCCTCTCTTCCCTTACATTTTCGCTTCATTGACTATTCTCTGGGATTCTATTCTATCTGATCTCTTCCACCTTCTCTACTAAGATTCAATAAAAAGCAATTATTTAAAAAAAATCTTCTAAAAATTAATATAACAATATCTCTAAAATAGAATATAAAAAAAAACTTTTCGAAAAGAAAATCATTAAGTAATTAAAACGTGAAGCTTCTAAAGCTAATGATCATGGGAGAATTTCCAACTTGACAATCAACATGGACGTGAAATTTGACCACTCATCATTTCACCTTGCATCAAATGTTTAGTGCACGTAACTATCACTCGCAATCCCAATCTCATAATCGTCCTTGGAGGATGATGATGAATTGATGATCACTTGTTGCAATTTATTATTGGAAACCACGTGTCCTCATAAAACGCCAAAGACGACTATGGATGTCCCTCCCACGAAAATACAGAGTTTGACACTCAAGAACAAGTTGGACTTCGTGAAGGAATTCCCATTTCCAAAATGGTAAGAAATTGAAATCATGGCCGTTTAAAGACAAATTGTAGAGTCATTTTCTCAAAGTTGGTCATGTGTGTTTATAGCCCTTGAAACGCAGTCTCTAGGAGACTAGGATAAGGAAAACCATGTCTAATTCCTTGTTGAGAAAAGTTAGATGCTTTTGTCCGAACATGATAAAATATTAGGGAACCGAAAGCCTCTACTTGATATAAATGGCAATTTGTCTATTAATTATTAATTTAGAAATTAAGGTTGACAGCTTTTGGTGATTGATGAAACAACCTAACTAGAAAAATGGTCCACTACTACCTTTACGATCCTTCTTGAATATACGCGTCTATTTGATTATAAGAGGTATAACTATAATTAATTAAATTACTTCTATGATTAGGAGTTACATGTACAATTATATTATAATTGTGTACTTTCGGTTAAGAAAGAAAACATTAGACTTTACATTCTAACCTTCCTTCATCTTTCACCAGCTCTTTGAAAAAAGAATCCAATTTTTTTTAATTCTTTAATGAAAAGATATTTAAATAGGGATGAGCCATCTCATAAATATCAAATAAAATGTAGAATAAGAGAATTTTATTTAGGTTTGGTCAACTAAAATGTGACTGTAATACTCAGTTTTTTCTTCTTAAGAATTATATGACGCGAAAATGAAGAAAATTATTTAATCTAAAATTTCCATGTAATGAAATTTGTCGATCCACTAACTTAATTACTTTCGTAATTGTATATTCTCAACAAAAGATGGAAATGGATCTAATTATGTTTCCCATTTTGTTAATTTTTCTATTTGAAGGGTTAAATTCCTTTCAATATCAAGAGTTGATTGATAGTACATATTTTTATAAGCCATATAAAATCAGTTTTTTATAAAAGTTATTAACAATGATATAAAAAAATGTAAACGTGCTTATAAAATTTGTATATAGCCAACAAAAAATCTGTAGACACGCATACACAACATTTATATGAATGATTATTTGCAAACCTCTAATTTTGTCCCAACATTTTTTTAATCTTTTGCAAGTTATATATATGTATATCTCAGATACAAGGATGTTTTCATTGATTGTATTCTCATAATTCTCTTCTGTCTCTCTATTATTAATTTGTTTCGGTTCTATTTGGGGGCCCGGTGCCAGGGAGACACAAATCTAGCCTATCGTGTGGTTGCTTTTTTTTCCATGCTTTTTCAATGAGAAGAATTAGATAAATGCAAAGCACAGGGCCCTGCAAGAAAAGCCGATCGACTGTAGAAAGACCTTGATGGGTCCTATATATATACATTATCTTTCAGAATTGTCAAAAAATGAGGGACCGGAGGCTTGAAAAACTGGTCTCTCCAAGGTATCTAAAGCCACTTAATTGATAGATTAACTACTACACTTTACCAACCATTAAGTTGACATGCCGTTCTGAGGAGCCATTTTGGTAAGTACACGTTGAAGCCTAGATATTCGACCTGTACTGATTCATTTCATTAGGCTCAATTTGACAATGACCCACTTGAGCTGCCTTGCCATGCTGTGCTAGAAACCAAAAAACAGGAGATAGCTAATTGGTCTCTTCCAGTTCCAGGGCCAACTTGCAATTCAGTGGCATTGAATGGCTATATAATTAGCAAAAGCTTTGCTTTTCTGGTGATTTCAACTGGCAATTCCAAATCCTAACATTTATTTGTCCATATTATATTAGGTGTGCTCGTCTCTTGATGACCCTCATTTTGCAGTCCTTCATGATTAAGATGCACAAGTACTCAATCAAGCATCAATCACAATCTTGCATTCATGTTCTCTCATTTTTGGTTTTTGCTGTAATGATCAATACTCGCTGGCTCTAGGAGAACTCTAACCTGGCTGGAGCTGCGTGGATGTAACTGAAGCCATTTGTTTAACAATTACATAAATCAATAAATTAGACAATTAGTTATCATCAATGATAGAGAAAAATGCCTGCTTCAGAATCACGGTTCTATATCTCTAATTCCCACTTATTTACATGCATATATGAATGATTGAGAAACACTATTTAGTTAATTAAAAAGGAAAAAATCTACCAACTTCTTTTGAGTTCTTTAATCTTAAACTATATTTGATTTTGAAATCTAACATGATATATAATATTAAAAGAGAAATTTATAAGATTTTCAAAATTAGAGACGATGATTGAAATTTTGATAAACCTCGTAAGAAGTTTATAAGATTTGTTCTAGTTAACAAGATTTGTTCTAGTTAACGATAAGTAAGAAAAATATAAAAATATTTTTATAAAACAAAAATTCTAAGTTATTTTTCCAATATTAATAGAATTAATGAAGTGTTATCTTAATTATTTAATGAGTATCTTTAGACTTGAGTCAAATATTAAGAAATTTAAAATAATAAACAGTAAATTTAATATCATTAATTTAAAAACTCTAAAAAAAATTTAAAAGAAGAATTAATTGAAGGCCAAAAAAAAGGGTAATTGGTAACCTCTTGTCTAAAACCGTTGGCACGTAGAATTTAATTGAACAAATGGGGAAGAAGAGTACAAAAGAGAATTGTACGCATCCTTCAATAATCTAGGGGCTAGTTAATTGAATGCAATGATTGAATAAAACATCAAAACTAGCAGACAACTTGAAAATTTTAATTTAAAATTTATACATCCTTCAATAACCAATAAGCAGTGATCACAATGCACAAGAACATTCTTCTAACTACTAATTAGATAGATAAACCAAAAACAAAAAAATCCAGAAGAGATTATTTGGAACTCTTTTTAAAAAAAGAATAAAAATTGTTAAATTCGGTTTTATTTTCTTCGTAGGAAATAAAAAAGCGTGTCTCCCACAACAAATTAATTCAACATTCCAAAAATAAAAATGAAGAATCATAAAAGAATATTCCTAACTTATCTAATAAACATGTAGA
The DNA here is from genome assembly GCA_013180625.2 of Boswellia sacra. Lineage (NCBI taxonomy): Eukaryota > Viridiplantae > Streptophyta > Magnoliopsida > Sapindales > Burseraceae > Boswellia > Boswellia sacra. The sequence continues at coordinate 49,743 of SNVD02002702.1, forward strand.
ATGTTTAATTTAAAAAGATAACTTATCAAGAAATCAATTATTCTTATAAATTCAAAACCTCCTCACCAAAATTATATGTATTCGACATAGAACAACATATACGTCCCACCTAATCTTTTAGCGTGTGAACACACAATGGATTTAGCATATACCAGCTAAGAAAAAGTGGCCGGTTTCTTCATTTTCAGGAAATAATCAAGATTCCAGTTGCAAATTTTCTTATGTTTCCATTAAGGAAAGATGCAAGGAGGAACGGTGTGCTTGTATGATGACAAGTATCCATGTATAAAGTTTCTATTTCTAATCAAGATTTGGACAAAAGCAACGATACATATGGCTTTTGGTTCACAAGTAGAAAAGAAAGAAGACAAGAGGCGCAAGCCATTAGATAGAGAAAGCCACACGATACCCAACTTCATTGGCTAAGGATAATCCCATCAATTAATCGATTGTCCCCAGTTGCCTGAAAGCAACTACTGTTGGATATTTCCTTCACGCTAAATATGTAACGTGGACATTACTCAAGCATAATAATTCAGAAATCAATTTCTAGTTTTGGTCCTTTTGATTTCATTCATAGTTTACTTTATCCTGTTCATTTTCAGTCATCAAATCTGATATTTCTAGGTTTTAATACCTTAATTTTGATAAATTTCATGCAGACCTTTTGTGTCACAACTAATTGAATTGAGCCCATCACTTGATGTGATCAAGATGTAGTGCACCTTATCTGTACATCAATAGTGATATCTGTGTATTCATGTAAAGAATTACCAAGTTAAGTTATATTTTTTTCCCCAAAATTTGCAATTCAATTATTATATCAGTAACGCTAGACTTACAATCTAAACTCTACAACTTAATGTAGCAGTCTACATAATAAAAATTCATATGAGGGGAAAAAACAAAAATTAATAAAGAAAGTTACATTTTCAGAAAGATTTTACCATTTAAATTGTCATGTTAGATTGTAGATTTTTTATTATATTTAGGTTATAAGTCTAGTATTATTGTTATTATATATATAACTCTTCTTCTAAAAGTTGATAGCAGTTTATTTTTTAACTAACTTGAATCAATTTAAAAGTAAAATTTTGTTTACAATGTAACTAGAGAGTACTTGGGGTCATATTAATATAAAAAGAATAACATGTTTGTGTGAGAGATTTTAGCGAAATAAAAATTAAATTTGATATTCCAGTATATTAGATTGCTTGAAGTTTTGCTAACAATTTAGAAAATGTGATGATTGGAATAGTGATTTAGTACTTTACGAAAATATTTGCCGACTCTGGAGACTTGAGTATTGAACTAAAATTAGAATTAGAGCATGAAAAAAGTATTTTTGTTTTTACACATGCATACATACATACATATATATATATATTTCCAAAGAAAATTAAAATAATCACATCACAAGGTAATTGTTAAAAGTCGTTTAGTAAAAACGATCAAATCTTCTATTTATAGTTGGTGATAGAGCTTAGCAAAGAAGGCTTCAAGTTGATAAATGAAATAATGATGGAGAGAAGAAGAGAATTCTCCGCAGGATCACCAGAAGCAACATCCGAAATATTTAGCTACCCCCAGATGCCTCACTCTCCCAAGAAGAAGAAGAACAAGATCAAGAACAAAAAGAGGTTCACTGATGATCAAATCAGGTTACTAGAGTCGATTTTCGAGTCGGATAACAAGCTTGATCCGAGGAAGAAGTTGCAGCTAGCTAGAGACCTTGGACTGCAGCCTCGGCAGGTTGCTATATGGTTTCAGAATAGAAGAGCTAGATGGAAATCAAAACAAATTGAGCATGATTACAAAGTACTCAAAGCCAATTATGACAGCTTAGCCTTTCGTTTTGAGTCATTAAAGAAAGAGAAAGAGTCCTTGCTTTCAGAGGTGAACTTCTTGTACTACTTTTTATTATTGATCAAAACTCACATATCTCTGCTGTAAAATAATTCTGAAACTTGTTTTGTCTCTTTTTAACAGTTGCAGATGCTAAATGATAAGCTTCAGAAGAAACCTGAAGGTGACAATACAAGTACTGTCAAGGATTTGAAAGGGAATACCAAGTTGTTTGAGCCTGCTGCAGCAGAAGCAAAGTTAAGTTTCTTACAGGAAGGCTTAGGCCAGAAAGGGTATATGCGTTCACAGACTGATCATCCCAATAGCATTGACAATTGGCACTCTGGAGAGGAAGTGCGCAAGCTTCTTAACGTTGAAAGCGTAGATGGTGATTCTTCAGAATTACCTGAAAAATTTTATGGGGGCTTCGATTCCTGTGGCCCATTAGATCCATCCAGCAGCAGCTCACCCTGGTTGAACTTCTGGGTTTGAAAAACACAACCCACTTGTGGCCATTGATGATCATTAATAATAATTTAGTAACAAGAGAATTGAATTCGATTTCATGGTTCTCTAATGCAGCCGTTAATGTCAATCAAGCACCCAAACCAGAGGTAGAATAAAAACTCTATAGCATGTAAGCTATTATGCAGAAAGTTTTTGAGGAGTAATATACTGGAAAGTATGGAGTTTGTAACAGCTTGGGCTTGGCTTCAGTCCATGCATGTCTGCTTGATATTTTGCAAGACCATGACCTTGCAGGCTTGCACTCAGCTAGCTAACAATCTCAACCTGCAGCAGATGTAGATGCATAGAGAGAGTGATTGAATGGAACGTCTACTGATAATCAAAATAAATTGATTATTTACATAATCCCTCTATTAAAATGATAACATGATAAGTTGATTTTTTATGATGAGCTTCTGTAGGTTAATTAATTGTCTTCAGGTACAATTTAGGCTCTAGTTTTAGGTTTGTTTTTCTATTCTCTTGCAAATTGTATCTTAATTAGCTGTACTTGGTTATGATGATGACTGATTAATCCGTGGTGCATTTTAGTGACTTTTGTTTGAAAGTGATTCAAGTATCAATTATTTATTGTATAATGTATGGCAATAGTAAACTATTTCAATCACAAACAGCAATCTGGAATCACATTCAATTTAAGTGGCCAGAATGTAACTGTGCAACAACATATATCAACTGCAGGAAGTCCTTGCAATCATCATATGATGACTAGTACTCGACATTTATGATACCAATTTTGAATTTTGTAATTAGCTGCAGGGATTGGCTCATAGTCTTGCTTAATTTTAATTAAACTACTGTACACCAATTACACAGTTCGATAATCTTTTCACATAAAGCTGACAAGTGCAACCTAATTCAGTTCATTTCAATTCTAGACGAGTCCATCATACTCAGAGCTATCTAATTCCGATTCAATTCAACTTGAGTCCATCCTCCTATCTGACCCAAAATGGTTAAAGCAACACTGTTTGACTGGGTGCATAGTTTTCATCACCCATTTATTCTTTAAATTATAATTATAATTTTACCCTCACTTCAAGCACATCCGAAGAGAACTAAGACGAATAAATATATAAAGTAGAATCACTTAAGGTTAATCTATTAAGTTAAATAATTTAGTTTCAATGCAAAATTTAATCATTTTCTTAACTATCTGATCTTAAAATTTAAATAATCCTTATTTAATATGAGATTATCAACTACAAGAATGATATCAATCATTTTATTTTTTCTAAATTATTGGCTCCATTACATTACAATATTTGAGGTTCAACTTTGATTTATATTCCAGTTTTCTTAGAATTGATATTAAACTATGCATAACAATTTAGTTGTGTATATATATTTTCAAACTTCAAAATTTTATTGAAAGAGTTTTCCCAATTTTAGATGTTTTCAAATCTTCACAAGAAAATGAGAGATTTCCTTAGCTTAGAAAAAAAAAAAAAATACTTTTATTGCCAATGTTTAGATTACAACTAGGAATCGCTTTCAAAGCACACTACAGCTCTATTGATGAGCAAGGTATATAAAATTGCTGATGTTCTACAAGTTTAATTATAAATAGCTTGTTTGCAAAACTTTTACAATCAAGACAGTTTGGCCGAGTGGTCTAAGGCGCCAGATTTAGGCTCTGGTCCGAAAGGGCGTGGGTTCAAATCCCACAGCTGTCAGTTCTTTTATTTTTCTATTGGTTCCTCTTCTTTCAAAAACTTTCATTAAACATCCCACCTTTAATTTCCGTTTGCGAAAATGAATAGTACTTTTAATTTCCGTTTACATTTTGGTCCCTTTTCTTTCAACAACTTTCATTAAACATCCCACCTTTAATTTCCGATTGCTAAAATGAATAGTACCTTTAATTTCCGTTTGCTAAAATGAATAGTACTAAGTATCACACAATATATTTTCTTGCTTACATTTTGGACCCCAAACTTTTCAAGAACTTTCATTAAACCTCCCACATTTAATTTCCGTCTGTTAAGGGAATAGCATTAAGTACCGTACAATTTGACATTTTGGTCCTTTTCTTTGGCAAATTGTAGAGACCCGTAACTTTTCAAAATGTGTCATTCTCAGTTTACTTTCCATTTAATATGAAGAGCTTTATCCTAGAAGGACAGTTTGGCCGAGTGGTCTAAGGCGCCAGATTTAGGCTCTGGTCCGAAAGGGCGTGGGTTCAAATCCCACAGCTGTCAATTTTTTTGTCTTTCCCTTTGGACCCCTTTCTTTGGCAAACCAGGACCCCAAACTTTTCAAGAACTTTCATTAAACCTCCCACCTTTAATTTCCGTTTGCTAAAATGAACAGTAGTAATATCATACACTTCATTTTCTTCGCTAACATTTTGGTCCCTTTTCTATGGCACAAAGGGTCCCAAACTTTTCAAAAACTTTCATTAAACCTCCCACATTTAATTTCCGTCTGTTAAAATAAATAAATTAAGTACCATACAATTTTGACACTTTGGTCATTTTCTTTGGCAAAAGATAGAGACCCCTAACTTTTCAAAAACTATCATTCTGAATAAAATGAACAGTATTATGCAAGAAGGACAGTTTGGCCGAGTGGTCTAAGGCGCCAGATTTAGGCTCTGGTCCGAAAGGGCGTGGGTTCAAATCCCACAGCTGTCAGTTTTTTTTTATTCTTTATTTTGGTCCCTTTTTTGGGAAAACAGAGGCCCTAACTTTTCAAAAATTTTCATTAAACCTCCCACCTTTAGAAACTTTCATTAAACCTCCTACCTTTAGATTTCCTTCCGGAAAATAGTACAATCCCCTGACTTTTCAAAAACTGTCATTAAACCTCCCACCATTAGTTTTCATTTGTCGAAATGAATCGTGTTAAAGGCACTATAACATTCTTCCCTATTAATTAATACTAGAACTGATAAATCTAATCCTAACACCTAAATCAGATATAGATCAAATTGTCTCATGACATTCTGAATACAGCTCACATATCTCTTTTTTGGGGTGAACAATCCAATCTTTGGAACATACTACAACCCCAAGGGGCAAAAAGTTGACATTTAGGTGCCAAACTTTTCTGTCGATGTGAGCTTTTGACAAAATCAACTTGCTATCATTAGAGTAACTTTATCTATTGAGTGGCAACCTTCTACTCGTCACGATCGGATCATTATGACCAACTCTATCCCTACTCAACGGATGACTCAAAATATGACGATTATTTAACTAAGGGTAAAATAGTAACTTTAATATTTAAGACGAAAGGCTGACAATTTCACGAAATGAAGAATAATGGTTGTGGGTTAAATAAAGATATTGAAAATTTGGGAGGTTTTAATTTAGCAAATGAAAGGGGTTTAATAATATTTCTCTTTTTTTAAAAAAATTAAATTATTGCTCTTTTTAAATTAAATGATTTCGAGATTCAGATCCAGGATTTGATGAAGATGATATATGACCGTATAGAAGAGGAAGATGAAGAAGGATTTGCAATTGGAAAGAAGTAAATGTTACAGAATGCATGGGCATAGCTTTTGGATTGCAAGATTGAGAATCACGCTAATCTTGGAAAGAAAGGGGGGTCGAGTGATATTTCCCTTGATAAAAATTATCGCGCGAGGAAGGGAAAAAATGCTCACCACATAACACAACTAACCTGCAGAAACAACCTTCGAAGGCTTGAAGCGTTGTTTGTCTGTAAATGGCTTTGTCAAGCTCAACTCCTACATCGTACTTTAGCTGCTTCAGTGCTTCGAAAGGAATCTCCTCCCAACCCTTAAAGCCTCTTCTCAAGCTCCCTCTTTTCTGGCCATGGCAAAAGGTACTACTTTGCTATTGTCTTTTCTTTTCTTTCTTGCTTTGCAGCTTCTACAACCTTACTGACTCGTTTGCTTCCAATAACATGGGCAGGTGAAGATGGGACCAATGAGTGTGTCTCCCATGGGTTTTGGGACGTGGGCATGGGGCAACCAGTTTCTTTGGGGTTATCAGGAGTCCATGGACTCCGAGCTTCAACAGACATTCAACTTGGCTGTGGAGAACGGTATCAACCTCTTTGATACAGCTGATTCTTATGGCACTGGCAGGTTAAATGGAAAGAGTGAAAAGCTTCTTGGCAAATTCATCAGGGAAACTCAGGGTTTGTGTTCTTGTTAACTCTGTGCTGTTCAAGTGTTAGTTGAAATAAGAAATTATGAATGCTGTTCAGTAGATTGCTGAATGTTCAAATAACGTTCTCATGATTATACACATTAGAAATTATTTTGGTTTTTCCCATTTGCATTTTGAGAGAGCTAGGAATTGGAATGCGGTCAGTCAAGTGGTAAATTAAATTGGTTTAATTTGTTGATCAGCTAGTCCGCCATAGGTTGATGTTCAAATACTTTTAACAGTGCATCCACATGGTAAATGCAAGATGGCTAGGCAAAACGATTCATAATGTTGTCAAAATACTGTTCACTGAACCAAAAGAAGTTGTTCGTTTATGCCAAAATGATTGATGTTAATAAACTATTTGCCCCATTTGAAGAAACTAAATATTGATGTATTAACGGATTAGTCTCAACCTGTCAAGTGATAAAGAGTAGACAGTGCCACTTATGAGTGGCTAGTGTCCTATGGGTTGGGATACGATATGTCAAGCTGTGAAGATTACTCAATCAAATTTCATGCCAGTACGCAATGTTTGAATAATCTCTCATCCATTTAATTTCCAGAACATTGAATGATTTTCAATGATTATAAATTTTCGACCTATTTATTATTCTTACTTTTTTGCCATAGAGACTTAATTGTTAATGATATTATAGCTGATGGTGCGTGGGGAATTCTATATATGAAGTTGTGATGGAAGAAAGTTGGCTTGCATGTAAAGATTTGTGATCTTCTCCCTTGTATCTGGATGTATTCTCAGGGAAAAAGCAGATTCAAGATGACATCGTGATTGCTACCAAGTTTGCAGCATATCCATGGCGTCTTACACCAGGCCAGTTTGTGAAAGCTTGCAGGTTTGTTTCCCTTTGCTTTGCTGTTTTGTTGCTTATATAGTTTCTCATGTATTCTCTTCTGACTTATAATTTTCTGAGATGATTGTTCCACCACTCCAACAGAAATACTTGTATAAAATTGCTGTACATCAGCCTTATCACTGATAGTAGAATCTGATTAAGAATGGATTTCCAGGGCCTCCCTGGATCGGCTGCAGATTGAACAAATTGGGATAGGGCAGTTACACTGGTCAACAGCAAACTATGCACCACCACAAGAGTTAGCACTTTGGGATGGTTTAGTAGCAATGTACGAGAAGGTTACCATTTTATTAAATTTAAATGGTAGCAGCAGTTAACAGATGATTTTCTTTTCTTTTCTTTTCTTTTCTTTTTTTTTTAATTACAGTTGTTTATGAAAATCTGCTCAAATAGTAGTCTCAATTAAAATGCATCTAAGTTCCCCATAAAAATTTAGCAAGCATCTGAACTAATTAGCTGTAGTAATCCCAATGCCCTCTTAAATAAAGTTGCAGAATTACAATCTAAGTTGTTATTCATGGAAATGGTAATGTGCAGGGTCTAGTTCGAGCAGTTGGGGTGAGCAATTATGGACCAAGCCAGCTTGTGAAGATACATGATTACCTCAAAGCGCGAGGAGTGCCCCTATGCTCAGCTCAGGTAATTAATTTGTATGATTTCATCAAGATTAGTGTGCCATGGTTTTCATAATACTTGAGGTTACTTGAGGCAATTTGAAACTGGCTTACCATATAATTAATTGTTGCTACACTGTAGATACTCTGCTTGTGGCTCGTAAACATATCTACAGTTTGATTATAAATTTGTACACTATATCTAGAGGAACCCCAATTTCAGGTGCAATTTTCTCTGCTAAGCATAGGAGAAGATCAACTGGAGATCAAAAATATATGTGACTCTCTCGGTGTCCGCTTGATTTCTTACAGCCCTCTAGGACTAGGAATGCTTACTGGCAAATATACACCTTCTCGACTTCCAAGTGGACCTCGGTATTACTTCCAATAGCTCTTATATTTCACAAAATGGTAGAATGGATATAAGCTTCATGTGTTTTCTGTTTTAGATTTTCTAGTACTATTCTTTGCTTGTCTCATTATAGGATATATTATCTCCTATCAGGGGCCTGCTATTCAGACAAATTCTTCCTGGATTGGAGCCTCTGTTGAGGTTGCTCAGAGAAATTGCAGAAAGACGACGCAAAACCATACCACAGGTATGGGTTTTTAAACTTTGTTTCATTGATTGCTTCACATCTATTTTGTTGGAAATAGCATCGCTAGTCCAATGGTTATTGTAATTCTATGTTATTATGTCCTGCATACATTTGACGAGAATTAAGCATTGTTATTCTTGTATTCCATAATATCATAGACAAAAACTAAACTGGCACAGAAACATCATAAGAGTGAAAATTAAAAATAAATTTAAAAACTTAAATTAGATAATGTGACAGTAAGAGTACTAGCCCACCAAGCGAAACCACCTTGTAGGTAAAATAGTTGAAGCATAATGTACACTATGTCACTCTGCTTATTTTTAGTGGATAGCGAACATAGAATTCTACTCAATAAGTGGAATTTTATGATACACAACATTTAAGTACAACTTAAATAATGTGTTGGTTGTTCAGTTCCATTCAATTTTGTGGTAGTTATTATTAACTTTTATACCGGTTTTATTGGCTAAACTAAATCTATTGGCAGCTAATTTTGACAAAAACAAGAAAGCTATTGAATAGGATTCTATGTCAAGAAACATTATGTGCACTGGAACACAAACTGAGGAGAGGAGTGAAGTTTATTCCGAAGGACAGTTGTTAATAAGCAAAATCTAATCTTAGGAATGATGCTTTAACCATATTATACATCGAGATTCTCATATATTTCCAACATGTCCAACATAAAACAGAACCTTGCCAAGTTGATTAATTTTCTCCATTGGAAGAAAAATATTGATATTTGAGATTAAATACACGTGTTTAAATCTGCAGAGTGGCAGGGCGAAACATAGTGGAATTCAATCAGGATCTACTTGCCTAAAGTTTTTCTTAGCTTTGCTTCTTCTCCGGAGTTAGGAAGAATGGGAATACAGTCATATAAAGTCAGTCACCAGCGTTCTAAATTGTGTCATAAGGGAAATATTAATGATGGGAATATAACTTGTAAACTTAAACTTTTAGGCGAAGTGGTTATTAAAATCAAAATAATCAACCACATATTGTTCTCTTAAAAGCGTCAAGGTGATTCATAGGCAGCACTTGTGATGTTCGTATTCTTCTTTCCCTCTGCTTATACATTACTGAAAGCTCTCTTAGGTCTCTTACCCCTCTTATACATGCCTGATGATGTTACAACTTCCTTTCCTTTTTCAGGTGGCAATAAACTGGTGCATCAGTAAGGGTACAGTCCCCATACCCGGAGTTAAGACAGTAAAACAAGCACAGGAAAATCTAGGAGCCCTTGGCTGGCGCCTCAGTTCAGATGAGTTGCTACAGTTAGAATATGCTGCCCGTGAATCTCCCCGGAAAATGATCCAAAACATTTTTCAGACCAGGTAACTATTATGTTATTTTCCCTTATGTTTGGCTTTCCGGTGCATCTCGAATTAACTAGCCTCCGCTAAGTTGAAGATATTCCAAAGCATTTTTTTGCAACTTTGAATTTTGAATACACATCAGTAACGTGTTCTCGCTCAAATAACAGATAAAACTTGGAGAAAAGCCACAGATGAGGAGTCCGTTTGCGTTAAGAAAAGCTTTCAGAAGAATAAGATGATCGCTCATGGCCTTTAAGAAACGTGTTAATTGAGTTTATTTGATAGAATTATATGATTCTGTTGAGAAGTAGAAAAGAGGAAAACTGCGAAAATGTAAATTGTTAATTTTAAATTACATATAAGATAAGTTACTGCTTTCACTGGACTTCAAATGGAATTTATATTAGAGAGAGAGAGAGAGAGAGAGAGAGCCAAATGAAAACACAAAATGATAGGGTTCATCAACACATTCAAAAATGAAGAGCTCAATGTGAAAGCACATTAGCCAAAGTAATGGGCTACAAAATAATCTCCAAAAGCATTGTAAGTCTAACATGACAAAGTCGCATCCTAAATGTGTCTCTACTATAAGCCAACTCTTGATGCTACATCAATTAAGCATGACATCCACCACTGTAGTATAAAATGTAGCATTGCTTCACAAGTAATAGTCTACTTGATCTTCTTCTTTGGCCTCAGCTGCAATGCACAGCAGTAACTAACTGTTAGTTGATTATGATAATAAACTATTAAAAGAAGAACATTATAAAGATAAAGTCCTCCGAACAATGACAAATCTAGAACATCACAACATCTGATTTATACCTGGTTGCTGTGACCACACTTCTTCTTCCTGCAGTTCACAGCACGGGGGTGGAGGCGTGCATAACATCTGTTACAAGAATTACATCATTGAGAACTCAAGTACCAAATGACAAATTTGTTTAACAAAAACGGAATCGTGATGACAATCATAAACATTTATCAACAGCAGTAGAAAAGGGACCTGGGACCTCAATAAAACAATTAAGCAAAACCAAATAATACAATTATAGATGCCATGTACATGACAGGCAGACAAATCTCCAGAAGATAGGGGCAGAGAGAGAGGTAACTTCACGCAGCAAGTACTTTTAACTTCCGAGATTATGGAATAAAGAGGAATCACAATATGCAAATTCTTTTGACACTCATGGTCAACAAATTCGAAGAGAAAATAAACATTTAAAGTATAGAAAGCCAAATCAAAAGTTCTTTTCTGACAACTAAAGGGTGAAATGAAAATGTCAAAGCAACAGCTAGACTCAAGCAGCTTGTCAAGAATCTGCCTTCCAGGTTTCTTTCAGTTGTAAGAAGATAATTCAGCATATGAGTATCCATTAATACAATGAGTAATAAAGAGGGAAGCTGCAAGGAAGCTACAGGAAAGAAATGAAGTAGAGCTACCTCAAACACAAAGTAGGGCTTAACTCCACCATGTCCAGTTTCCAACATATTAATTACAATTCCAAGAGTAATATACCATTTGAACATGAACAAACTGTTTTGTAATATTCCAGAATCACATTGCATACACAAATAAAACATACGTCAAGCAAAGGACCACAGGGTCCTCAAAACAGATAAAAAAGTACAACAAAATGATAAGATTAGAACTCACTTGCGGCAGATCATCTTGTCCTGGTTGTACTTCCTTGCCAACGCCATCAAAGAAGGCTCAATAATCCCTCCACGAAGCCTCAGAACCAAATGAAGGGTTGATTCTGAAATTTTAGAGATGCATTCAAATCAGAACTCCAATGATCACAATGCAAAATTCTGTGCCTTCCTTCATCAATAAATTATTAAACTATGCATATAAAACAATATTCAAATCAATACGCTAATCAAAGTTTCTTGTTCCACAACTCATTAACTATCATTTCCTTATAATTTTTAATATCGTCTCAGCAGCCAAACTACCATCAAACACTCATTTTACTCGAAAACATAATAAAATATATATATATATATATATATACATAATGCTTTAATCCTATTTCAATTATATTATTAAGGAAGAAAAAAACCCATCATAAATAAATAAAGTCAAACAGAGCCTTTAAAAAACTAACCCTTTTGGATGTTGTAGTCGGCAAGAGTACGGCCATCCTCCAGCTGCTTTCCGGCGAAGATCAACCTCTGCTGGTCCGGGGGAATACCTAAAATATTTACACACAAAATCACAACCGTCAGTCAAATCCTGATCCTAATCAGAGATTTTTTTTTTTAATTCGAATTATCCACCGTTTGATCATCTTAAATAATTGTCGGTACCTTCCTTGTCCTGGATCTTGGCCTTGACATTGTCAATAGTGTCGCTTGATTCGACCTCGAGGGTTATGGTCTTCCCCGTTAGGGTTTTCACAAAGATCTGCATTTTCACCTTTTTGGTTTCGGCTCTCCTTCCAAATTTTCGTAAATGGCCGATTTGTGGGTTTTGGTTATGAGGATGTTTATATATGAGGAGATGCGGCGGCAATTAGGGTTTTGCAGGCTATTCAGCTTCTGTTTGGTTACAGGGTTGTTTATGTTCTTTGTTTGGTCACGGGGTTGTAACGATTCATACAAAAGATAAGCTTCTTCTCTCTCTCTCTCGCTCTCTTAATTGATTGTTTCCATTTTTTTTTTTTTTTAAGGATTAGTTGCTATAAACATTAAATTCAGAGGTTTTTTTAATGTAAAAGTTTTTCTAAAATCCTAAGTTTTCTTTTTAACCACTTAACCAAATTAATTTTAATAGACAACAGATAATATTCAAATAAATTGCTAGTAACTCAAATTTAGATGAGGAACTTAGAGGAGTGAAGCTTGTCAACCCAACACTTTTAATAATTGACAATTGATGTTGGTTAGCCGATGTCTTTCATTAGTGTTGTATTTCAATTCGACAAATTGGATGATTATTTTATTTGAACATGTGTATGTATTAAAACTTTGCTTATGATTTAAAAGCTCGATGATAATAACTAGAAACATTGATCAAAGATGAATTATGGTCGAAAGAGATCTTATAACTCCAAAAGAGGCACTTAAAGGGTGAGAAATGGTAAAATAGGCAATAATAAGCATTGTACATGTCCAAATAGATGTCGCACATATTCCTTAGGTTCTAAATGGATCGATTCTTATTCAAATAGGTTCACTCCTATTTGTTAGGGCTCGCTTCTGTTGTCCAGGGTTGTGAATAGGCACATGTTTGTTGGCTAAAGTTTCAAACATGTACATGCTTGTTATAAATAGGATTCGCTCCTGTTAACTAGGGTTTTTTTGTCTATATAAGCACGTGCCTGTCAACTAGGGGTTTTGCTCGAGAATAGGCGCACGCTTATTGCAGTGTATCCTACATTGTTTAAACATCACTCAGCAGATAGACAACACACTTATGTAAGGGGGGTGGATGCAACTCCCAAGGCATGGAACACTGGGCATTCTTATGCCAAAATTAAGGGAAAAGGACCCAAAGAGCTTTTAAGGAACCATAGTTGTGAAGTTCTGGTAAATAAGATTGCTTTCACCATTCCCAAGACTTTTAGTACTCAACCAACATAGTTCTTTTCAGGGAGTGTCTTAGAGGAGTTTTAGAGTATTGGAAAGGATTCGTTGTGGTCAATTCAAGAAGTTGGTAAGTTATCTCCAGGCTTTTCTTTGTTTATTTATTGCTTTATTATTTTTGTTCTCTATTTTAAGATTAGTTTAAGTTAACCCTTAGGGAGGGGTGTATGCCTCATCAATAGGTATACACCCCAACCAAGGAGGTTGATTGCCTATAATAGGCACATTAATCTTTATAAAAGGGAGGTAGGGACCTGTATATGCACCTTTTTCCATGGATGTGATTGTAAGCATTGAAATTTTGCTTATGGTTTGAAAGCTCAATAACGATAACCAAAATACCAATCAAAGTGGATTCCTGATCTAAAACGACACTGAAACATCCATGGGAATTTTAAATACATGACTAAACACATAAAAAAGGCTTAAAAAAACCTTAAGTATACACTACAGGCATGAGGCTATGGATTGCGTGTGAGGCCATGGCTAAAAGAAATACCCACGCGGTTGAAAGAAAGTCTCACGACTAGAAGAAAGCCCAAAAAATGGAAGCGCACATGAACTACATGCACTCACATGTAGCTATAGCGCGTTCACTTTTCCTTCCCTCTCTGTATAAACCTGAATTTCTGTCATTCTAAGGGATTTTTGAGAATTTTAGAGAGAATTTTCATCTAAAACAAAGAGCATTCCATCATTTTCTTCTTTACTTTTCTTGCTATAAACATATTATAGCACATAAAAAACACATATGAAGCATTTTTGGAAAGTTTTAACTGAGATTTTGTGAGAGTTTTTGAAAATTTTGATTCCACTTTGAAGATTTTGGTAAGGCTGAGGGCAATGACTCTATTGCCGTCCTTTTTTCTTGCTTTTAATCGACTTATTTTAGTATTTTTTTATTAATTCTCCCCTCTACCTTCCTCTATTTGCAGTTTTTATAATTTCTGTTTGAATCTTGAATTTAATAGAATGTGAGCGGTGGGCTTTTTGCATGTTTTGTAGGGTATTGAAATAGATTTTCATAGAATTCATTTGCTGGAATTATTTAGTTGAGATTATATATAATTTTCTATGTTTTGATACTGATATGAATTTGCCATGATATTTTATGTCTTGGCTTTAATATAATTTTGTCATTTTTCTAGAATATAAATTTTATTATGTTGGTAGTTTTTGTTAATGTTATATGCACAATTAGAGGCTACCATGATGTAATCTTGGGTAATATATTCTATTCTTTTGGTTTATGACAATATGGATGATTTTGATTGATTTCACGATATGTTATTGGAATAGAATGTCATTTAGATATTTGAGTGCATTATTATTTCATATTTTGCCAGGTTTAGGAATTTTAGGTGTTGATGTGTTAATTTAATTTTTTGTTTTATGATTTATAAGTGGAAATGTTGAAATTTCATAGTTACATGTTTGTTTATAATTTTCTGCCTTGTTGGAAGTTCTTAATTTAGTTTTGCATGATGTGCTTGACATGATGGAATGTGGGTTAGAATGTATAATAGATGATCGATTGTGCATTTAACATGATTTAATGTGATTTTAAGAGAATGTAAAAACTAAAGAGAGACGGGTGGGCTCATATTGCTTGATGAGGGACTTGCCACTCAGATATGATAGAAGTTTGGGTTTTATTGGATGCGTTGAATTGATTATGGATAGATTCACATTGCTTGCTGAGGAATCCACTTTTGGAATTTGGAGGTTTGTGTTAGTAGTTCAAAGTTATGGATAATGGGTAGACTCACATTGGTAATAGGAAATCCATTTTTTGAGGTTTAGCAGTTGTATTATACATCTTGGAGTTGTTGATAGTGGATGGGCTCACATTGTTTGGTAAAGGATCCACTTGGATGAAATGGAAGTAATGATTATGTTTTAGAAGTCTTGAGTTGATTGGATGTCGAGTTGTTGATGAGGATGGACGAAGGGTTAATGGACTCACAATTGGTGGTGAGATATTGTTCTTTGGATGAAGTCTAATGTCAATCGATGATTGGGAGTGTTGATTTGGCTTTATTTCTCATTTAGACTTTATTTACTTTGTGCGTTATGATGAGTAGTAGTAATCTTTTTCCCTTTCCCCATATTTGAACAGACATGTACTCTATTCTCCTTCCTCTCTTCTATGGATGGATACAAACTATTGATATCTCACATGCAATAAACAAAATAAAATTGGTCACATGCAATAAACAAAATAAAATTGGTTATATGCATTAATTAGACTTATGATCAATATAGACAACAATTAACAAACCAAAACCTTGAAGTCGATGGACCCTAGTGGGGGCCAAATTATGTTCAGGCGGATCGAAGATTCGTACCTAACTTCCTGAACCCGACTCTGAAGGAAATGTAGTTTGGATCTGGAAGCAAGGGATCAAATTGTCATCACTCGAATTTTATTAGAACATTGGTGGCAACTCCGTGATATCTGGACCTATCCTATTTTGGCCCCAAGTTCAATCACTTAGAGTGGGATGGAAGCCCCGCTCACAGCTATATTTAGGTATTTCTGTTATGTCCTTTATACTTATTCTCCTTATTCTTCTCTTTCTTTCTTTTTGTTTATATGCTTAATTGTTTATGCTTATTTTATGCGTTTTATTTATGTATGCTTCTTCTTCTTCTTCTTTATTTTTCATTAGATGACTTGATAAGTGGATGCAAGTCCAAAATAGAGTGCCCTTTGGCATGGTGGAAACCACTCAAAGTAGAGTCATATTCTTTTTTATTATGCTTCCTTGTGTTAATTCATATCATTTATTTATTCCCTTCCTCTGCCTCCTTCTCTCTATCTACTACCCCTAATCTCTAACATTCAGAAACAGAGACCAGACCACTACAAAGAAATGAACACCTACCACCGTCGTTGTTTGTCATCAACTTTTGCCATCTCTCTCTCTTTGACTTCGTTTTCTCTCTCTAGATAAACAGAGCCATGGAATTTGGGGATTTTTTGGGAATTGAATTAGGATTTTGATGGTGAGCCATAGATTTGGATGATGGTTGGCAGTTGCATAAAAGGAATTGTGTGTTGATTTTTTTTTTCGAATTGTGGTGGGTTGAGTGGGTGGTGGCTGCGTTCGATGGTAGTGGTGGAGAGGTGGAGGTGTGATTTTGGGTGTGGTGGTGGAGAGGTGGAGGTGTGATTTTTGGTGTGGTGGTGGAGACTTTGGATGTGGTGGTTTTGGGGTTGATGGTGGTGGTGGAAGGGTGAAGGTGTCATTTCGGGGTTGATGGCAAGATATTTTAAAGGTGCTATTTGTCGTTTAATTTGTTTTAGGGGGTTACATAATTTTTTGTTCTTTTTTAATTAATTTCTAATATTTAATTAAAATTACCAATATACTCTTAACATAATTAAACTTAGCAAATTAGTAAACGGCAAGGTCATTTCTACCTATTTTTAAAAAGTCAAGGTCATATGTGATACTAAGCCAAAACTTGGGGTCATTTGGAAAACTTTCCCTTATATTTGTTATGCTTGTATTCTTTATCTTTTGTGCCTTGTATTTTTAAGCATTTAATTTACGTTGTCATTTAATGCAATGTATCTATGCCTTCCCTGTCTCATCTATTCTTTTATATAGATAGATATGTGCCCACAAGTAAGTGCCTTTTGGCATAGTGGAAAACACAAAAGGAAAGCCCTTATTTTCTTTTCCTTCATTATTATTGCTATGGGAAAGTGGTAATGTTCTTAGCTATAAGTGGTCTTGCAGGGTACATGTATTTTCTTCTTTATTCTTCATTGGATGACTTGATGAATGGATGTAAGCCCACCATAGAGTACCTTTTGGCATGGAGGCAAGCACTCAAGGGAGAGTCATATTCTTTATTATTATGCTTCCTTATTTTAATTCATATCATTTATTCATGTTTTATTATATTTGCAGTAAAATCTCAATAAATTAATATTGTTGGGACCATGAAAAATTATTATTTTATAAATGTTATTTAATTATCAATAAATGATTAATTTATTAATTTATCAATAAATGACATCTATAAATTACACGAAGTCATTTCTATTCTACACTATAAAAACTCAATGCATATTAAACACATTTTAAGTTATCTTAATGGGAATGATGCATCAATGGAATTGTCCTACTGATGAGTTTTACTGAAATTTCTCCAAAAGAGGCCATTTAAGCCATAGCAATCTTACATAACTTCTTACTACAACATAAAAAAATATTCTAAATGTGGTGCATGCTTTGCAAAAAATTAAAGATGAAGTTGAGTTTAGTTTAGATATAAATTAAAAAAATTATATGCATATTTTGAAAAAGAGAAAAATTGAGAAGTGAGAAGTTGTCAAGAAAAAGTCCATTGATATTATAAACTTTATATGTTATTTATTTTATGTATTAGATTAATTATTAATTTATATTTTGGTTGGGCTTTAAAGGATTTTAAAAAAAAAATGTATTATCTTATGCATTCAACAAATTTATTCATTTATTATATAGGCCTAAATTGGGATCGGAAGATTTTGTTATTTAACCGAGATTATTAATTTATCAAATATTTATTTATCGAGGTTTTAGTATATTATGCTTGTGTTCTTTATCTTTTTTACCTTTTACTTTTGAGCATTTAATTTACATTCTTATTTAATGCACTTTGTTTATGCCTTCTCGTCTCCCATATTCTTTTATTTGGGTTTGATGGGTGGATATGTGCCCACAAGTAAGTGCCTTTTGGCATAGTGGCTAATACCAAAGGAAAGCCCTGAAACTATTTTTTTTTTCATTGTTATTGCTATGGCAAAGTGGCAATGTTCTTAGCTATAAGTGGTCTTACGAGGTACATGTATTTAAGCATGATACCAGCAACCCATGCTAAGACATCCACTTATGCATCTAACACCATTTGCATGTTTCTTTAATAGTTGTGCTTGATTTTTTTGCGTTCTTTTTATCGCTCACTTCTGTGTTCATATTATCATCACTTTATACTCTTCTTGCTTTATTTGTTTTTATTTATTTTGTTGCCTTTTATTTATTCGTTCTATTTACTTTATCTTATGCTCATCATGCCATGTTTTGTTTTGGAGTTGATAGCCTATGGTTGCTTTGCTTTACTTTACATGCTTAAATTTACACAATTCTTAATTTCTCTTTTGCTTTTCTTTATGCTTCAATTATGTTGAGTTACTTTTTTTTTTCTATTTTGTTATCCAAAATCCCCTTCTCTCTCCCATGTTTGATGGTTATGTAATTCTATTCTCCTCCCTTTTTTAATGTATAAATTGCTTATCACCTCACATGCTAAATAAGATTAAATTTGGCCATGTGCTAAAATTGAATAGGATCAATAAATTATCCACCAACTAAAAATACTAAACTCAACAGACCCTAGTGGAGGTCGGACTATGTCCTGGTAGGTCGAAGGTCCGTATCTAATTTTTGAAAGCCGTCTCTAAAGGGGTAAAGATAGTTTAGGTTCAGAAACAATGAATCAAATTGTTGTCACTCATGATTTTCTGTGATTATTATCCGGATGGCAACTTCACATTATTCTCCGGATTAGCCTTCTTGGTTAGATTCGTGTTCCCTTAAGTCCCAAAAGGACTTTGACACAATATCGAAGTCGCCAATGCTATGGTGGGATGAAAGCCCCGTCTACAACATGTTTAACAACTTATTTGAAATGATATATATGTTATTATTGATTCAACTTGGCTTGTTCATAAAAATACTTAAATCAAAATTCTACAATTTATGAAGGTTGTATGGATGTATATACGTGATATGACAATACAAATTTCTTAATATTTTAAGCTCAAAATTACATTAAAAGATTTGGTATCCTATTTAAATTTTTATTACAAATTCTTTTCAATAATTCAAACTGATAGGAAAACAATAATTTTTGGCTTTATATATTTTTGTTGAAATATATAAAATATTAATTTTATAATTATGAATAAGTTGATATACTTTTTTATATTTTATATTTTTATATCTTTTGAATTTAAGATTGAAAAATATTAATTTTCTATTTCTTAAAGCTTATCTTTATGAAAAATTTTGGAGAAGCAGAATTAAGATTCTATTAAAGTTAGTACGTGCTATTTGTAAAATTATACCGGAAATTAAGGGGTTTAGAGATGTTTTTCATTCTTTTTAAGGTAAATAAAATCCGATGATATCGATGTCGACAGCTCAACCTCAACGAAACCAAACAGATATTTACCCATTGCCTCAAATACAATCACACGTGTCTTTCAGAGAATAACGTCAGGCCGCCACGTCCGCCTTGTCAGTATCGCCACGTCACTAAACAGAGAACATGTCGCAACCAACTTTCGGCCGATGGTCAAACTCGCCATCAAACCCCACAATGGCATCCACTTCTCTCACTTTCTCTGCTTCTCTACGCACTCTCTCCTGTTCCTCGCGAGCCCAATTCCACGCTCCACTGCACGTGCTATATATCAGACTGAACCCACTTGCCATCAGACCTCGAAGTCTCTCGCTGATCGGCGCGAGTCCAACGAAGCTCGACTGCTTGAGAAGGAAGGCGTCAATGGCGGGGACTGCCACCGATAACAAGAAGAAAGTTCAAGTCTTTGATACGGAGGAGGATCTGGCGGTTTCTTTGGCCAAGTACACGGCTGATCTGTCTGCTAAGTTCGGTAAAGAAAGAGGTAGCTTCACTGTCGTCTTGTCTGGTGGGTCGCTCATCAAGTCTCTCAGGTCAGATTTTATCTTATTCTTCTTCTTCACTGCTTAGTGTCAGAGACTTTGCTTTCCTTGCCTGCCTGGTAACGTTACGGGATGTCAGTGAAAGATACCCTTTTGACATCTGATGATGCGCGTGTGATTTTGATGAGACGGCGGGTTTGTATTGTCGAGGGTATAAATGGGAATTGAAATTTCATATTTTGTGTTGGAATTTTCAGGAAATTAGTGGAACCGCCGTATGTTGATTCAATTGAATGGGAGAAATGGCATGTTTTCTGGGTAGATGAGAGAGTTGTTCCTAAGGATCATGAAGATAGCAATTATAAACTAGCTTACGATGGCTTTCTCTCTAAGGTTTGGTTTTCAAGTCTTTTTTACTCTACGTTTTACATTATAATCATTGATACTTGTTACACGATTATTTGTGGAATTTGACATTTCTATAGCACTACCCATGGAAACTGTTATTTGCTTCGTATATTTTACTATTTTACAAATGTGTCTCGGAATGGGGATGATGTTGGAGGAGTATTGAAAATGCCACCTTTAACTGGTTGTATCAGACTATCCATCAAAAAAATTTTCAGCTCCATTAGATTTTTCGTAACTTATTCTGACTCTGCCGCCTCATTGAAGAAAGTAGATAGAATTCTCACACAGCATAATTGGGAGGTCTGGGTACGGGTGAGTTGGTTTAAATTGGATACCCATCATTACAAAAATAGTCGGTTTGGGTTGTGTCATGTAGGTTTCAATTTTGAAGCAGTAGAAAGGTGCTTAGTCGCATATCAATATTTTTTTAACAAGTTTATATGCCAAACGGGCAGCACCTAGTCCTCTGAATACAAGGCTTGGTCAAGGTAATTTGTTCTCTTGGATTGGTCAATGTTGAGTTTGTATTGATGGTTCAGTAATATTATGACTGCATTTGTTCAGAAATCGGTGTGACACTTTATTCTTGATGCATGTTAAAATTCATATCTGTTTGGCATCAAGTTATATATTTTTGTAGTTGTTATTGGTTTAACAATGATAAGAGGCATTTAGTCTTGTCTATTTTATTCCACCAAAATGTTAATATTTCCCGTTAAAATTTTCTTTTATTTGTGGGTAGGTACCAATTACCCCGGGGAATGTTTATTCCATCAATGATGCTCTTTCGGCTGAGGGGGCGGCTGAAGATTATGAGACCTGTCTCAAACATTTGACTAAGAGCAATGTGCTTGATGTTTCACCAGCTACTGGGCTGCCAAAGTTTGATCTGATGCTTCTTGGTATGGGCCCAGATGGACATGTAGCTTCATTATTCCCTAGGCATTCTCTTATGAAAGAGAAGGAGAAATGGGTTACCTTCATCAAAGACTCACCAAAGCCACCTCCAGAGAGGATCACTTTCACCTTTCCTGTAATCAACTCAGCTTCGTATAATGCACTTGTGATCTGTGGTGCTGGAAAAGCTGATAAGGTGAAGACCGCATTGGGCAATAGTCAAAATTCTGAGAAGCTGCCTGTTGAATTGGTTTCAGCTGAAGTTGAATTAGCTTGGTTTTTAGACAAAGAAGCTGCTTCAAAGCTTTAGGAGTTGGAATATCTTGCCATACGAGTGGATCCGTATAATATCTACTATCTTTATGCTGTACTATGTTTGATCGACATAAGTACTAAAGGATTTTGTGATCTCTAGTGGGAGGTATCGAGTTTGAATAAATTATGGTCTTATATACTCATGCTCTATTAGTTGCTTTTCTTTTTCTTTTTCTTTTTTTTGGTAATATCACTTGCTTTTTGTCTCTGCATTTGTTTGGTTATTTTTCAGCCTTTTAGGACTATAATGTAACATACAGACAGTTCAAGCCCATCTCTTATGGTATGCACCGAACACGCCCCTACCAACTTTTTATTGCCCGTGTTTACTTCATAACAAAGAAGAAAGCATTCTTGTCAATCCTTGTAATCATCTTCTCATATCTGGAGGACTTCTGATTAAACCCAAATAGCCATTTGATTACACTTCTAGCACAGAAGTTCTTATAACTTCTGGCGATTGTTTGAAGAGGTGAGTTTCATATTTTTCAGTACATCTGATGTAAACTTCTGCAGAGTTCCTATTGAGTGATCTGTAATGATGGCCATGTGGAAAATGATTGTTATCTAGCAGATGTAGTTTCTGAAACCTGCCAGACAACATAAACAGGATCATATTTTCAACACAATTGTTTGGATTTTAAAATGCCCTTTATCATTTAACTTCCCATCCCACAGATCAGCAGCTCATGCCTGTATTATGGTTTAAACAGAACTTTCTGCTGAGCTTCAGGGCCAAGCGGCTGCTGGAAAAGTACCAAAACCTCTTTTTTGGGTAAGCTACTACTATAGAATACAATGTAAACAATGTTCTATACATAACACATGAGAAGGAAATTACCATGCAAATTAAGTGAAGGAATATGAAGCTTTCATATGCCAAGTTTCTTACAATGGGCTACACGCCATATATTATAATATAAGATTTCTTAAAGTTAAAATTGTATTTTCATTTTCAATTTATTTGAAACATTTTGGAAGTTCTCCTGAATTTCAAGGCCTGTTTCCTGAATGAACAATAAGTGTGAGTGTGTTTGTTCATGTTTTTTGAGTTTTTTTTTTTTCAAAATTTTGAAAGAATGTGTAATTGATTTTAAATTTTTTTAATTAAAAAAATAATATACGAATAATATTAATTTAAATATATTAAAAAATATATATTTTCCTAAAACTAATCTGGCACTCATAATGATTTATAAGTTTGGCGCTTAACTACTTAAAATATTCCTGAGCTCAACGAGCAAACTAGATGGGCCTCAGGTTTCCTGAAGACATAATCTTGTCGTTGAAGAAGCCTTGTCCCTAAAGAAATGGTTTGGATTTAGATGGGGATGCATCCTCCACGAAAGATTATCCCTTGTCCATCTTTGATTTAATTTCTTAATTAATGTACATTCATAGCATCTAGCCTCACTTTCATGTGAGCTTAATTGTTTTGAGAACCAATGTCCAAAATTTGTCAACTCCCATTTTTCTTTTCTTATTCAGTCCATTGTCACATTGGGATCTACATTTAATTAACTAGTTAATCGACATTATTAAATTAATTGTTTCTCATATCAATCCAAATGGAAAAGTTTCAATATTTGAGTTGGTGCCTTTGATTCCATAATGGCATTAAAATATTTTAAGTTAGATCTTACCAAAAAATTAATTTCACTCCTCTATCTTAATCTTTTGATAAAATTTATGGTCTAATTCAGTTTCTTGAAATCACTTAGTTCCCTCAAGCCTTCCAGAAAGCTTTTGAGATTCGATAAATATAAATTTTTTTGAGATGTTTAAATCTTGTTTATATTTGTGACAACTACAAAGTAACCAAATAAAGGAATTAGCCTTTTTTTATTTTATTGTTGTGATTAATTTATAAAAGAAATAGTTATAAGTTGGTATATCTTTTGTTATTAATTTTAAATATTATTGATAATATTAATAAAAATGTCTTACTAATTGCACATTGCAAAATATATTTTTGTTCTTTAAAAAAAAAATTGAACATGTTTTACAAAGAAGAAAAAAGGGTTCTTAAATTTTAAAAATATAAAATTACAACTTTTATTTTATTTCAAATTTATTCATTGAAAAAAAAATACAGAAATTATACCTACTCTTACCTACTCATATATATAGAGCAAATGCAAGGAAAGTGAGAATAATAATCAATAGAGTCACGTGTAAGTGGGAAAAAAAATGAAATAAGAGGAAGTCACTATGTGAATACTTCCCTCAAAAATCAAAATTTAGTACCCAATTATAATATAAAAATATCCAAGAAGTTGGTAACAAAGGATCAGAGTTCTCATTGAGCAATCAATCTCTTATTTGACAATTTTAATTTTACAATTATTATAATATCATCATGTTTATATCGTATCTAATTTAAGAATACATTTAAGATAGTTACCGACTAATGGGAGACCTATCCACAAAGATGTGTATATCATACACACGCTAACTTATCGTATGGATGACACGTATTTAGAGTATTCTAACCGCTCACTCAATCTGAAAAAAAAAAAAATTATTCTTTCGACTATATCATAATATTATTAATATAAATAATATTAATCTTGCAAAAGCTTCAACGGTTAAAATAAATTGACAATTATATTTCAATTTTGTCAACTAATTGTCGATTTTTAATCAAATATATGGATAAACGATTTTCTAATGTCGAGAAGAGTAGTATGAGACACTAGAAAATAAGCAAAAGGATTAATACGATTTCAACATGATAATGTAAAAGAAAAAGGGAAAAGCAAAAGAAAAAAGTAACATCTTAATGAGGCTCATGAACATCAAAATAGGAGAAAAAACGAAAAAAAGTAGAAAAGGTGGGTAAGCATGGTTAATGAAAAAGAGATGGAGAGCATGTTGTGGTTTATAAATGAGTGAATTGAGAGAAGTAAAGTAAATTGCATGCATGCACTTCTAGGGAAAAGGGAAAGGGCACAGCCATGGAGTGTTGTCACTTTCTCATGGAAGATAGAGCCTAGAATTAGAATTAAATTAGACCCATCTCTCTTTTTTTATCTTCATTTACTCTCTTCAATCCCTTTCATGATTGTGTTAGCTCTTTCAAAAAGGTTAATAGAGGTTAAAGCATGCTTGTCTCTCCATGCTAGCCAGCTTTCACATAACACAAATGTGCTATATATGACTAATTAAGGAGATATTTGAAGAAAGATATTTGATTGATTTAAGATTCATCCGTTGTCGTTTACCAAAATTACTATAGTTCTGAACATTTTACACAAAAATTTTGACAAAGGTTGAAGCAAATAAAAGAGATTTCTACAAATTTGAATACTATATAACTTTGTCTAATATTCGACAATGTTTGATATGTACGTCTGATAGTGTCTGATACCTAATAAAAAGTTATAGAAAGTTATTATATATAAATTTTTAATGATAAAGTCATTTTTGTAATTCACACTCAAAATTTTGAATTTAAAAAAAAAAATCGAATAAAATTATATGACAAAGACTCTCACGGCCATTGGACACCCTTTTGAGGCATCTAAGCTATTATTGTTGGGTTATTCATATTAATATTATATTATTACATGTGGCCATGTTTTCTTTTGTTTTTTATTCTCTTCTCATCTTTTGTCCAAAAACACTGCGCTGCGCGCCTCATTTTGTTGACTCGTGAAGATGGTTCGCTACTTCTTGCTATTTGTTTATGACTCGTCAAAGCTACAGTTGGAGACTTTGGAAACCGCAACTTGCTTTTTGTTTTCATTTTTATTTTTTATTTTATATAGCTAGCTAATCTAGCTCCCCCATATCTTTGGCGTCAATTTATTATTTTATTTCCCTAAAAAGCATGCAATGACCAAGACCGGGACATCTCCTCATTCTTCACCTGAAATCAATTTATCAAATTTCTTTTTCTTGACTATAAGTTTTGAGGATTTACACTTGGATTTGACGTGTATATCTATGAAATTCTCATTATGTGAAGCACATGTCACCATTTATTTTATTAAATTCGACGGCAAAAAAACCGAGTTATAGATTCTTTTTGTATTTATTTTGTATTGACTTATATTCTTATCCTATAATTTGTCAATTTTCTTCTCAGAATTTATTAGAACAAGTTATCCAATCTAAATAGTTTTAAAAGAAGATAATATTATATATCTTAAATTTTTATCCCACTTTTATGTCTTAAAATAAAATGACATGCGTTCAATTATTATTGGTTAGCATATGCATTGATTATTACATTGTAACCAAATACAATTTAAATATCAATTCAATTAAAGAAATAAAATTATGGAGATATTGATTCGATAATGTTGCTAAATAAATATTAATTAACCTTTCGCTCTAAGATGCTGAGGGTATTTTTTTTCTTAAAAAAATAAATAAAAAAACATTGGTAATGGTATTTTTTTATTGGTTTATTTTTAACTATGCATTGGCCTTTTCAAATTAAAGAGAAGATCATTAAAAAGTCCGATGAAGCATTAATTATAGACTAGGGCAAACCCAAAAAGTTGAAACACAATCCCATAAGCTCATGTGGATTAAGCACTTATGATCCTGCTTGGGCCTTGGTGGGCCAAGAAAAAAAATATTTTTAAAATCTGATTGACGTCCACAACAAGGACAAAATTATGATTCTGGTCCAAATCATTACGAATTTGACTAGATTTTAACTATTTTAATTTTTTTTAAATAGAGAATTAGAGCACTATTAGCATTAATGATTATTCGACCTTTAAAATTGGATTGAGGAAGAAAAAAATTAAATGGACCATGGTTCCCCAAAAAAAATTTAAATTTTTAAATGTAAAAAAAAAAATTAAGGAGATTTTGGAAGATGCTAATTATAAGATTTGTAATAGTGATAATTGGTGAATAAAGCAAGATGAGAGCTTAAATACTAAGCAAAATTTGAAAAAATCATGCTTATTAAACACTTGTTTGTGCCTCATGTGATGATGGAGATTTCATATTCATGTAATAATGAAGAAGAAACTTGTAACAAAGACATCACTCAATTAGATAATTAAGAGAATATTTCATACCTACTTCATTTTTTAAATATGTAGCATTTATTAACTTTTTTATGGGTTTTTTTTCCTTTTTTAAATTATTTTAGACTATAAAACGATGAATAATGTCACTCTTATAAACTAATTATATAAACTAATATGAGTGATTGGATAAATAAGTATAAATAATAAATGGTATTAATTAACATAAGTATGTATAATGAATTTATAAGATCGATATTGCTTTAAAACTATATATATAGTATTTATCGATTGTTTTAAAACAAATAAATAAAATATAATTTTTGTTCACCAATTTTAAAAACCTTTCGATTAAGAGTATTCTCAATATTTCAAATCAAAAACATTTTTGTTATTATTTTAGAGTATTTCAAATATCTTTTGAAGACTATATTTAATTATTAAAAACTTATTAAAATTAATTTATCAATTAAAATGAATAAATGTAACCTCAAAATTGAAAGTAGGACATACACAATCATAATGTTAAAATTACTCTAATTTGAAATTTTTGAAATAAAGTTTAAAGACAATAAGAAAAAAATTACACGTAAAAAAAAAAAAAAGGGTCGGGCTCTCAATCTCATTTAAAATGGTGAAAACGGTGTCGTAGGCGTGGAAGCCAAGGCATAAAAAGGGTTCCAGAACCTCTATAGTTTAGTCCCTATTCTTCCACTTCACTCAACTCGAGTCTTCACAAATCTCTCTCTCCCCCTCTCTCTACAGAGTGTGGATAGTGACAAAGCAGGAAAACAAACAAAGACTTAATTATCTAAACAGTGAAAAGTTGAAACCTAACTAAATAAACATAACAAATTAAACGCCAAACAAACAATCCCTTACCTTACCTTGCCTTACCTAAGCTAAGCTAACCACCAGCGACTGAGGAACCGCAAGCAGAGGAAGCAGAAGCACGAAGAAGAGAAAAAAAAGGAGGGAAGGAGAGGGCATTTTCGTAATTTCTCCTATTCATTCCATCCATGATCGTTTTCTACTACGGCAGTCCCACCAGAATCCAACTCGGCGGTGGCGGATTCTGGTCGGTATTAACGCCGCCGTTCTCCTCCTCTAACTTAGCCTCTATCGCCTTCACGGCTTTGGCTGGACTCGCTGTCTTCGTCGCCGTTTACTTCACCACCTCTAGGTAACTGACAAACAAAGTTGACTGAACTCACTCTGAAACCCTAGTACAAGTTAAGTGGTTATTATAGTAGAAAGATTTAATTTTTTTATTTTAAAAAAATTAAAATAAAAGAAAGAGTAGTAGATGAGAGCTCTAAAACGAAGTCACACTGCGTCGTCGTCTTCAAATAACTCTTCACCGTCGTCGTCGTCATCGTCATCATCGTCGTCTTCATGGATTCATTTGCGTTCGGTTCTATTCATTGTTACCTCTTCCTCACCAGCTTCTTGTTCTTCTTCTGATCGGTGAGTCCGTCTCTCTCTCTCTCTCTCTCTCTCTAGCTTAACATTATTGATGCTTTATCTAGTTTGATTTAGATCTTGATCTCACCCTTCGTTCAAATCGTGTTCTTGATTCTTTTGGCTTCCGTTTCAAAAACGATTTGTTCAAATAAAATGGTTGGTCAGATTTTTAATTTTTCTCTGTCTTTTGTTGTAAAGAAAAAGCACTACTTTAAAGGCTTTCTGGATCTCTCTTATTGTGGGTTGCTCTGGGTTGAACTGCTGCATGTGTTTGTCTTTTGCTTTAGATCGTGTTCGGTCTGCTCTGAATCTTTGTGCTTTGACTGAGTCCACGATTGTAATTTGGGTTCCTGATGCCTCGTGCTACTAAGTTAGGACTAAAATGTACTGATTGGGTGTAAGCATTGGAGAATCTGAAGTAATGACTTTGTTTTCTGATGTCTTACCATGATTGATGAATATTAAGATTTGGCTATTCTAAGTTAGAAGCAGAACTAACCATTTGTAGGGAAAGGAAAAGGGCCATTTATGTATGTACTTTAAGGGTATGCAAAACAATTTTATTGGTTATCTTCTTTCTTTCTGTCTTCGGTATAATTTCCGCTCCAGTTCTTAATGTTTATAAATGTTGTTAACTGATTAGTATTGATTCATTGGTTAAATGTATAGTTAGTGCAATTTTTTTCTGCTATGGTTTCTTGTGTATAGGGTTCTAAGATTGGAGTCATTGGGATTTCTTATGGGTTATGTTTAATTTGTTTGCTTTTTGGTACCCAATGATGGTGGGAAATTTTGTATCGGTAACTAATATTGGGTGACTTCTTGGATTTGAGTTAAAGAATTAAGTTCAATCCTCTCAGATGTGGGGTTATGCATGCTCATCAATTTTGGGAAGAAGTTGAATAAAACTTTTGTTCTCTGTAATCCTTGGGCTTCTTAGATGATAGAGACTTTCAGCTGTGGATTGATGTTTGAGTTACATTCTGTGATGTGGCACACTACATGGTGGAACATGGGCAATAAATAGAAAGGAAGGAAATAGGATAGATTGGTCCTTTGGTGAATTTTCATTTTTTCAAATTGGTTCACTGTCTCTGAGGGAGACTTTTGCTGTTTATAGAAAGAGGGTTGTGTGCTATAAGCTTCTCCAGCAAGCTTTCCAAGTATAGAGAACTGTTAACTGGTTTCAGCTCCTGATGGCTTAAATTCATCTTCCAGATGCAAGATTTATTATAGATGATGGAAAATCTGTGGACTTTATGTTGACTGCTGATCACTAAATTGTTTGCATATCCTGTTTTGGTATTAAGGATTTTGGATTTCTATTATGGCCGGTCTCGGTTCTTGTCTGGCTTCATAACTTAGGATTCTAACCTTGTCTTCATTTCATTTCCAGGGTTCGTTTGAAATCACCATGGTCTCGAAGGAAAAGAAAACAAGCTCTTTCTCCTCAGCAGTGGAGAAGTTTGTTTACACCAGAAGGGAAGTTCCGGGATGGAGGGATTAAGTTCTTGAAGAAAGTTCGCAGTAGAGTGGGTCACCTTTTCAGTTAACCTGTTGCATTAGCTTGACCTTTTAATTCTGTTACCATTGGAATATTTATCTCTATATTTGTAATGTAGGGCGTGGATCCGAGTATTAGGGCAGAGGTCTGGCCTTTCCTCCTTGGAGTGTAAGTATATTTGAGCTAATGTTATTGTAACATACATACTTTTGTGTTAGTTGGTCCTTGGCATCATAAGCATAGCATGATTTATCTTTTTTGTTCCCCTACAACAGCTATGACTTGAGCAGTTCCAAAGAGGAAAGAGAGATTATAAGGACTCAGAAAAGGTAATTTGGAAAAGCTAATTTCATAGTTTTCGACATAATGTTCCTTTCTACCGGACAGCACTCCAGATGAGTTTATGGGTTATCTTCCCACGAAAATGAGTTTCTGATTCTTGGCTTTCACGTTTTATGCTTTCCACCTAAATGAATCTTTTATGTTATTCTGTGAGTGCAGAAAGGAATATGAGAAGCTCCGTAGGGAGTGCCGGCGGCTCCTCAAACGCGGCAATGGGAGTTTTAAGTTGAAAGAAGTTGCTGAAACTGACTACAGTGGGGACAGTGGAAGTGTCATTCAAGACACAGACACTTCAAGTTCTGAAGATGTGGTTAGTGCCAGGGAGTCTCTTTCTAGTGAAGAGAGGAGTCCTGATGCTGAGTACTCAGATGACCCCTCCAGTATTTTATTGGAAGGAGATGGTAGTTCAACAAGAATTACAACTACTGGTGCCTCAGCAGTAAACTCTGAGTCATCTGACTCTGACTCCTCTGAAGAAGCTGAAGTGATTCAGGCTTTCCCCTCTTCAGAAGGTGGGGAAGAGAACGATCCTAATGAGTGCTCCAAAGAGGATATTTCTCCGGCAAGAACAGAAGTTCGGTCCAAACTATGCACAACCGAAGATTTTACCACTTGGCAGCGAATCATTCGCCTGGATGCTGTTCGTGCCAATTCTGAATGGATGACATATTCTCCTTCTCAGGCAGAAATATCTGAAGGTAGGGCACGCCGTTCGGCTGAGGCTGTTGGGCTGAAGGATTATGATCACCTGGAGCCCAGTAGAATTTTCCATGCTGCTAGACTGGTTGCCATTCTTGAAGCCTATGCACTGTATGACCCTGAGATTGGCTACTGTCAAGGAATGAGTGATTTACTTTCTCCAATAGTTTCTGTGATCACAGAGGACCATGAGGCTTTCTGGTGTTTTGTGGGTTTCATGAAGAAGGCGCGACATAATTTTAGACTTGATGAAGTTGGGATAAGAAGGCAGCTGCATATAGTTTCAAAGATAATAAAATGCAAGGACTCTCACCTATATAGGCACTTGGAGAAACTCCAAGCTGAAGACTGCTTTTTCGTTTATAGGATGGTTGTGGTATTGTTTAGGAGGGAATTGACTTTTGAGCAAACGCTTTGCCTCTGGGAGGTAATGTGGGCAGATCAAGCAGCCATTAGGGCTGGGATCGGCAAATCTGCATGGAGCAGGATAAGGCAACGAGCCCCACCAACAGATGATTTGTTGCTCTACGCTATTGCAGCTTCGGTTTTGCAGAGAAGGAAATTGATCATAGAAAAATATAGCAGCATGGATGAAATTTTGAGGGAATGCAATAGCATGGCGGGGCATCTTGATGTATGGAAGCTCTTAGATGATGCACATGACTTGGTGGTGACACTTCATGACAAGATAGAGACATCTTTCTAATTTATGTGATTCAGCTCTTTTATGGATCTTAGTTGTCTGGGTATTATTTCAAGTCTTTTTCCACTGCTTGAAACAAGGATGTATAGGGAAAATCAGAACTAAGTAATGGTGCTTATTTGCTACTGGTCGCCTTCAAGTTGAAGGTTGCAGTAGCGTTCTTTGAAAGAATATTTATTTAGATTTGTTGTATTCCTCCACTTTTTTTGGCTTATGGACACATGATCACTTACGTATTACAATCAGACAATCAAAGACAAAGACTGGGCTACCAATTGAATCATTGTAATACTTGTTTTGGAAGATTGAAATTGAAATGAGAGAATTCTTATTTCCCGCAAAATATTGTCTGGTATTAGGATTCACTTTTGCTCAACTTGCTGATAACTGAAGCTGGTAGCCTAAAAATGATTTATAAGAAATTATCAGATTTTTTAAAACATTTTACTTGCTATTTAAACACTCATAAATCCGTCTATCAAAAAATCAATTTTAAAACCCATTTTATAATGTTATCAAACATACATTGATTACTGGTTTGGAGAGTAAGTGATTAGTTACCCATCTCAACCCGAATTCAGCCTTAATCAGAAACTCATTTCTTCGGTTTGATCTGTAAAACTAAAGTCACAAGATGAATTTCCTGATATAAATTCATATAACCTAAACAATAATTTTTGCATCTCTAATGCAACTCCTGAAAGTTACCCTCTTGTGAATTTGACTCCAGCACAGTTTAAAATGAGCAATTTATCTCACTTGATAACAAAATAAAAAGAAGAAGAAAGATTCAAACTACTTAAAATGAAACATAAAAACACTGTAAAGTAAGCATCCAATCAGAAGGAATAACGCAGAATTGATAACATGTTCCTGTCAATCGTCTAATAAAATTAAAAATTATCCGGTCACAATTGACACAACTGTTGAAGGAAGCATTCAGACTCTATGGTCCTGGTCCTTGGTAGACCACACTATGAACCACTCCTCAAATTGTTCCACACAACAACTGCAGGCAAACTAGAAAAACGATGGCAGTTTCCTAGAACTAAACTGATGTAGATCACCAGTCTGGCACTTAAAGAAGGAACATCTTATTAATGCTGCAGTCTACTCTTTCTTGGTGAAGTGTCTGACTGCAAAGGCTAAGCCCAAGATCAAGAGTGGTACGAGAAACTGTAAAATCTTAATCAAGAATTCGGGAGTCTTGTCGTGATTGTATGCAGGTTGCTGCGGTGGAACGTAAGGACGTTTCAGAGGAACGGTCGATGCATCAATTTCACCTATGTAGTACTTGTCCATCATCTCCCTGGCAGAGTCACTGTGACCCACATCTTCAAAGTCGTTTGTTGCATCCTTCCCTGCAATGGTTTGTATAAAATTAAACACCAAACTCACATGAGGTATTTAAAATCATACCTCTTATTCTTAGGACAAAAAGGAGAGCTTTAACAAGTGATGACTTACCAGTTGCGGACAGCAAAACCTCGTCCCCACCAGGATGATCGTCCATGAATGGTGTCACATCATACACCTAAAAGTTGAAAACTTTCACTCAATATGAAAGAACAGGATATGATGCTATAATTGTTTTATTGCATGGATTAAGATTATCACCTTTCTCTTGTCATGCACTAAAGTGCAAATCACAAGCATAAATAGAGCCAAGTAGCAGAAGACAAAGGGCAGTGAATCAATATATGTTCCATAAACGACTGTTATATGTCAAGATTATTCAAGGTTACTCTTAAATGTCTCCACAGTTATGCAACTAGTTCATAGTCCAACCTCAACTCTTTATATGACAAATACTTAATTCCAAACTTTCTGATGGATTATTAACTAGGATAAATTTTATATTTTGTTTCTAGATACTATTCTTAGAGATCAACATATTGTGTTACTAGGAATTCCAAGAATAACCGTCCAGTTAGAAAGAAGCTGACCATTGATCGTTAATTTTCAAACATTAGAGGAATTATTCACTAGAACCCCCTCTCTTCTCTTATAAGCATAGATAAGTATAGACGATGCAGTTATAAACAGAAAAACAATTACAATTCAACAGAAACACATATTAGCAAACCATTCACTCTCCTATTTAACAAAATACCGCTGAAGGCTTGGATCCTGACAGTTTAAGCCCCATCACAAAATGGAAGAATGTATTTCAAATCCTAGATTTAAATCCCAAACACTGAACCAAGCGTTATGCTTCAATTAGTTTCACCATTCAGTAACTTCTATACATGTGGCATCCATTGCAGGAAATCTGAACCACCCATTAACGGGTTCATACAAAATCAGCATGGGTTCCACTAAATGACTGGTTCAGATTTCACCATTTTAGAGAGCTCGGACTCACTGATTGTTAAGCATATGCAATCGTGCTACCTCACAAATTTAAGTTACCCACCTTTTAATATTTTACTCCAGCAAATAAACGTCACCTAGAAATAATTATCAAACCAAACCAAAGCAATATTTTAAAAAAAAGTCAAACCAAATCTATCAAAAATGAATATAAACATTTAAATATAAAACGATCTGATTAAAATCCAATCAATCAGAAACCACGCCAATATGAATACAGATGTCAAACAAAAACTTCTAAACTAAGGAAAAAAAAAAGCCAGAGAGATTGAGATTCAACCTTTCCAGAAATAACAAGCCAGCAGTCCTTGGTTTGGTTGTGCTTTGAGACCTCTTCAAAAGTGAGAACCTTTGGATCTGAAGCCATTCTTCACTATTTGCTAAACACAAAACAAAAAAAACCAAAAAACCCAGAAAAAATTTTCAATTTTTACAAGAGAAAAAAAATCGATCTAAAACACCATAAAAATCAAAACTTCATACTCTATATATCTAAATACTAGAAACCCTGAAAAGGGTCCAAATTTATACAGAAAAATTGGATCGAAAAAGATTGAATTTTCTCAATTTAAGATCAAACAAGCTGAGGAATCTATTATTCACTTACGTGTTCGACGAAATGTTTGTGCGAGAAATGCAAAGAGCGCTTTGGTCTCTTCTTCGCCTTGTTGTTGTCAAAGCCTGTCAAGCTCAAACAAACAACGCTTGGGATCTTGTACAAAAGGATCAGTGTCCTCTACTTAAAAAGCACTTATTTGAGACAAAGATGACCAAATTGGTCTCAAGTTTGATCAAATTTACCAATCTAGTCTTAACAAAAGGGTCGCGACGGTTGTTTGATTCAAGGGTATTTCTGTCTCACCAAATAAATTGAACCATTTTGCCTTTTTCTATTGGTTAAACCCACCTCAACCCCCAACCTCAGCCATGCTCTCATGGGCCCACCAGAAATTTTAAATTTTCAAGTACTTATAGGCCGGCTAGAAATGTTCACAATTATGGAAAATATAATAATAAAATATAGATTTCATTTATTTATTTATTTTAGACTCGACTTATTAGAGTCCTATAATAAGGAATAAATAAAATTTTTTGAGTTGCAATATATAAAAAAAAAATTTTAATAATTATTTAAAAGTATTTGTATTTGATAATGAAATAAAAATATAATATTTGAATTTGAAGTATATTTATAACATAAGGAAAAAAAAACACATAAACAAACAAAATCTTAGACAAATGTATCCACAATGTGGTCCGAGTTTATATAATAGAAAATTCTTATCTGAAAGAGATATAAATTTAATCTAAGGTGAAAATATAGCATATAGATTGGTCTTAAATTAACTTCCAAATATTAATGTGCATTCACAAATTCAACCTAACAAAGTTTGGCATTGAACCTAACAAATTGGATACATTTAATATCGTTTTATTTTAAAAAACTAAATTATAATATTATTAGCTAGGGCAATGATAGGTGGTTGATTTAAGATTCATATGAAATTCATTCGAGTAAAAATTTTATGATGAAAAAATTCTTTTGTAGAATTATGATTGATTTTTTTTTTTGATTGGTGAAATGTTTCTTGGTGTAAAGTTCATGTATAGTGGAGTGTAGTCACGTTTAGTCGGCTTGAAATGTGAAAAACATTCCTGAGAAACACATAGGAGAGCTTGACTATAAATTAATTTATTAGTTAAGCACATCAATTCTTTTTGAGAAAATATTCCAAAAATGTTTCTATAAGGTGTGTGAATCATGTTATAAGCCTTACTAGAAAGTTTAAAGGGTTTAACAAATCTGATTCACACCAATTAAGATAGAAATTATCACATTAAAAAAAAAAGATTTGTTATTTCACCAATTTAAAAACGTTTAGGTTGAATAATTTTATTCAACTAATAAAAATCGTTAAATTGATTTATGTGAAGATAAAATAATAATATTTGGTGCATGAACAATAACGGAGGAATTGAAAATTTGTGGTAGTTGGAGAGTGTGGTGGGCACAAAACATAATTGAATAAAAATGTGTTTCGTGAAGGAATGGATGATTTAAAATTCCAGCCACGTGGCCTCTTTATGTCTTCAACTATTGAATATAATGAGCACTTTCTAATTTCTATTAGTATACTAACCTAGTAATATTATGGATTGGTAGAGCCCTTTGATTTTAAAATCTAAAGAGTGAAGAGCACTAATTTTCCTTAAAAAAAAAGTAAATGATATCTCCTCTAAACAAAATAAAACAAATTCAATGTCTGTAGTTTTTTTTTTTTTGAAAAAAAGAAAAAAGAAAAACAATCTAGTGGCTTAGAGACAGGTTGTGTTGAGCAATTCATTGGAAACAGAGAAAAATAAATAAATAAATAAAGGTAGTGCCAAAACAAGGTGCTGCAACACTGCTGTTAATGCTTGACTTGAGAATTTGACGAGCAGATCAGTGCTTGACTTGAGAATTTGACGAGCAGAGTGATTTTGGTTGGTTGAAACTTGATATTAGAAATCGTAGTTGGTGGAGAAGTGTCACGTGATAAGCGAAGCAGATTTGAAGTCCTTGTATTTAATTGGATTGCCCAAGTGTTGGGTTAAGCGCCTAGACCAACTTGTATTTGATTATCATAATAATATCATTTATCATTGATATAATAATATATGGCATACAATATTACTTCTCATGAATGGAGTATAGAGAAGAGAAACTAACAAGAAAAGAAAAAGTTGAATAACACATATAAATACTGTTATAACATGAAGAAGTCTCACATCGCTCTCATGTTATAGTTACGATGCGATTTAAATGAGATAATAGGTTTTTATTTAGAAGACGCGTTTTGAATCCGAAGCTCATAAACAAAATCATGAAGCTCTGTAATATTAAAGTGGACAACATTTACTAAACTATTTACAATAAATACGATTATTGTAACATATGTATAGATGATTCTATTGGATACTATTGTAATTCGATCTCGAACTAGTAAACAACATTGATATTTAGCCTCTAAGAAAAAAGTAGCGATTCATTGGTTTTGGTATACGTTTGTAAACATGATATTCTTTTGGTCCAACTTTCTTAATTTTAACTTGTTGTTGCTGTTGTAGATGTGACAAGCCCTCGAGTGACGAAACTAGGTCAAACTCAAGCTTAACAACAATAAGCTTGCCTTTCTGCATTAGTAATTTCAGTAGCTCAACTTGGCTCTTTTCTCCGCAAAATCCAAGCATTGTAAGATTCATTCTTTTACGTTCAAAGAGGATGGGGCGGAAATCGAGAGATCTTATTACAATGGATTCGACAATTGGATTCCATTGCAGCAGATGACTCATTACTTCAACATCACCTTCGTCAATACCAAGCCAAAGCTCTACACGTTTGAGACGGTAAAAACTTGGACGAAAATAAAACTTGCTTCTTTTAATTTTAGGCTTCAAAAGCTGCAAGGACAATTAAATTTTAAAGGGGTGAGTAAGCAATTGACAGCAAAGAGAATCAACTTAATTAATTATGGGGCGATTGCAAAAATAACCATAAATATTAGAGAAGATTCTTGAAAAATATATTGTTAAAACTATGGACCTCCCAAAACTCCACATTAGTATGATATTTATCTACTTTAGGTCTAAGTCCTCATAGATTTACTTTTAAATTCTATGTAAAAAGCTTCATACCAATGAAGATTTTTTCCATACTTATATGCCCATGATCCTTCCCATGTCTAACTAACGTGGAGCCAACAATCCTCCTCTCAAACAAATGAACACATCATCCCCTCAAACGATCATCCATCCGTTTGCTCTATCCACGTCAACTACTCATCTTCACAGTGGGCCAGCAACACATCCGTGAACTTCTCGAGTACCCCCAACCTCGAGAGCCGTCTTTATCAAGGTGCCAAATAAAGCCCAACCACAAATCTAATCATGAGCTTAACCAGAGCCCACCTCCTTTCGTTCAACATTTCGAGAATTTTCTCCATGTATTCTCCTTATTAAGTCTAAACATGGACTTTGATAACACTTGTTGAAAATTCAGACCTCTCAAATAACATTGCTGAGTAAATCCAAATTCAACACAGGATCCTCCTTTGTAGAAATGTCAAGAATATAGGAGAAAAGCATAAAATAGAGAATAAACAAAATCACTACCACACAAGGATTTACATGGAAAATTGAAGACATCCTTTAAGCATGTAGCTATCTAAGAAATTCCTTTCTAGTGAGGTATTAAAATTCCTTTCTAGGAGGTGTGAGTAGGGTGTTTAGATAAATTCTGGGTGTATTGGGAAGATGGGATGGGTCATTGAAGAGTGGTAAAGGTCTATATGATTGAAACATTTTATTATATAGTGAAAACTCTCGTCTTTGACGGTCCGTGGTTTTTTATCCGTTTTTAGAGTTTTTTATGTAAATTCTTATGCTGTAGTGATTGTGTTTATTCTCTATTTTATGTATTTATCCTATATTTTTGATATTTCTACAAATGAGGATACTTTTGGATTTACTCACCAAGGTTATTTGGCAGGTCCAATTCTCAACATATAGAATAATCTTTTTTTATTGTCTAATAATAGTGCCTTATTATCGAGTACACAAGATTATTTTTCGTATCACTTCCTTAATTTTGATTGTTTTTCAGAGTTTAAAATAAATCGTTAAAGTAAAAGTATGCAAGAGAGAGGTACCTTAATACATGAGTGAGATAGGCATAGATTTTCCGCAGATCGAATCTTTCTAATGAATCTGGTAACAGAGAAAGCTGTACTCTCCGTCTGGTTTGGAAGCCCGATAAAAGCTGTCTCCACGGAGAGAGAAGTCTTTGAATGCATATCCTCAGCTTGAGAGAACAAAAACGTATCAAGATTTGGGCAGTTAAGCCGTTTGTGACCAGACTTCCCTGCCACCCTTGGAAAAGGATAACTAATATCATCTCCATCTCCCCATTTTCCGAAAAACAAAAAGGTTTCAAGATTGGGCATGTAATTAAGCAATTCATCACTAAAGTTCTTGGCCACTCTGACATTAAAAAGATACATACTCTTCAGCTTGGGAAAACTAAACAACTTGGGGAATTCGGATCGGGTATGAAATTCCAGTTTCAGGATTACCAATGAATTGCAAAGAAATAAGGAGCGTAAACTATAAGCGTAATTAAATTTACTGCAAATATCAAGCTCCTGAACACCGGCCCTGGCTGCAGCACTAATCCAGGTGTTAATATGAGAATCTTTGCATTTAACATGTGTAATAGAACGAGCCAAAAGTCGAAGACGAAAGCTGATTATTCTTGAATTGTCATGGTAGAGCAGAACCCTATCCACGAAATTGATAAAGCCTTGCCATTTATCGGAGTCATCAGTTATCTCCTTGGATGCTTCAAAGTTAAGATAGGGAAGAGAAAACCATAAATCTTTCCACCTCTTTGACAAAACGCTGGCTTGCACAACAAGTTTTGTGGGGAGATGGGACAAGATAGGGTAGAGAATTGAATCAGGCAGGGAGCTTATTCTATCACAATCCTCGGTCAGTGTGGCCATGTCCATCGCGCTCTTCGCTTTATTCAATAAATTTCAGAACTGATTTAGATGTTAAACTAAGATAATATAACTATATATACACACATATACTGACTAGGATGCTTCTATATTTGTTAGATTCCTAATATAATAAGGAATCTGTAGGTTCCGGTTTAGAAAATCATTAAATTACTCCTAGTTCATTCAGGAAAATTGATGTCAGTTATAACTACTCCTTTTTTCGT
Source organism: Boswellia sacra (assembly GCA_013180625.2). Classification (NCBI taxonomy): domain Eukaryota; kingdom Viridiplantae; phylum Streptophyta; class Magnoliopsida; order Sapindales; family Burseraceae; genus Boswellia; species Boswellia sacra. The sequence continues at coordinate 89,393 of SNVD02002702.1, forward strand.
TCAGGAAAATTTTTCATAAGCAGATGCAAGGGAAAGTGAGCCATCAAGAGAGTTTTTTTCCATATAAGTTTTTCCGCAATTTCAGAAGACCATAACTCTAAATCACGAATTTATTGCAAAAAATCAGGGAAAGCAGATTCTCTCATAATTCTCATTCACTCGGGGCTTCTCCTGTCCCTATTTCAGATTGGTTTCCAGCATGTCCATGCTCTTCCCATATTCAATGCCATGTTTTATCAAAGAAGTGGGCGTCAGAATCATGAAACCGGCGAAAAAGTTCTTGATCTTAAAAAGATCACCGCAAGAATGTTGATATATATGGTAATAAGGGCTTTTGCATTATGCATAATGTTTCATATTTTAATTTTAATTTTACGAGATGTTCTATCCATTATAACCAAAATTTCTCAAATTGAGAAATTAGAGCATATAAATACATTAATCGCGACATCTATTAACTTGGAACTAGAGGAAAAACTGTGCGAAAGGGAACATATATGTTTTCCTTTTACTCACCAGAAAGTTTGGGTTAATGTCCATCCTCAAGCAGATATAAGATAAGTCCCTTTTGAGATACAGAGATAGATCTTTATTTACTCTCATTCGATCACTTACATTTAAAAAGGAAAAGATATCCTGATAATACCTAAAAAAAAAAAAATCAATTTCTTACAATACGGAAAAATTTGTCCCCAAGATGATCCAAGGAACGGTAGTATATAAACCTCCATGTTCTGTTGAAAAGCAAAGGACCTACCATACCCCAAAAGCCCACTACAAAGCCCAATCCCATACTTACGTAGAACCAATTCACTTCATCTTTGTGCCCTTCGCCATCTCCATTGTCCGGTGGAGGAGTAGTTATCGTACAATTCCTAGGAAGTGGAGCTCCACAAAGTTCATTGCCAATAAACCAGGATGCATTGAAGCCTTGTATTTGAGTGCTCAAGGGAATTCTTCCAATCAATTTGTTGTTGGCCAAATTCAAGTGATTCAAAAAAGTCAAATTTGAAATACTCGCTGGAATTTCACCTGAAAGCTGATTTACAGATAGATCAATTGTCTCCAATGATCTCATAACACCAATATTCATGGGAATGCTTCCCGTAAGAGAATTGTATGACAAATTCAATGAAAGTAGTGCACCAAGACTTGTCACCTCAACAGGAATTGCTCCTGAGAAATTATTCTTCGAAAGGTCTATAAATCTTAACAGATTTAGTGTGGTGTGATATTCCATTTCTTTTCCTTTCACTATCAGTGATGCATCCTCTACAAATTTTCCTGCAGAATAACTTGGATAAGTTACAAAGTTCATTGCAGAATAGTTCACGGTCACCATGGCACTGAAATTTTTGATGCACCTTGGTATTATTCCTGAGAGATTATTATCAGCCAGGTCTAAGATTTGCAGAGTAGCTATACTGCAGAGCTCTTCTGGGAAACGACCATGAAAATTATTTGAACGGAAGTTGAGAATCTTCATTGCTGAAAATTTTCCTCCAATCCATGTTGGAATATTCCCAACAAACTCATTTTCAGCAATGCTAATTGCTCTCAACTTTGTACAATTTCCAAATGACAGTGGTATTGCTCCCGAGAGGCTGTTTTTGTGAAGGTTCAATGACAGAAGAGTAGTTAAAGTTCCCATGGAGGTTGGAAGTTTACCAGTGAACTTATTGTTACCCAGATTCAGGACTGATAAGTATTGCCAGTTCATCCAACAATCAGGTAGTTCTCCGGATAAAGCATTGTCTCCAAGGTTGAGAATTTGTGTCCGCTTTGGCTCATTCATCTCATGACACAAAAAATGGGCAACGGACCCATTAAAAGTATTATTGGAAAGATTGATTTCGAAAATGTTAAAGGATATGATGGGTAATGGACCTGAAAAACTATTTGAACTCAAATCAAGTGAGTGAATTTTAGCAACCTCAGACGTTAAATTTGGGATATTTCCATGGATTTGGTTTTCTGAGAGATTTATATAATCAAGCTGGAAAAGAAATTCCCAAAATCTTCCAGAAGTGGTATCTACGATTCCTGAGTTTGATAAATCCAGATAATTTAATCCCTTTTGAGAATAGAGCCACGGAGGAAATTGAGGCCCTAAAAGACAAGATCCTAATTCTAAGGAAAAAAGTTGGAATGGAGGAACCCAATCAGGATTGACTTTCAATTTTAATGAGTTTCTGGATACTGAAAACATTGAGAGTCCTGTGAGGTTGGCAAAGTGAAAATGAGTAAGAGTTCCTTCCAATTTGTTGAAGGAAAGATCTAGAACCCTCAACAGTTCAAGTTCTCCAAGAGAAGATGGAATAGGACCAGAAATGGAGTTGTTTCGTAGATCTAGACGGTCAAGATTTTTAAATCGACCGAGTTGATTGGTTAGATGACCAGAAAGTAGGCTGTTACTCAGATCCAGTGTCCTTAGTCTATCGGCAATACATCCTGAGAGACTTCGGATATCTCTTGACTCAATTTGACATACGAGATTTGAAGTGATTCCAAGTTGCAAAGTCCTCCCAATGACTTTGGGATTCTCCCTTCAAGTTCATTATGTGAGAGATCCAGCGCCCTGATGGAAGTCAGGTTTCCTAGATCACCCGAAATCGTACCACCCAAGCTAGTGCCTGAAAGAGAAAGGTACTGAAGATGGCTACATCTGTATATCCAGTTGGGTATTGAAGAATTGAAATGGTTGCCCGATAAAGCAAGGTTTCTAAGAGAAGTCAAGTTTTGGAGTCCATCAAGGTTTGGAATTTGAAAATTACTGTCATACAGTTGAAGAGACACCAATTTGCCAAGACCAAACACCCAACTAGGAAATTGAGAGTTACCAAATTGGTTTCGGGAAAGATCAAGGACGTTAAGAGACGAAAAATTGGCATTGGGTAGCGGAGTGAAGTGACTGAGTCGACACATTGATAATTGCATCACCGCTAAAGAAGGCAGTGAATTCATCACGACCAACCAGTGATCAGATGCTTTGCTGAGATCCACCCCTCTTAAATTAAGGTGCTCCAGTAAAGGAAGACCAGATAACCACCAGAAATTTTCAACATATAACATTCCCGGATATATTTGATCGAGGGAAAGATATTGCAGATTGGAGAGATTTCCAAGTTGGTCAGGAATCAATCCGTTAAGACTCGTTGAAGAGAGATCAAGGTACTCGAGATGACTTAATCTGGACAACCAGTTTGGTATTGTAAACATGAAACGGTTATAACATAAATCAAGATATCTAAGAGAAGCCATGTTCTGCAATCCATCAGGGATTGGACCTTGCCAGTAATTATAGCTTAGATCAAGAAAGACTAAATGATTAAGACCCCAAATCCAACTCGGAATCAAGGAGTTATCAAATTGGTTGTTAGAAAGATCGAGGGCGGCAAGAGATGAAAAATTTACAGTAGGTAGCGGAGGAAAGTGATGAAGTTGGCAAGATGCCAATTGTAACACTACTAAAGAAGGGAGAGCATTTGTTACCAACAACCAATCAGAAGCATTCATGAGATTCACACCACTCAAATCAAGATGCTCCAAAGAAGAATGACCAGATAGCCACATCAAATTCTCAACAAATAAGTCCGACGAACCATGACTTAGATCAAGATATTGCAGCCTAGAGAGATTTCCTAGTTGCGGAGGAATCATTCCAACAAATCCAGCTCTAGAGAGATTAAGGTGTCTTAAATTTCTCAGAGAACCAAGGAAATAAGGAATCTGAACTTCAAAATCGTTACCACTTAAGTCCAAGTAAATTAAATGCTTAAAATCAAGCAAAGAGGGATTTATCTTACCACTCAACTTCGACCTTTCATAGTCTGCAACTTCAGTTTGAGATGCATAATAATTTGTTGGACGGTTGAGCGGATTTCCAAGATGGAGCTCAATGATACGTCCCGACGAGTTGTTGCAAACGACACCAGTCCATGCACAACAATCTCCATCACCAATCCAAGAGGCAAGCCTCTCGGAAGGATCTGTGAGATCTTGCTTCAACCTTAAAAGAGCTTGTCTCTCTTTTTCGATGCAGCCGACGTAAGTGCTTCCATTGCAAAAGCTAAAGTTGAGGGTTGCTATGACAAGTGTTTCCAGGAAAAGAAAAGTAAGAAAACTCATGACTGGTTTATTTGCCATGTGCCTCTGTCGTAGAAGTAAATCTACAGAGAAGGTTATCGATGGTGTGCTATTTTATAGTGTTGTTGCGCCCGGAATCCCATTTGCAACTCCATGCAAGTCGATGCAGGAAATTTCCTTGATGGTTACTTTGCAGCACGATGTCAAGGACAATTAATTGCTCAACCGTTCGCTAAATGTCTATCCATTATTGGGTCCATACGTAACGGATATGGACTAGTGGAAATTATCAGAGTTTGGAAAAGTCCACCTTCGTCGTTTTCAAAATAGCAATAGAATGTTTTCAAGAAGTAGAAGTTTTTGGTTGTCTAAGAAAAATCTGAGGGTAGTAATACAACTTTTTAGGTTCTTTTTATGTGAAGGTTTTCAGTGTTTAACATGATAATTGAGACACAAGAAATATATAAATTACAAAATATATTCTGACAGCATTTTTTTTAATTATCTCTGGAGAACTTTAAACAGTATAAATTTGATTGAAATTCAAGGAAATTGCTATAGTATATTGGATGTACCATACATCAATTTTTAAAATATAAAAGTTGTAAATAAGTGTATACAAGTTGTAAGTGAATATATAAAAATTGTATTTATAACTTTTATATACTCATTTATAAATTTTATATACTTATTTATAACTTTTATACAATTTTAAAAATTAATGTATCAATACATCTAAAATACTGTAGTATGACTCTATCTTGTGCAACTTGATATGATATAACTTTAGAGGTTAAATAAAAATAAAAAATAAATGAAAAAATTTTTAATAAATAAAACTCCACTCACCTATCCAATAACTTATGCGAAACCTAATTATATAGATTAGGTTGTACAACTTAATTATATATCTATTATATATCTATATATATATATAATATATATATATATATATATATAACTAATTGCTAATTGTATCTAGGATAAACATTTCATGCCTATATATATATAGTTTACTTTTGTTTTATTATTATTATTATTATTTTTGTTTTGGTTAAGACGAATTCATTTTGACATTCGATACAAGGCACAAACCAACGAAAGTAAAACATCTAACAAATTTAGTGATATAACACTACTTTTTTTTTAAATAAATATTATTCTTGATAGATCTGTCTTTTTGAAAAGTACTTTTTAAATATATATAAGAAAATCACTCAATAGAATGCCTTCAGTCTTTGATACTTCTAATTAAAGGGAAAAATTTACTCAAAACTCTTTATCCTAATTCTTTGAGTTGACGCGACCATTGGGTTCACATACAAGATTTCAATCTATTAATCCTAAGCGAGCTGCCTCTCTACAATACGTTGTCTAAGGATACGCGCCATTGTCTTACTAATCTTCAGTTCACTAAAATGGAGTAAATTGCGTCCAGAAAAAAGGTGCCAATATTTGACTTTCGATTCGTTTAAATCGTTGCTTGTTAATTCTTTGTCAAATTTCTCATACCAATTGTCTTGGAGACGTGGTCCGTCTTAAATGAAAGGCGGAAGTCAAGAACATTGTTATACGTTCAAATTATAGACAAAGTAATATATATGACTTTTATACATATTATACATCCTTATTTATTATTAGGCTTGGGCATTTGCCCCGGCCCCACAGCTGACCCGGCCGGATCCGGTCCAATCCAACGGAGCGGGTCCAGACCTGCCCCGGATCACTGTAAGGGGCGGGTACGAGGCTGCATAGAGTCTGCCCCATCCGGGGCGGGTCCGAGACCGGGTCTTACCTCTAGACCTGTTGGACCCGCCCCGCCCCGCACAGTAAGGGTATAAATGAAAAAATTCAAAATATAAAGACTTAGAGATCATTTCAGGGGGTTATTTTGTTAAATTTTAATATATAGAAACTTTCAGAATATATTTGTTTTTTATTTTTTTTTTGGATTTTTGGCCGTGAAGTAAGCATGTTGATGATATTGTATGAAATTATGGATGGACTTAAAAGAAATATTGTGGGTGATGAGATTGAAAAATATAAATATTATAGGGTGTAAATGAAATTTTGCGGGGCGGGGCGGGGTGGGTTTGGATTTGGCTTTTTTTTTTCTGCCCCGCCCTGCCCCGTAACGGAGCAATGGGGCGGGGCGGGGCAGAAAAAAAAAGAGACGGGGCGGGGCTGGATACTTGCCGCCCCGTACCCCCCCCCCCCCCGGTACCAAGCCTATTTATTATTCTTTTACTAAGTCGATTTTTTTTTTTATTTCGTTCCTTTATTCACTATGTGACACACTAGTTTTTTTCACAAATTTTGTTGCTCATGAGATAATTTGACTAATTAACGACTCATTCTCATCACTCCTTTTATTTCTATTTTCAATTAGTGAATTTTCTTAATTGTTGGACAACCTGTAACAGATGGCACACTGACCAATCTAAACTTTGAATATGGTTTATAGATGGATATCATGTAGATACAAACAAGGACTTTTCCCACATATATAGATATTCACCAAAAGAAAAAAAAAGCATTTCATTATCGATCTAAATGATTAAATGTCACATAGAGGCTTTATATATCACAACTAATTTCATATATCTGTGATCTAATATGGTAACATTATAGACAAAGTTTAAGTTTATATATTGGTAATAAATTGACCCTATAATGCCCTAAAGTCAATTGATGAAGTGGAATTGAAAACGAGTGCCGTGCTGTGTTGTCACACCCCGTATCTATTGGGTCTAGAATATGAGTCTGATAATTCATACATATCAATAAATGAGAAACTATGGCTATCAAATCTCTATTAACATTCAAAATGTACAATTCAAAGTTTTGTAGTAGCGCTATAGACCAACAATTGCCAAGGGAACTTCATAGTCTTTTGCCCAAAAATCCTCCGCACATCAACTAAATTATGGATCACCTGAGGAACACAACAGACTTATGAGTAAAATACTAAGTAATCAGTTAGATTATGAATATAAAGTCAAATCATAAAGTGAAATCATGCAGGAATAAAGCAAAAAAAAAAAAAAAAATTGATTCAAAGTCCTTTCTTAACCAACAAGCAACTTTTTCATCTGCTGCAAATCAGATGAACAATGCCTTAAATTCATAGATTAAGCTCCTGCACAAATCACTTGATGCGACTACGCCAAGTTTCTGTCCCAAACTGATTTTGAACAAAAAGGGTTGGCGCTCCTATGCCACCCATGTCGCATTACGGTACCAACTTTTTGTCTTAACACCATTTGTAGTATGGAGCTCGCATTCCTGCACAACTTCATTGGCGCTCCTGCACCGATTTTATGTTTGACCACTATACTTAGGTTATTTTCTCTGTTCACACTCATATACATTTTACTTAACACTCAAAGTTCATACTCTACACAACCTCAGCACATGTACAACACATTTTCATTACATATAGAAACACTTCTTACACAAATAGATACACATCTTTGCCACATTAGCTGCACATCTTATCACACTTTAGAGCATAAATCTTAAGCACATTTCATGCACATCTCAAGCACGTTTGATGCACTTCTCAAGCACGTTTGAGGTATCCATTTTAAACACATTAGTGCACCAATATTATGGACTCTATACAATCCATTCATTCAACACACTAGTGCACAAACATTATGGACATTATACAATTCATTCATATGCACATAACTCACTTCATATACGGTTTTCTCAAGCTATTTTCATCATGCATATACATATGCTAATTTTTCATTTTCCCCTAGTGTTAGGGACACATATATCACATAATTTCACACGTGTAAACATAAATCAAGTATAGTCACAATTGTACACATATACCTTAATCGTAACCAATCTTTTGCTTTAAAGAGCCTTAAGGACACACACACACATCGCATAATCTCAATTTTGAGGTTACTTCGACAATCTGAGTGATACCGATCCCATACTACCGAATCCCGCGCGAGGAAGTATATGATTCGGACCTCCCTTCATTCAGATAATTGTACTTATTCACATAAAGCCTTAGGGATACATGTATCACACATAATCACATATTTGAAACTGGTCCATTATCTGCTGTGGGCTTATAAGACTGCGCTTCCTAACTTAGCGGGCTTAGGTCCCTGTTACCCCCTGCCTCACGGTTTTGTTATCGGGCAGACACTTCCATAACCTAACCCAAAATGCATTTGCTAGCTTCGGGCGAATACTTCCACAACCCAACCGTAAATGCATTATTAGCCTCAAGCGGACACTTCCACAGCCCAACCCAAGCATGAGTTACAAATAAAACATTTATTGCTTTCCTCATAGTTTGGCATGTAAATTCTTATTTCATAGCACATCATGTATTCTCACATACACATATGAGTGTGCAAAGATATACACATCTCATGGCATTTTCATACATATATTATTTCATAGGTTTTCATTGATCATGCCATTTCACACTACAGCTCACAAGCATATAGCCATATTCACATTTAGCATAAGTCACACTCATAACACTCACCTCAAAACATTGCTCACGCACACATAAGGGAGCAGAACCACATATCACATCATTCATCCAAAATCTTCAATCAGGCTATTTCATCTTAATGTCAATGTATCCATGGTCCAATTCACATTTTCGACCACACATTTGTAGCATTTCCAAATAAATTTATCCATAGAATACTCAAACATAAGGAAATCAACACAACTTACAAATTAACGCAAAATCTATTGTGCCCTCAGAAATGGTCTAACCATTTACCGGGATACTTCACTCTTTGACTTGGATTTCCACCTAGAAATCATTGAACCTCTTAAGGGTTAGCAGCACTTCAATCAATCAATAACTTTATTAACAATTCAATTCTAGGCACGTATTGGTTAGATAATTATAACAAGAGGGTACTTATTCCAATCATCACCAAATTTCATGGAATTCAAGTAGACAAATATATTATATCCCAAGAATTTTATTGAGTCAAAATGAGACCATTTACCCCTTGAAAACCCTTAACTTCATTCACACAGAAAAATCTATCTACAGACCTCTCAACTGAGCAGTGAAACTTTAAAGAATTTTATAAAATTTTACAATAATCAAATCTTTATCAAACTTTCTAGTTTGGAACTAGACACATATAAAAGTCATTTCACCCAAAATCACAATTTTATAATGAGTTTAGGTCGATCAAATGAAATTTTCTTTACTAGCTCTGTCTTGAAAGTTGAATTTCCCAGTTTCACAAACTTAATTTTGAGAAATTATAGCTATTCGAGTAAAGCTCCAAAAACTATGAAACTTTCCAGTTGCATACTAAAAATCAGAAATTTTCATGAAGGGTAAACCCCTCAACTAAACTCCATTCCCCCTCATCTGTTTCAAAACATGGCAGGTTCAAATTCGATTCATCTAGTTCAAAAATTCACCATAATTCACACAATTCGAATATTTGAGTGATTCAAAATTCCGTGGACTCCTACACATGTCTAGTTTAACATACAAAAATTTCAAAGCTAGAAGACAACTCTATCATTTCTAGGAATTTTCGTAACCCATACAGCTTAGTGTAAGGCCCTGCAGAATTTCAGCTCAAATCTCATTTCTAAACTCTAAATCCTCATCCAATCTACTCGAATTTATGATTTCTATCATGTCTCATATAGGGGTGTGCATGGGTATGGTATGGTATCGCCATACCATCCCTCTCCTCTCCATAGGTTGAATTTTAAATTTTTATACCATACCACACCATTCTTGTATATAGTACCATACCACATTCCCGTATGATAGGGTAGGGGTGGGTATGGCATGGTATTTTTGGGTAGTTAGCCAAATTGACCAAAATTTGGATAATATTTTGCCATGTTTTTTTAAATGATTTTAAAGCTTTTTTTATAGCTTTTTTTTTTCAAGATTTTGATATTTTGAGTTCTTGTTTTGACATTGTTTAATATTATGATTCATAAATTTTGTACTAAATAAAAAATAAAGCAATTACATATCCTTAATAATATAAATAATCAAGTAACTACATATTCTATAACAATACAAATAATCAAGTAGCAACATATCTATAACAGCACAAAATATCAAGTAACTACATATTCCATAATAACACAGATAGTCAAGCAATTAAATATTCATAGCAACACAAATAATAAGTAACTACATATCCAAATCCTTTCACAAGTTACAACCTTCAAGTCCAACCTTTAAGTCTTATAAAGTTTCAACTTCCAATCCAATACAAATTTAAAAAAATAAAAAAAAAGAAGAAAAAAAATTATAATTCACTTAGAAAGATAATAAATATATTAAAATTTAAAAAGAATGGCAAAAGAAAGTTAGAAATGAATATGACAATAAAATTATTAAAATTACTTCAAATTTTTCATGGTTAGGGATTTAGGGTTATCAATCTTTTCATTATATACTCTATTAAGGTATATAATACTCATATATATATATATATATAATATATATATTATATATATAATATATATATATATATATTATTATGCATAACCAATTATATCATTACACGTGGTATAATTTTTAATTTTTGAAAATAGGTATGGTATGGTATGGTATTTTCAAGTTTTTTCAAAAATACCCACCACCATACCATACCATGGGGGGGTTTTCAAAATTTTTATCATATCACACTTTATTCTTTTCTTATATCCTACCCTACCTCCACCATACCATGGCGGGTATGTCAGGTTCAGGCGGGTGGGTAGGTACCATACACACCCCTAGTCTCATGATATACATAATATAAACATACCATTAACCATTGATTAATCTAACATTTCCTTATAGAAATCTATAAGTAAGCACTAGAAATTAAAGAAGAGCATGATTTCTACCTTAATTTCCTTCAAGCTTTCTTAATTTCCTTGAATTCTTACAAGTTGAAGAGGGTGAGAGGGAGAAAAAGAGGGTTGGAAATCTTTAAGAGTGAGGGAGGAAATGAAATTGTCTAGAAATGTCTCTTCCCCCACCTTTATATAATATCTTGGCCAAATATCAAATTAACCCTTAAAATCTTTAAGTTTCCATTCATCCCCCTTAACATTTTATTAATTGGTATAACATATATTTATATATACATATCCATTAACACATGCATTTATTATAGGTACATTAAAGTTAATTTTACTTACGAAATTTGGGATGTTACATGTGTCCCCCTTGTGTTGATCTCGATCAAATGTCGATCGAGCATCATTTTGGAAAGAGCCATACCCCGCGTAGGATGGTGAAAAGAGCACTCCCCGGATTTTCGGCATATTGTCAAGAATACGACTTGACAAATATAGCAAGAATTACATCAGGCACAATTAAATGATATGCATAAATGATGAAGATTGAGAGGAAATCAAGGAGGTTGATTTGATTTTTGGAATTTGTTTGATTCTGAATTGATGAAGGAATATCCTTAACAATGAAAAAACAAACCTTGCAACTCTTGAAACGCCCAAACTCAAAGGTGTCTTTGTAATTTTCTCATTAAATTAGAAAAAATAAAAAGTTCAATAACATAATTCAGGCAGGTACAAACAATTTAAAGCCATGGAACAATTTAAAGCCATGGCAGGGTTTAAATTGTATAGAGACATTCAAAAAGAGAGGTAGTTCTCATGCAGGTTCGGAATCATCAATTCTTTGTATCAAAGAGAAGTGTTAGTATTTATGATCTAATCTGTGACATGCAGGGTTTTATGTGGTAGGACTATAAATATAGTGTACCATGTCACATAGAAGTAAGTGTCTCTTCAACAAGAGACACATAAAGGAGTTATCTACAAAGATGAATGGATGTATCTGATGACTATTCGTAAGTGTCTAATAACACTTGGCGATGCCTCTCGGTATATTATATATACCCTTTTAATACAGACTTCCAGTGTGCAATACTTATATAATTACCCTATATGTACCCAATAGCCTAATGATAACATATCAATCCTACTCAAAATTATTCAGTGGTATCAAAGCCAAGTTCAGGATGTTTTAAAGTATTTATGCAAGGTTATACAGAAGAGGAATTTGGGTTTAATTCATGTCCAGTTGATGTGAATTGTGTTGAAAAAGAATTCAATGACAATCAATATTACATTGGTGAGTTTTCAAACTCAGCAAAGCCAAAATTGATCAAAGTCTGGAGGCATGTTCAAGTAATTAGAGATATTCCTCCAGGTTGTGGTCCTTTATTAAAAATTATTATTTTTGGATAAAGTAAAAGGTGTTGTTATTGAAGAAAATGTTGGTGACAATTTGAAAAGGAAAGAAATTGATTTCGAAGAAGATCCTGAAGAAATTTCTGAAAAATCACGTTACCATAGGCATAGGGGTGTCTTTTCAGAAAATAAAAGTCTGAATTCTTAACGCAAATGAGTAATTTCATCTAGCCCCCAGTGAGTCGTTCATGTTCCAGACAATGCCAACAATTTGCGCACGCATGTGTGTCACATGTCCAACAATGCCAAATCTCTAACTTTCTTCTTTAGGCCTCGCACATATCCCACACGCTGCAGCCAGCCTACGTCGACAAACTTTACCTACTCGAAGGTCTACGCATTGTCTCAGTTGACCTCTCCCTGCTTGCTAACTTTGATGCCTTTGACCAAGCTGCTGCATGAACCAAACCGATCCAGGTGAACTGCCTTGAATCGTTTTTAATTTGGCTCGACCACCCATTCAATTTTGGACAGGTTCAGGGCCTAGACGCAGTTCAATTTTAGCCTAATTTGGTACCCAAGGGTATTTTGGCCCACCAAATTGATCTATGGCCTCAAATTTTCACAGATTCACCTATTTTGATCATTTTGGTAGTCCTCGCCCAAATCAACAATGGACATAATTATGGGGCCCGAATTCAAGCAATTGTTCCAACGAGTTTTTGGCTTCCCACCCATAAGAAAAATATCAGGGTTACAATACCTGTTTTGGCAACACGGGAGTTGACTTCTAGTCGTGTTGTGTGTGGTCCAAAACCTTTATGATTATAAAGGGATTTTACGTACCATGATTCCAGAACCTTTGTCGGACATCTCTTAAATTTCTAAGAAACTAAGGATCCGGAATTTGCCGCTCTACGTAATCTAAGGGTGCCATATCATTAAAATAGGTAGAGTAATTATCAACACCGACTGATACTACCCCGTCAGTTGTAAGTCTATTTATTATATCTATTTTATATATAATATTTAAATAAGGGTTATAATACACATTTGTAGCCACATTTTAAATGTTATTAGTAGTCGATATTATTGTTTTTATTATTTGTGATTTCTTTTTGTTGTTGGAAGTGTTGGATTGGAATTGTTGTTGACTAAATATTATTGGAAGTGTTTTCTTTGTTATTTGTGTATGTTAATAATTTGAGACAATGGCTACTAAAGACCAAATTGAAAGTGTTAAAGTTGAAAGACTTGGTGATAATAACTTTCATATTTGGAAGAAGATAATGCAAAAGGAAATACCTGTTGTAGGTGACACATAATGGGCTAAATTGGAAGAAGATAATGACTTTGCCAAGGCAGCAATCTTGAACTATATGCAAGATGATTTAATTCTTTTATATGAGGGTTTCGACACTGCTAAGGAAATGATAGATGTCTTAGAGGACAAATACAGTCCCAAATCTAAGACAAATGTCCAATTGCTTTTGAAGCTATATGGTGAGACACGTATATCCGAAGATGATAGCATGGTAGATCATATTATGAAACTTGAGATTCGTAATAAAGAACTATCTAATATTGGTCACGAGATTTCTAATAAAATGCAAGTGTCAACAGTATTGAATAGTTTACCATTTTCTCGGGATCATATGGTAACTTTTTTTAACTTATGGACAAAAAAAGGTTGTCTATGATGACTCTTCATGCTCTATTGGCTATTAAAGAAGTTAGAATGAAATGTAGAAAGAAAGAAAGTAGCACAACCTCCTTATAGTAAAAAGTTCCCATCAGCCCAAGGTACAGCAGTTTCAAAAATGAAAGAAATATTCCAAAGAAAAGAACAACAACAACAAACAGCATAGTAAGAAACGTAAGAAGGGGTGTTTCATTTGTGGTGAGATTGGTTACTTCAAGGCTAGATGTCCTCGTCGGAAGCAAAATGGTACTGTTTCCAAGGACTGAAGCACTTGTTGCTGAATCTAACAATCATTGGTGGATGGATTTTGGTACAACTAGACATTTTTGTAAGGATAAATCTCTCTTCATTTCTTTCTAAGATCAAGAGAAAGAAGAACATCATTTGTATATAGGTAATAATACCTATATCGATGTTCTGGGTGAAGGAGATTGTAAAATTATCACAGATTCTTTTACCATCATTTTGAAAAATGTTTTCTTTGCTCCTACAATTAGGAAAAAAAAAAGTTTATGTTTCAATTGTGTAGAAAAAGAGGTTTGAAATTAAATTTAAGAGTAGGGTAGCCACTATTTTATAGTGTCATAATGTACTTTTGAGTGGTCTTCGTATCGATAATATGTATTTTATTTCTAGTATTAATAAAAATAATTACTCTTTTAAGTATGCTCTTGGGTCTAATTCTTTATATTCTACTTTATTTTGGCATTTTAGGTTGGTCACATAAATAAAAATAACATGTTACGCATGTATCATAAAGGTTTAATACCTAAAGTAAATCTAGATGACTTTAATATTTGTGAATCATGTGTCAAAGGAAAATTCTCGAGAAAATATTTCTCGTCTCATTGGCAATCAACTGATTTACATGAGGTACTTTATTCAAATTTATTTGGACCTATGAGAGTTAAGACACATAGAGGAATGAAATATTTTATTACTTTTATCAATGATTTCTCTAGGTATGGTCATGTTTATCTTTTGAAGCATAAATCTGAAGCTTTAGAGAAATTTCAGGAATATAAATTCGAAGTTGAAACTCAATTAGGAAGATCTATTAAAACCATATATGGTGACCATGGTGGAGAATATGAAGCCTTTGATTCATTTTGTAAACAGAGTGGTATACGACATAATTATACCATGCCCTATAGTCCACAAAAAAATAAGATTACTGAAAGACGCAATCAAACTGTAATAGATATAGTTTGCTCCATGTTAGCATATTCTGGTATGCCTTTACATTTCTAGGGAGAAGCATTATCTAGTGGTACCTACATTTTGAATAGAGTTGAGACAAAGGCTAAATCATTTACACCATATGAACTTTGGCGAGGTGTCAAACCTAATTTATCTCATCTTCATATTTGGGGTTGTAAAGCACAAGTGCTGATTTCTAAACCCTTAAGAGAAAAATCACAAGTGTTGATTTCTAAACCCTTACGAGAAAAATTAAGTCCTAAGGCTTGGGACGGTAAATTTGTAGGGTCTTCAGATAGTGGGAGTGGTTATCGTTTTTATCATCCTACAAAAGGATTGATTGAAATTTGTGATGTTGTGTTTCATGAATCATCTAATATTTTCATATCCCCTCATTTTCCCCCACTTTTGGAAAATGACAATAATACTTATCCAACTCTATCATTATCGGATAGTGACTTATCTCTTATATCTATACAATCTAGTGGGAGCAAAGATAAACGTGAATTATCCATTAGACTGCGAGATCATTATGTCTTTAATCTAGATTAGGCAAATCCCATCGGTGAGGATCCAAGATCTTATTCTGTGGTGATGTCTCAATTGGATTTTAAAGAGTGGGAAAAAGTCACGATTGATAAGTTAGAATCCATTGAGAAGAATCAAGTTTGGGAATTAGTTGATTTACCCAAAGGCAGAACTCCCACAGGTTGCAATGGGTTCTGAAAAAGAAATTAAAGATAGATGGAAACCTAGATAGATATAACTCAAGGCTTGTAGCTAAAGTTATATGTATCAATGTGGTATCGACTTTATTGATACTTATTCATAAGTGGCAAAGTTTACATCAATTAGGATACTCATGTCGATAATTGCACAGATGGATCTTGAACTGCATCAATTAGATTCCAAAACAATTTTCCTAAATGATGAATTGAAGGAAGATATCTATTGATCCAACCAGATAGCTTTATGGTTATTGGACATTAGGATAAATTTTACAAGTTAAAGAAGTCTCTTTATGGACTAAAATAATTGTCTAGGCAGTGATATTTAAAATTCCATGAAGCAATTTTGGGATTAGGATACCAAATGAATCCACTAGATTACTGTATATAAGGCTGGAAGTGGCAAGATAAGTTTTCTATCTTATTACTGTTTGTAGATTACATTTTATTAGATTGTAATTGCAATGATATAATAAGTCAGACAAAATCAAATCTTAATTCTCGATTTGAGATGAAAGACATGGGTGTAGTCTCTATATTTTAGGCATCAGGATTAGATGATATAGAACTTCCAAGTTATTGTATCTAGACCAAGAAAATTATCTAGATAAAGTACTTACGCGCTTTAATACGACAGAATGTAAACCACTGAGTACTCCTGTGTGCAGGTCCATAACTTTTACTAAAGAAACGTGTCCTGAAACTGAAAAGGAAATTCAAGAGATGCAAAATGTTCCTCATGCACAAGGGATTTGAAGTTTGATGTATGTAATGACTAGCACAAGGCCAGATATATGTCATGCAGTGGGAGTAGTAAGTCAACATCAGTCAAATCCTGGTAAAGCACATTTGCAAGCAATCTAAAGTATTATGAGATATCTGAAAGGCACAAAAAGTATGAAACTATGTTTTGGTTTAAGTGATCTAGCACTTGTTGGTTATTGTGATGCAGATTTTATGGATGATTTAGATGACAGAAAGTCAACAAGCAGTAATATTTCCTATTTGGAGGAACCGTTGTTTCTTGGCTTAGTAAGAAACAGAGTTGTGTTGCAAAGTCTACCATGGAGGTTGAATATATTTCTTATAGCACAACAACAAGTACTATAGTATGGGCTAAACAGTTCATTGAAAGCTTACAATTACATTTAATTGTTAAGCTAGTCTAATTTTTTTGTGATAGTAAGTCCAACATCGTTTTAATTAAGAGTGGAACAAATAGCTCTAAGGGCAGATACATTGATATTAATTATCATTATATCTAAGATATGGTGGAGAGGAGTGAAAGTTGACTATTTACCCTCCGGTGAGATAGTGGCTGATCCTATGACCAAAGGATTATCTCTAAATAAGTTCAGAGAGCATATAACTACAATGGGTTTGAGAATCATCTAGATGTGTAGTCGGACATGCGAAATGAAGATATTATTGTAAATATCTTCAGGATGCCTGTGATTAATAATAATATAACTTTATCTGATTTTAATTATTGGTATGATAAAAGATAGAGAACCCTAGCAAGGTAATAAGAGTTATAGTAAATCTCTGGAATGTAAAATCCGTATTGAGACATCTAGAATGATCTATATAGCATCGGGCATGTAGTGTAAAGTCATCGATTAGGTGTACTAAGGAAAACCTTGGGATAAGAGGAAGTACTTGATCTAAATTTCAGACGTAGGTCAAATAGTTTTATTTGGCTGAAATCGTCAATTGTAATTAGGTATGGATTGTATTTCCTAGTTCAAGAGAATTGGTGTCATTTTACTTTATGTAGAATGAAGTTGTCTGATAAAGAAATTTCAAATGCGATCAATTATGGTTAAAATTCATGTATACATAGCAACAAAAGTAACCATATTCTGATATCAGTTTGAAGAGTCAAACTAGCTATATATTATTAGATCAAGTGGGAGTTGTTAGTATTTGTAACCTTACATATATATATATATATATATATATATATATATATATATATATATATATATATATAGAGAGAGAGAGAGAGAGAGAGAGAGAGAGAGAGAGATGACATGCAGGGTTCTACATGGTGGGTTTCACCATAAATATGGTGAACCATGTCACATAGAGGGTTGTGTCTCTTCAACAGGAGACACATAAATGAGTAATCTAAAAAGGTGAATGGATGTGTCTGATACTATTCATAAGTATCTAATAACACTTAGTGATGCCTCTTGGTATATTATATATATCCCCATAATAAAGACTTTCAGTGTATAATACTTCTATAATTACCTTATATGTACCCAACAGTCTAACAGAAGTACATCAATCCTACTCAAAATCCTTCGAGAAATTTCCCGGGCATCTATATGCAAACTTTTTGGTAATGACAAACAAGAGTACCATATTGTAAGGTTTTTCATGTCATTTAAATGAAAATCAGATCAACGGGAATGAGCGTTGCAAAATTATATCGGCCATAAAGTAATAAAATTACGACTCATGTAATCTATTTTACGGGAAATAGCTAGATTGTTCATGAAACTAGCTCTACTTGGATGCAACAACTACAATTTTAGACATTTTTTTTTTATCTCTTCCTCTAACCCAACCGAGGTTCCAGATCATAGTGCTAGGACTGACATGCCTCATCTACTCTGCCAGCTCTATTTATTCATTGGTGTCAGCTCTCTTAGCAGGCATGCAGAAGGCCTTGCCACCTCTGTGATATGCGTGCATGCTCAAGAAAATGCAACTTAAAGAGGTGGGTTTGAAGGGTAATAAGACATCCGTACAGCAAAATTTGCTTCATCCACACAAGCTTTGTTAAAGCAGTGAAGCATTTTTGGGATCAATAACTGAGAGCAAACGACATCATACTACTGGGCCTGTGGAAGCTTCTCCCTCAAATTCTTAGCAGTTTACATACTCGATCAGCTATGTTGTTGCCATTCACTATAATGTCAATTTAAATTACTTCTGTTTATGAAAACACAAAACCAACAAGAAAAGGAACATTTCAAGAACATATATAAATTTTTGGTCAATGCCAAAACAAGGTGCTGCCGCTGTATTGCTTGACTTCAAAATTTGACGAGCAGAGTGCTGACTTGAGAATTTGACGAGCAGAGTGGTTTTGGTTGGTTGATACTTGATATTGGTGAAGTGTCACGTGATAAGCGAACGCAGATTTGAAGTCCTTCTATGTAATTGGATTGCCATAAGGGTTCGGTTAAGCTCTAATTAGTAAAGGACTATTTAGTCTCCAAAAAATATATTTCTTTGGTTTTGGTACACGTTTGTAAACATGGTATTCTTTTGGTCCAACTTTCTTAATTTGGACTTGTAGTTGCTGTTGTGGATGTGGCAAGGCCTTGCGTGACGAAACTAGGTCAAGCTCAACAATGTCAATAAGCTTGCCTTTCTCCATTAGTAATTTCAGTAGCTCAACTTGGCTCTTTTCTCCGCAAAATCGAAGCATTATATAAGATCACCATTTTCACGTTCAAAGACAATTGGGCGCAAATCGAGAGATCTTATTATAATGGATTTAACTTGTGAACACAATTACAGCAGATGACTCGTTACTTAAACATCACCTTCGTCAATGTCAAGCCAAAGCTCCAAATGTTAGAGATAGAAAAGCTTGGATATTGATAATCAAACATGCTTCTTTTAGACTTCAAAAGCTGCAAGGACAATTAAAATTTTAAAGGGCTGAGTAAGGAATTAACAGCAAGTGAATCAACTTAATTAATTGCGAGGCGATTGCAAAAATAACCAAAACCATAGACTCTTGAAAAATGTACACTAGTCTTTTTTATTGTCTAATAATAGTGCTCAATTTCGTGTTAACATGATTATTTTTCAAATCACTACATTAATTTTGATTGTATTTCAGAATTTAGCGTTAAAGTGAAAGTCTGCAAGAGAGAGGTATACATGAGTGGGGTAGGCATAGATGTTCCACAGTACTCTGAATCTTTCTAATGCATCTAGTAACAGAGAAAGCTGTACTCGCCATATGGTCTGGAAGCCCGATAAAAGCTATCTCCGCGAAAGGAGAAATCTTTGAATGCATATCCTCAACTTGAGAGAACAAAACCGTATCAAGATTTGGGTAGTTAAGCCGTTTGTGAGCAAACTTCTCGGCCACCCTTGGAAAGGACTGATATCATCTCCTCATTGTCAACATCCAAAAAAAAAAAAAAAAACAAAAAGGTTTCAAGATTGGGATGTTGAGCATTTGATCACAAAAGTTCTTGGCCAAAATGCCATTACAAAGATACACACTCTTCAGCTTTGGAAAAGCCCGGCCATTTATCAAGGTCAACGGATGCTTCAAAGTTGGGATAGGGAAGAGAAGCCCATAAATCTTCCACCTCTTTGACAACACGCTGGCTTGCAGAACATGTTTTGTGGGGAGATCGGACAAGATAGGGTAGACAATTGAATCAGGCAGGGAGCTTATTCTATCACAATTCTTGGTCAGTGTGGCCATGTCCATCGTGCTCTCCCTTTATTCAATCCGGAAACAAATTGAAACATATACAGAAACAACAAAACTGAATTTCAGAACTTATTTTAGATGTTAAACTAAGGTAATATAATTATATATAAAATCAATTTTCCTGAATGAACAAGGAGTAATGTTTAACATTACTCCTTGTTCATTCAGGAAAATTGATGCAACGTAACTACAATTTTTAACTCTTAACAACAGAACATGCAATGCTGGTAACACCATACTGGCTGTCTATGAAATTTACTCATTACATTTAAATAAAATAATTGTAAAAAAAGAGTTCGAGAACATAATTGAAGCAGGTACATACAATAGGGCCTACGCAGCGATGGTTGCATTTTCAAAATCATATGCCCAATAGCGGCAGAATTATGAGAATACCCACCAACAGTGTATGCTACCTAGAAGAAATTCAAAACAGTTGAAAATATAGGGTCCATTATATGCAAAATTATGGTCTCTGTTAAAAGGGTTTTAAAAGTATAGATACATAAAAGGAGCGAGGTCATGGTCAGGCCAGGAATCAAACATACCTTTTGCATCAAAGAGAAGAGCTTCAGGAAATTTCTTGTGCCAACTTGTTATTGATGACAAACAAGAGAACAATATTGGAAAGTTTTGCCTGTCATTTACCTGAAACTGAGCTCAAAGAGAATGAACTTTGCAAAATTAAATTTGCTTCTCGGCATCAGCCTATAAACAATATTTTTGTTGAATAAGCAGAGTTACCACTGGTTACCTGGCTCTCATCTCAACAATAAGATCCCAAACATAAGTAGTCTCGGTGAAACGGTAATGTGTCTCTTTAAATAAATGAAAAAGGAAGGAATTATGATTTTAATCATGATCATCACAGACAATGTGCTGAAAGAGGAAACATACAACTTTGGATGACTACCTGCATATTTAATTGCTGGTTTTGGTGCATGGTTGTAAAATGGAAAAATTTAGCCGAGGGGTGAACACTGAAGTTAAGAAAGAAGATTGTATTAGAAATTTGCTTAATCAAAATTCTCAAAGGGCTATGGTTGAAATCAGAAAAAATTTTCGGAACACACCTGTGAATTTAAGAATTTTTTCCAGGATTTGTGAGTACAATGCCACAAGATTTATTACAATAGCAACCTAGTCCAATGAAGGATTTATGCACAAGAAGTTGATCCTACTAAGTGTTGGTTAAGTGACTACCGATTTGGTGGTCACGTTAGTTAACAAAAGTTAGTTAGATTAGTTAAGGATTACAGCCTTGATTAATTGTAAACTAACTAACTGTTGACTCAAGTTAATTAACCTGAGGTACAATATTAACTCTAGGTGGAGTATCTCAAGTCAGACATATATAAGCTATCTGCTGAGCTGTGTAAAGAATATAGCACGGAAGCAGTATTCTGATATACAAAATATTCTCAGATTTCTAAAAGGGATTGGGTGAGAGAATTGAAAACAGAGAGGGAAGTGAGTGATTCTTGGGAATAGCTCGGGTCTGGGAGCTTGTAAAGATCAGAACAATTTTCTGCTCTCTTTGTGTTTGTATATTGTACTGAACAGCTTGTATTCTGAAATTCTTGAGTTAGTGGATTCAGACTAGGGGCAAAAAACCCCTGCCTTGGATGTAGACCTTCTTCATAGAAGAGGTTGAACCAAGTAACTTCTGTGTTCTGTTCTGTTTTGTATTTATCTTCTTTTCTGATTTTTTGGCATTTCTGGACTGGATCATCTGTGTTCTGTTCTGTCATCTTCTTTGCTGGTTTGTTGGTGTTTCTTGATTGAATCAAGTGTGTGTGTGCAATTCATAACAAGTGGTATCAGAGCAAGGTTCTTGGCTCAGGAGATTGCACAACTGTAGAGGTCAAACAACCCGCACTCTGGTGATTCAAGAATTCAAGAAACTAGAGACAATGGGGACCAAGTTCGAAATTGAAAAATTCAATGGCAAAGGGGATTTCAATATGTGGCGCAAGAAGATGAGGGCCATATTGGTGCAACAAAAATGTGCCAAGGCATTGGAAGGAGAAACTGCTCTTCCATCAACAATGTCTGAGGCAGAAAAGCAAGAGGTAATGGAGATTGCTTATAGTTCATTAATCTTGAATCTAGCTGATAATGTGCTTAGATTAGTAGATGAGGAAAACACAGCAGCAAAAGTATGGTTGAAGCTTGAATCTTTGTTTATGACTAAGTCATTAACCAACAAGATTTATCTTAAAGAACAACTTTTTGGCTTTAAGATGGATCCTACTAAATCTTTGGAGGATAATCTTGATGAATTTAAGAAAATAACAGTGAGTCTTGCAAACATAGAAGAAAAGATATCAGATGAGAACCAAGCCATTATAATCTTAAATTCTCTTCCTGATTCATTTCGTGATTTGAAGTCTGCAATAAAGTATGGCAGAGAATCTCTGTCATTAGATGATGTTCTGGGTGCTTTAAGATCAAGAGATCTTGAGCTAAAGTTTGAAAAGAAAGCAAATCCAGAGAGCTTGCAAGTTCAAACTCGAGGAAGAACTCAGAATAGAGATCAGTCAAGGGGAAAAGGAAAATCACGATCAAAGTCTAAAGGGAAGAAGAAAACTTGCTGGGAATGTCATGAAGAAGGACATTTCAAAAGAAACTGTCCAAAGAGAAAGGGTGGTAACAAGCAAGGTCGGAATAATGATAAGGCAGATACTGCAAACATCTCTGATGGATATGAAAGTGGTGATGTGTTGACAGTTGCTTTGATTGGTTCTAATGATGAGTGGGTGCTCGATTCTGGTTGTACTTTCCACATGACACCTAATAGACACTTATTATTCAATTTTAAAGCTATAGAAGGTGGTAAGGTGTTAATGGGTGATGATACTTCATGTGATGTAACTGGAATCGGTTCTGTAAAATTTAGTTTATGGGATGGAACCCAGAAAGTAGTTGAGAATGTGAGGCTAGTTCCAAAGCTTCGAAGAAATCTGTTATCACTTGGAATGTTTGATGTGAATGGATGTTCATACAAGTCAGAGAAGGGATCTTTGAAGGTTATAAAGGGATCTTTAGTTGTACTAAGGGGTGAATTAAAGCATGGTTTATATCTGCTGCAAGGAGAAGCATTACCAGCTGCTGAAGCTGCTATATCTCAGAGTCAAGATAAAACAATGTTGTGGCATAAACGTCTTGGGCATATAAGTGAGAAAGGACTAAAAGAATTATGCAAACAAGGTGTCTTAGACTCTAATCAGATTGGTTCTTTGCAGTTCTGTGAAACATGCATTCTTGGGAAGTCACATAGACTTCGATTTGGGACAGCAGTTCACTCTACTTCTCAGGTGCTTGAGTATGTTCATTCTGATTTGTGGGGCTCTCCAAAGGTACCTCCTTCTTTAAATGGATCTCAGTATTTTATTTCTTTTGTTGATGACTACTCTAGGCGTGTTTGGGTGTATTTCTTGAAATATAAAAGTGAAGCTTTTGCTAAGTTCAAAGAATGGAAAATCTTAGTAGAACATCAAACTGGAAAGAAAATAAAAAAGCTTCGGACAGATAATGGACTTGAATTTTGTAGTGGAGAATTTACTGACTATTGTAAGCAAGTGGGGATATCAAGGCATAGAACTTGTGCTGAAACACCTCAGCAAAATGGAATAGCTGAGAGACTAAATAGATCTATCTTAGATAAAGTAAGATGTTTGCTACAGGAATCTGGTTTGGCTAAGCAATTCTGGGCAGAGGCAGTGAATACTGCAGTCTATGTGATTAACCGGTCACCTTCCACAGCTATTTCATGTCAAACACCTATGTACAAGTGGACAGGTAAAATTCCTAATGTTTCACATATGAAACCATTTGGGTGTATGGCTTATGTACATAAAAGCCAAGGGAAATTAAACACTAGATCACTAAAAGGTGTGTTTATTGGATATCCACTTGGTGTGAAAGGTTACAAAGTATGGTTACTGGATGAGAAAAAATGTGTGATTAGTCGTGACATTGTGTATAATGAAGAAGTGTTTCCAAAGACTAATCAGCAAGCCAGTACTAGTACATCATCATTTCAAACTGATATTTCTCAGTTTGAGGTGGAGAATTCTATCTCTAGTACAACTGATAGAAATCAGATTCAACAAGATGGTCATGAAGATCTTGATCATCATACTGAGATGGAAGATCAGATTCATAATGAGGATGATCATGAACAGCTTGAAACTGATACTGCTGCAACAAGAACTTCAGATCAAGGTGGAGTTCTTGACAACTATATGCTAGCTAGAGATAGAGTTCGAAGGGAAATTCGAGCTCCAAAAAGGTTCATACAGGCAGATCTTGTTGCACATGCTCTTAATATTGGAGACACAATTGAGCTTGATGAACCAGTGAGTTATGAAATGGCATGTAAGAGCAGAGATTACAAGCATTGGCTAAAGGCTATGCAAGATGAAATGCATTCGTTAGAGAATAACAAGACTTGGGTTCTGGTTGATAGACCAACTACTCAAAAAGTAATCGGTTGCAAATGGATTTTCAAAAGGAAACCTGGTATTCCTGGAGTAGAACCAGCAAGGTACAAAGCCAGAGTTGTTGCAAAGGGATTTTCTCAAATTGAAGGCATAGATTATCATGAAGTGTTTTCTCCAGTGGTAAAGCATACCTCAATTAGACTTGTGTTGTCTTTGGTTGCTATATATGATTTAGAATTGGAGCAAATGGATGTAAAAACAGCATTTTTACATGGAACTCTTGATGAAAAGATCTATATGGAGCAGCCAAAAAGGGTTTATTGCACATGAAGGAAAAGATAAAGTGTGTTTGTTACAAAAATCTCTGTATGGACTCAAACAAGCCCCAAGACAATGGTATAGGAGGTTTGATGAGTTCATGCTTAAATCTGGTTTTAAAAGATGCAGGTTTGATCAATGTGTTTATCTTAGACAACAACAGAATACAATCAAGATATATTTGCTATTGTATGTAGATGATATACTGATAGCCTGTGAAGACAAAGCTGAAATTGAGAGGGTTAAAAGAGATCTCAGTTCTGAATTCGAAATGAAAGATCTTGGACCTGCAAAAAGAATTCTTGGGATTGATATTATAAGAGATCGAGCTAAAGGTACAATAGCTTTATCCCAGTCAGGTTATATCAAGAAAATCATTGGTCTGTTTGGAATGGGTGAAGCAAAGGTAGTTTCCACTCCTATTGCTGCTCATTTTCAGTTGAAGTCTGAAGAACCAGGAAACTTGAGTTCAAATGAAGCTCAAAGAGGTTTCCCTTATAGTAATGCAGTAGGCAGCTTAATGTATGCCATGATTAGCACACGTCCAGACATTGCATTTGGTGTTAGCTTTGTGAGCAGATTTATGAGCAATCCTACAAGGGAGCATTGGGAAGCTGTCAAGTGGTTATTGAGGTACTTAAAAGGAACAACTAATGTTGGTCTTGTTTATAGCAAGCAGGAAAATGGACAAGCTCATCTGCAAGGGTACTCAGACTCAGATTTTGCTGCTGATAGAGATAAAAGAAGATCTGTAACTGGTTATTTGTTCACTTATGGAGGGAATGTGATTAGTTGGAAATCAAGTCTTCAGCATATTGTCACTTTATCATCAACAGAGGCAGAGTATGTGTCTCTAACAGAAGCTGTGAAAGAAGCACTTTGGCTTCGTGGGATTATCAGTGAATTAGGCTACAAGGAATATGCTGTGAAAGTTTATTGTGACTCACAAAGTGCCATACATCTTACAAAGAATAATGTGTTTCATGAAAGAACGAAACACATTGATGTAAGACTGCACTTTATAAGAGACATAATTTCACAAGAGCTGGTTAAGATAGAAAAAATTTCTACTCTTGTTAATCCAGCAGATATGTTAACAAAAGTAATTCCAGTTAGCAAGTTCAAAAATGCTTTGAGCTTGCTAAATGTGCTGCCAACTTGAAGCAACTGATAATAGCAGGTTGCTGCTAGTCTGAATTCAACCAAATCTAGAGTCAAGGTGGAGAATGTTGGTTAAGTGACTACCGATTTGGTGGTCACGTTAGTTAACAAAAGTTAGTTAGATTAGTTAAGGATTACAGCCTTGATTAATTGTAAACTAACTAACTGTTGACTCAAGTTAATTAACCTGAGGTACAATATTATCTCTAGGTGGAGTATCTCAAGTCAGACATATATAAGCTATCTGCTGAGCTGTGTAAAGAATATAGCACGGAAGCAGTATTCTGATATACAAAATATTCTCAGATTTCTAAAAGGGATTGGGTGAGAGAATTGAAAACAGAGAGGGAAGTGAGTGATTCTTGGGAATAGCTCGGGTCTGGGAGCTTGTAAAGATCAGAACAATTTTCTGCTCTCTTTGTGTTTGTATATTGTACTGAACAGCTTGTATTCTGAAATTCTTGAGTTAGTGGATTCAGACTAGGGGCAAAAAAACCCCTGCCTTGGATGTAGACCTTCTTCATAGAAGAGGTTGAACCAAGTAACTTCTGTGTTCTGTTCTGTTTTGTATTCATCTTCTTTTCTGATTTTTTGGCATTTCTGGACTGGATCATCTGTGTTCTGTTCTGTCATCTTCTTTGCTGGTTTGTTGGTGTTTCTTGATTGAATCAAGTGTGTGTGTGCAATTCATAACACTAAGATAGCTATCGTCCAATTTGTTTAAAGATCAATCCCAAATAGCAACGATTACAGAAGTTCATTCTTCATAGGACTCTGCAAATATAATGAAAAGATGTAAGAAATAACTAAGACTAAATTAGGGAACTTTATCCATAAGGAACCAAGAAACAAGTAAAACTGAAGAAAGTGTCAACCTGTTAAAGAAGAAAATTTCTATGATTTCAAGTAGCGGCCCTCCTCTTTTATCCACATCCGATCGATTATAATATTTGGGATGTGAGCGATCATCGGCCAATCAACTCCCTTGTTATTTCCACATCTTCCAGACAACTGGGGACAAGCGTGAATGGACAGCCTCAAAAGTGAAGATAAATTGCATATCCACTCTGGCAGAGCCATCAAATTGGAGCATCTGTAAATGAAGAGAGATTGTAGAGTGGTAACATATTGAAGCCCCCTTGGAAGAGACAACAATTTCGGAAGCTCTTCAAATGATAATGAACGGAGGCTCTTAAGGCACTGCCAATGCTTTTCATCGTAAGCTTCATCGTTGAGCAAGTCAAGTTCATCACACCTTTGAATAGCCATATTCTGGAGAGAGGCGAGATGTCTTAGACTTTGTGAGAGTTGAGAAAGTCTTCGGCATGACGAAATCTTCATATCCATAAGAGAAGTGAAGTTTGGCAGCCCCTCCTTCGGTAGAGATTCTAAATCATCAATCACATCCATGCTAAGAGACACCAATTTGGAGAGAGGGGCAGAAAAGCTAGAGGAAGTTGATAGCTCTACATTATTCATCAACATCATTGTCTGGAGCAGCGGCTTCGAGCTAGTAGTTGTCAAATACAGTTCTTCCAGAGATGGATACAATGGCATCGAAGTCAGCATGGGGCAACAGTGAATATGTAACTGGGAAAGACAAGGAAATGAGGGCATTTCTTTCATTCCTATTGTTGCTCCATCATCATTATTTCTCCCCCACCATCCCTCTAGTTTAGGACAATCAAAGAGTTTGAGCTTCTTGAGTGATGGGAAGAATTCTATTAATAGTGTTGAAGAGTTATCACTTCTTTTGTCTGATATATGTTTCAGATCATACAAGTAACAAAGATCCAAACTCTTCAAAAAAGGTAGTTGATCCAGGGATGCGATACTTTGGCGTCTCTCACAATGAACTATACAGACTGAAGTTAGATTTGTGAGAATAGAAAGCCAACTAGAAATCTGCACACCCGTGAGATGTTTTAGAGTAATTTCTTTCATATTTGAGTGTGGTTTCAGGCTTTCTAAGACAACTTCATCACTGGTATCTACTTCACTTCTTTCCACCTCCCATCTCACTTTTAGAACTTGGAGAAATTGTTTCGCTTCTAGGTTAGCAAGCCTAAAATTTTCCATTCGTCGTAACAGTTTAATTTTTAGGCTTCCCCTCAAGCTGTTCAACCCATTTAATTCGTCTATTGCTCCTTTTCTATTTTTTCTGCTGGCTCTACTACTTGTTGCACCAGTTACGAATAGTGGTAGAGTTTGAAGATTAGTCAGCAGCCCAATCCCACATGCCATTCCAGTCAAGGAACTGCATCTGTTAATTAGAAGATGTTGGAGGTTCACCATTTTTCCAACGTCCCTGGCCAATTCCTTTAGGTTGTAACAATACGAAAGATTCAATATTTCCAAATTCATCAGTCTTGATATGCCAGCAGGGAGTTCTTCAATATTTTGATTAGAAGAAAGATTGAGATATCTTAAATGTTTCAATCTACAAATTGAGGTCGGCAAAATCTTAAATAATCTCAAGTTTCCAAAATCCAAAGTACGCAGGTACTTATAGCTTGATAAAATTTTATAACAATCATTCAACTCGTAGTCAACAGTTGATTGAACCGGCAAAAGCAAAGTTCTTACAACTTTTGCTCTGGGTAACATATTTGAAAATTTCAGTGATCGCTCCACATCACCACAAAAAAATGATACATGACGGCATCTTTCATCAATGTTTTCTGTACGAGAAGTTATCATGCTGCACTCAGTTCCCGCAACTAAGTATGCCAAATCATGCATCTTGAAAGTAATTATATTTCCCCGTTCATCATATGTAGGATCTTGGAAAAATGACCTCAAAAGTAAAGTCATAAAATTTTTATTACCAACTTCTTCTGAACATTGGTTCTTGTTTGATGACTTAAGAAACCCTTGTGCCATCCAAAGGTGAATTAGTTTCTGCTTCTCAATCTCATAGTCTTTGGGAAATAACACACAATAGGCAAAACATTGTTTCAAATGTGAAGGGAAATGATCATAACTGAGTTTAAGTATTGGTAATATACCATTTTCTTCTTGGGCTATGTTTGATAGTTCACTATCCTTGAAACGCACCCAGTCATCTTCCGTATTGTTATCATAAAGTAAGGTCCTATTGTCCTTATGCCAAGAGGAACTCCTGAACACTTTGCCACAATCTCCTTTCCAACTGCTACTAGTCTTGAATTCTTTGGTTCTATCCCATTTTCAAATGCTATTTGTTTAAACAAAGACCAACACTGGTCTTCAACCAATTCTTTTAAGACATAAGATGGATGCTTACTAGAAATCTTAGCAACTTGTTTGCTACATGTAGTGATTAGTATCCTACTTCCTCGTGCTCCATCCGTTAAAAAATCTTTCAAATCCTCCCATTTATCAGGATTCTCATTCCATATATCATCCAAAACAAGTAGATACTTTTTTCTATCAATTTCTTTGTGAAGCCATTCTTGCAATTGGTCCATTTCAAGTTTTCCAGGTTCTACACGAGTTGCAGACTTGATAATCTTTTCTACAATTGTTTTCACATTAAAGTCGTCCGAGACACACACTCACATTCTTAACTGGAAATGGTCTACGATCTTATTGTCATTATATACAAGTTGAGCAAGTATGGTCCTCCCTAACCCTCCAATTCCAACTATGGGAATGATCGAAACATTTTGATCATCATTTGAGTCCAGCAAAAGTTGTATAATTTTCATCATTCGGAGTAAACTATACTTCACACCGTCCTAATCTTCACCTAACCCCTGGTAGTTCATCAACTAATCCACATTTAAATTAGTTTGTTTCGGCCATCGATCTTACCAATATGATCCTATTAGATCATGAGAAGCAAAAGCTAAATTAATCAAGATATGCATTTGGCAGCAACCATATATCTGCGTGTTTATGCAAGAATACGGTAGCCAAATTCTTGAAAAAAATTGTTATATACCTCTCTTGGCTGCAACCATAACGGAAGTTGATATGGGTCGATGAAGGTCATGGTGTGATCACTTTAATGTTTAAATCAGTATATAGCGTGTGTACACGCTAAAAATTAACCACGATCAATAAATCTTTTCTCTATGCTTCTGTTGGATGGTGTCTATAGTGGATGTATTGAATTGTGTCTCATTCCATGGGGCTTGTGACTATTAATTGACGATGTTGGTATATAAGTGTTAATTAATTGGGTTAAGTTAGCAAGAGCGGAGTGCCAGAGTTCTTTCGGTCGCTGCCCTTAAATTAGGGATGAGACTTGATTGTGTCTTGGGTCAATAGACACTTGTCATTTTACTTATATGATGCTCAAGTTTGCTATCAACTGAGTCATGCTGTATCATAAAATCGGGTCATGGATTGGTCAGGGGTTTAGCTCATTGGCTTAGTTTGATTTGGTTCCTGACGAGGAGGTCTTTGTGCTTGGACTTTGGTAGCCCGTTCAGCTGCCACAGTGTGCATTAAAAGGGCATCCTCACTCGTTTTACGAACCACAGACTAGCTTTGTAGCTTATTGCGCTATGAATGGAGCTCTATTAACACTTGAAGAAAATTTTGAAGAACATCGGATCACAGCAACTAATATGATACACATTGATTTCGGGTCCGTAAATTATGTTGGTTGTCAAGATATCATGATATAAATTATAAAATTGCGGTATTAAAAAATGAAATCAATTTTGTAATCAACGAGTACAGAAATTGGCAAAATCGGTTATATTATTTATTATTAGCTAAAATGTAGTACAATTACATTACTGGTAAGGTAATTGATACTTCTTTTATAACTATATATATATATATATATACTTTGCAACCGCATATTACATTGTACCTGAAAACTAGCTCTGCTTTTACGCAACCAACTACATTTTTGCTCTCTTCTTCTACCTGTCCTTGTCTAACCGCTAATAAATTCCGTCTAGGTTGCCAAGAATTTCATGCAGATTGGCGGATGAACCTTGGCCAAAGCGAGGATCGATGAAGGGAGAATCCATAGTCCATCTCCACAGATCAAGCCAGAAGCAACAGCAGGAAGCATAAGACTTGCCTTTTTGCTGTTTAACTTATGCCAGCAAAACACAATTAAGCTCCCCATACACATATCAATCGCAAAGTAGGCCCCAACTAGGAAAGGCACAGCCATAGCCATTGGAAGAGGAATCCATTTTCCAATTTTCTTAGGCGAAATATCTCTCAACAAATTGGCCACCATGGCAAAGATGAAAAACCCGTAGCAGAGCTGCAAGCAATGCCGGGGCAAGGCAGAGAAGCCTTCGACGCCTAGAATTGCCATGTTTCGGTAGACAATAGCATAAGGTGCCTTGTATTCCCCATCTGGGTTCCCCACATCAAAAGCCTTGTAAAACAGAAAGAATGTAAGAGGAGCTACAACACAACCTATGGCGGTCCCGATAGCCTGACTAAGAAGCATCGACCTGGGGGAAGTAAGAGTGAGATGACCAGTCTTGAAATCATGCATCAAATCAGAAGAGATGGAAACAATTGATTTAATCAGACCACAACCCACAAGTCCAGCAACCACACCATTTTCTTTCCCAGACAAGGCAGCAAGCACGAACAAGGCCACCTTTCCATAGTTATAGGCCATGTTCATGTCAGTAAGACCAGCACCATAAGCATTGCAGAAGCTAAGAGAGGGTGCAAGAATGTACGCCACAACAACATAGTACCACTTCAGCTCAGGGAACATGAGAGGGATCACGATGATTGAAATAATGGAGAAGATAGTGTACCCTACACATGCAACCCACATTGGGATGCTCTCTCTAATAAACATTTCATTTCGTCGAAGATCATCAAGAGGCTTATTCTGGTTATCCGAATCTGTATTAAAGGAAGAATATAGTTAGTAAAATTTACTCTGCCTAAAGATTCTACGGTCTTGATGGTCCAGCTCTAGTTTAGCATCTCTCTAATTAATGGAACATAAATTAAAAAGATAAAATGTTTCCAAAATTACATGTTTTGAGATTGTTATTCTTCGCCTTGGCATGGATGCTTCTGGCAGTAAAATAAAGAATCTTGAGAAAATTGTAGAGACCATCTCCTAGGATCAGAGCAATTGAAACAAAGACCTGCAGCCCAAATGAGAAACTATAAGACTAAGCTCATCAACAATTAGTTCTGAAATGATCAGTTACACGTCATGACTGTTTGTGCTAAAGCAATTTGGTAGCGGAGAATTACAGACAAACCTTGTAACCATTTAAACTCTTCATACTGCTTTCAGGTAAGGTTTTAGGAAACCAATCGCCTTTAAGCCCACCTATGAGTGGCCACATCATTCCCCAAGAGAGTACAGCACCAAGAAGCAAAGACAAATTCACAAGATGGGAACAGATCATTCCCGCACCAATATATGTCATACTGAAATCAAAGTAAAATCTGCAAAAATGATATTCAATTTCTTTAATCAATGATGAAAGGATTAATCACAAACAAGCATATAAATGTGAAGGAAAACGTTGATCACGCACGAATTCTTCCAAGCTTTTAATCCAAAGGTAGGAAATTGAGAAAATCCACATTGGTCTCCCCCAGAATAGAACCACTGAAAGAAAGCCCACAGGAAACTAAGAGAAAAGAATTTCATGAATCCATGAACTTGCTTCCTGCAAGAAGAAGTAAAATATTTTTTAGTTGCTTCATACTCAAGTCTCAACTCTATTTGGTGTTTGATATGGAAAGACTAGAATTTAGGATGATAGATTTGTACTTTGCTATCTTGTCTCCTTTTGGAGTATGAAACCCATTAATAAGAACTGCAGTGGCTGTTCCACTTGGATACGTCAACTTGTAGTCTATTATCATAATCTGCCACAACAAAAAACACATGATCATTCTGTTTCAAGTTTCACCAAGGAAACACCAGTCGAAAAACGAGAATATGAATATCATGACACTTCTAGGAAAAAACACATGATCGTTCTGTTTCAACTTTCAAGTTTCACCACGTAAATATTAGTCGAAAAACGAGAATAGAATATCATGACACTTCTAAGAACCTGAACTACCAAATAACTCATTAAACTTGTACTGTAGCACAACAAAATTTAATCAATTAACTAGCAGAAAACTGAGCCTAAGTAAGCCGAACAGAAGGAACAAAATATACCTTTCGAAGAGGCACCAAGGCCAGAAGCCCAACAAAGCTGCTAACAAAGAGGAAACCAGTCATCCAACCAATCCCTGGTTCCTTGACACTGTTAGGATTATTTCCCTCCGAATCCACCCCTGCTTGTTCATATGTCCTCCTGTTCAAACCCAACAGATAAGACCCAAAACCGCCTGCATCCCACAACCAACAAAAACAGCATCAACTTAAATATTAATTAGATAACAATAATAATAACAATTGTAATCAAAATAGAAATCCAGCACCTCCAACAGCAATACTGTAACAAGCAACTGCACAAGTCTGAATTACAGTATTCTCTTGTCGAGTGAACGGAGTTGATGTAATTCCTGCCCTGTGAAGCAACTCAGTCCATGTCCTGATAAACACAAAGGCAAGGAGAGCAGCAGAGACATTGAGATTGGGGACTAAGCCAGTAGTCAAGTTCAGCTTCATGACTATGACACTGTATATGATCCCAATTGCTAAGCTAGCAATTAGTCCTCGAATTGTGATATGCTTTGTCCATGGAGCAATTCTCTTGATGTCCTCTGTTTGGTCTCTAATCTCTTCCACTTCCAAGTTCTCATTCTCATTGTTTACTCCCTCAATCTCTTTCATCTCTTCCACGTTCATATTCCCCATTTTGATCTACCAAAGTCTTGCTCCTAATCCTAGTCTGAACCATCAAAAATTGTAAAATCAAAACCCAGTTTCATGGACCAATTTACTGAAAACAAAAACTTCATAATTAAAAAGCATTTTATAAAAGTAAAGATACCCAGAAAAGAACTTACCTTGGTAATCTTTCTGCAGTTATACTTCTTGTCAACTTCAAGAGCAAACGATCGTTATAACGATGATCATGCTCACAAATATCCAAAATCGTTTCTTAGAACACTTCTCCAATCCCTGTGTTGACTTTTAGCAGCCCTATACAAATCACACGCAAGAAGAAAACCCACAAATGGCAAAACGTGATGAATGAAAAGCCTTGAAAATCCCAGAAGCCTCTTAAAAAGCATTGAATGCAGAAATCAAATTCTTGAAAAGTACACCATATCCACAAAAGGGTACCTCTCAATCTCAGACTTCCTCGATTATTAACTAACCTCACCACAATTTCATGGCATAATTTGGTTCAAGATTCTAAATTTATAGAGCCAAAACCATTGCCAACAGTCGCTGCAACAACAGCTTACCAACCTGCTATTTCGGTGGACTTACGAAACCATTGCATGTACTACAAAGAAGTACAAAAAATAACAAAATGAGAAAATAAACCCCTTTGTACTACACACTAATATTTCATTAACATCCATCCAACAACTACACTATAGCTTCCTTTAAGTACATTTTCTACACATGTTTGGCCACGATTTTTTATCCTTCCTTGTTGCTGACTTGAAATTTTTTGGAAAGAGATACAAGTGGATGTGATATCATGGAGTGGAGACTAAAGAAATGGCAGAGGTAGCTTGATCCTTATTCCCTTCCCTTCAAAGTGTCTCTACTTTTTGATTTGGCTGTAGGCGTGTGGCTGGCGAACTTCACAGAGTCTACAGCGCAAAATGGACTTTTGTAAGAGTCAATTTTGGACCCTTCCCTGGGTTCTCTGAAAGTCTACATAGCCACTCTACATTTCGAAATGTTTTACAAACCCTCGTACCGTTACTTCCTATGAGCATACTTCGTCAATATTATCACATCCGAAGTTATATGAATTGATTGTTTGTAAGATATGATTGTAAGTTACATCACTTAATACAAGAAAATAATGGTTTATTAGACAGCAGAGGAGGTTTGCGAAAGTTTTTACAATTAGAGGTCAAACCTCAAGGGGGTAAAAATGAGATTACCCAGCTTTGAGTTCAACCAAAAGAGTCAACTTTTAACGGTCAACAAGCAACGGCGCACCTTGGATGATTGGACAAAATGATGCAATGTAAGATAGGGAGAGATCGTGCATCTAAGACCAAGTGGAGTTTTCAAGTGGGCCCCAGACTAGTGGGTTTTGATCCAATGGTAGAAAATGGATGATGACCCATACATGTCTGGATGTCCCCATCCAGTGGGGACCCGTGAAATTCGGGTCATACAACACGACAGGATTTTAGCATCCCTCCGATTTTTTTTCTATTAATTACATGTATAATTATTTCAAAAAATAATTATCACATCTGGCTTGATATTGGTTCATCGAACAAGCTTTCGATAAAGAGTACCCCATTGTTTAGGTAAAATACTAATTTCCCCCCAATCTTCGGTTAAATAACATCAAAATCTCTAATTTTTAAATACTATTAATTAATCCATTAAATATATTATAAAAATATAATTTTACTCTCATTTATATTATAAGATTTCTTTATTTATTTCTCTTTATCAAGGAGAAAAATTTTAAAAGCACTAACATGATTCGAAAAATTTATTTTTTTATTTTTATAAAAAATAGTTTATATAGATGGTTTGTAAAAGAATGATTTTTTAAAATAAAAATTAAAAAGGAAATGGTTTGTAAATAAATCTGATTTTTTAAAATAAAAATTAAAAAGGAAATGGTTTGTAAATAAATCAAAATGGTAGTCTAAATAATTTTCTTTCTAATCTTTATTTTTTAAATATATTTTTAAAAATAAAAATATAAAGAAAACGGTTTATAAATAAGCCATTTTAAAAAAATGGCCTGTAAATAAAAATTGCTGTTTAAATTTTTTTCTTTTATAAAGAGAAATAAATTAAAAAATCTTATAATATAAATGAGGGTAAAATTATCTTTTTATAATATATTTAACGGATATGTTAATAGTATTTGAAAATTAGAGGTCTTCATATTACTTCGTCGAAGGTTAGAGGAAGAGTGTTACTTCGTTCAAATATTAGAGGTGGCAGCGTTAATTACTTCTTTCAATAATTATAATTTTTTTATTAAAACTTTATATTTGACTATTTATATTTTAAGACAAATTTTATAAATAATCGAATGCATGAACAACGGGTCAATAATGACTTTATTAACCTTAACAATATTGCATGTTTAAAAATATTTAAAAAGGTAATTAATTATCATCAAATAGTTTATAGAATATAATTACATCCCTTAGTATGATAGAATAATTATATAAGTTCGATATTTATATAAATATTACTAAATTTTTTACTTTGGAGGTACAATCAAGCCTATATTACAATTGGGCATGTCTTTGTATAAATCTTAACACCCAATTTAAGACAATTATAAGAATATTAGTATGATAATATTACTTTATATATATATAGTTTATTTAAGTGTAATATATAGTATTAATTAAAATAATTTGTAATGTTAGCCATCATTATTATCGATTAAAACATCTAGTATACATATATTTTTGAATCACATATCCAAAAATTTAGATGGTCATGATTCCATTTAACTTATATAACTAAAACACGTTAGAATTTGTATATTTGATTTAATTTCTTCTACCTAAAATATAAAAAATAAAGAGTTTTTGAACTTAGAAAGTTTTGGATTCGATAGGATAAGACATCCAATTATTTAGGACAGATGTTCTTTGATTGGTTGGATATAAAAGGATACCCCCAAAATTTATATGTATTTTTTTCTTTATGAGAAAAAAAAATCTAAAATATCAAGTGGAAAGTCATACACTGATGGGGCATACTTAAATTATTGAAGGGGTTTTATATCATGAACTCTTTCTTCCTATTATATTTGATTAGTAAGCTGTGATTCACCCCTATTAGTGCTTATAGGTTTCACTCATATCTCTTGCCCTTAAAACAAGGAGGGAAAATTACATAAAGATCTACAAATTTGAGAAACTGACATAAACATCCAAAATCTTAATTGACATTAAATAATAGGACGGTATATTCATGGAGCAAAGCTTTCCAACCCAATGCAAAACGTTACTTTTCCATTATAAAATTTATTAAATAATATATTTACAAAAACCATACATTTATCTATTATTTTATCAAGTCAAATTATGATATCGAGGGCATTCAATCAAGTTAAACATTAATATTAAAACTGAGAATCTTTTTATTTCCTGGCTGGCTGGCTCTGCCCCATCAACGTCCTTAATTAATTATGTTTGTGAGTGTGATACTTGAAGGAATGATTGGGGTTGTGAGTTGTTACAAATGGCTTGGGAAGGAAAAGGAGTAGCGTCCGTGACGCAAAGAGAATGAGAATTTATGGAATTTTTACTTGCGTGTAGCACCTGCAGACAAGAAGCATATTTTCAACAGAGCGCAGAGCTAGGGCTTCCCATGTCTTCCATTGAAATTGAATCAAATTCCTTTTCTTAATCCTTTTACCTTTCTCTATCAATCATATTATTATTATTATTTCATTTTATTCTTTCCATCATTGTATACATTGGATTTATCCTTGGAGGAGGATGACGATTAGAAGATGCTTATTCAAAATCAATTATTAATTAATCAAGTTGGTAATGAAGTGATTTAAGTTCAACTTTTACACTATGTTTGGATTTTGTACTTTTACACTTTTTTTAATAATTTTTTAAATGAAAAGTTTTCAATTTCAGAACATTATAGGGAACTTTTTATTTATTTGTTTATTTTAAATATAGATTCGATAACAAGTTGAAAGAAATAAATAGGTCTACGATTTCCACATGATAATAATTCGTGTTCGCGGATCGTACTCATGTCGTGTTGAGCTGTGATACGATAAAGATTGATATGATGCGAATACGATCTGTTTATTATTCGTGTCATGAAGGGTCAATACGAATATGACACGATTATTAAACGGGTACCACGATATGACACACGAACACGAATAATAAACGGATCATATTCATGTTAGATACGAACATGATCTGTTTAACACGATTATGACACGTTTACACGATTGACACGATCCATTTATAGTTACGATACGATTATGACATGATTACAGTTATGACACGATTATTACACAATTATACATTAAAACATATTTTTAAATGAAAATGCTATAACATAATATACAAAATTAGACAAAACTAAATATCAATAAATAACACAGACTTTAATATTTGATTTAAAAAATTAGAAATTAAAGGTGATGTATCCAGTGTCCTTCTAATTATATTAATATAATAAAATATTATAATTTTTTAATTTGCATTATTTAATGTGTAAAAATTATAAAATTTATTTGTGTCAATAATCGTGTTAATTGTGTTTTAATTTATATTTGTGTCAATCGTATTTAATGTATATATGTGTGATAAACGAATTCATGTCATAAATAGATTCGTATTATGACCATGTTTGTGAGTTAAAGGCACTCAACATGAATAAGACACGATTATTAACGGGTTAAAAATTTTGACACGAACATGATTAAGTCAAATCCAAATCTGTAAACTTTTGTGTTGTGTCGTGTCGTATTATGTCGAATTCGTATATGGTGACCCAAATTCTCTCCCTAATATCAACTCGGCAAAGGTTTCCTAGGCCTTGGGCTGGCACTGCTGAGCTATAGTATTGGTTGAATAACCCATGCCTTAGGTATTAGGTGCATTTAAGATTGTCAGGAGTGTATTTAGTAAAACCCACAACAAAAGCAGGCCCACATTCCACAGTAACATAAAAAACTGGGCCCAAGTCCAACCTCTACCAATCTTTCGTCATCCCCAAACAATTGTGATGTTTCTTCTCCTCTTTTACAAGACTACAAATAAATAGCCTTTGAAACCCTAATTTCACATATATCTCATCAGTGGCATAGAGATTGAAAACCTTTAATTTAAAATTAGATAAATTATATGGTGAAAAGGATGGGTGGTTCTTCGTCGGAGACCAAGTTCTTGCAAGAACTGGTGCTGTACGCGGCTAGCGCTGCCCTCAGTTGTCTGGTCCTTTTCGCGGGGCTCCGACATCTCGACCCGAACCGCGAAGCCTCCAAGAAAGCCCTCGAAAACAAGAAGGAAATCGCCAAACGTCTCGGCCGTCCT
The DNA here is from genome assembly GCA_013180625.2 of Boswellia sacra. NCBI lineage: Eukaryota > Viridiplantae > Streptophyta > Magnoliopsida > Sapindales > Burseraceae > Boswellia > Boswellia sacra. The sequence goes on from SNVD02002702.1 coordinate 128,786, forward strand.
CTCATTCATACCAATCCATACGAGGCACATTTTCTTTTATCTAAATTTATTCTACAATTATTTATATCTTATTTAATTTATTTTTCTTTTATTGTATTCTTGAGCATAGTTACCGGATGCAAATCCCGGTTCCGTTGCCGGTAATCAACTGTTTAGTGACTTAACCTAGACTCCCGTTACAATACCGCTACTGTTACCCGATTAGCTGTCTGTTATTCCAATTCAATAGGCTTTATTGATTCAGAAGTCTTATCTTGGCAGTGAGGTACAAATCTTATCAGGCCAGTAAGGTATAAATTCGTTGTGACGGGTATTTGAATATAAATTGTAGTACAAAAGGGTTGTTGGCTCGTGAATGGCGTTGAAGCAAGAAGATATTGCTTTATGTGCTGGTTTTTGCACGCGTGTTTTGATTAGGATGGTATGTAGTTAGGAAGAAATCAATTTTTGAAGAACATATATAAAGTGTGTCAGAATGCTGTAGAAGATAATATAAGAAGCTGTATTAGCTGGCTTGTGACTCGGTTACGTATGCCGTGGATTGGTTGGCTTTTTATATTTGTTGAATTTAGTTTGTACTGATTAATATCAGTGCTAGAATTTGTGTGGAAGACTCTCTTTTTGATAGGTGTAGTGTAGATACAATCTATGTAGGTCTTTTAGTGTATATATTGGATAGAGTTAGCGTTATATGTAATGTGTTTTAGCAAATTATTGTTTGGAAAGAATGTATTGCATAAAGTGTTTAATGTCTGGTGTAATATAATTTTATTGTTGTTGGCGTGTGTGACTTGTGTTTTTTTTGTGGTTAATTTTAAACAGGATGTAATAGCGTGTGATGTTATAAATCCTGACCACATTGATGTGGAATTTAACTCCATTGGGGGGTTGGAAATCATCAAGCAAGCTTTATATGAATTGGTGATTCTTCCCCTGCGGAGGCCAGAGCTGTTTTCACATGGGAAGCTTCTTGGTCCACAGAAAGGTGTTTTGTTATATGGACCACCTGGCACCGGGAAGACCATGCTTGCCAAGGCTATCGCAAGAGAGTCTGGAGCTGTTTTCATTAATGTGAGGATATCGAATCTGATGAGCAAGTGGTTTGGTGATGCACAGAAACTTGGTGAGTGTGCATTGTGTTTTCTTCTTTCTTTGATTATATCAGCAATTTTTTTGATAGACGGGTTTCAAAGTCGGTTTGCCCTATGCAGAATGTGGTGTTTCACTGTTCTTTTTACTGATATTCTGATGTACTGTGCAGTGGCTGCTGTCTTTAGCTTGGCATATAAACTCCAGCCTGCTATTATCTTTATCGATGAAGTTGACAGCTTTTTGGGTCAGCGCCGTAATACAGACCATGAAGCTTTGACAAATATGAAGACTGAATTTATGGCTTTATGGGATGGATTTACGACAGATCGTGAGTGTTAATTTATATTCTTATTATGTCACAGCTGCTGCTGTTTTTCTCTTTTCTTTTTAAAAATAAGCAACTTTCTGATTGCATTTTTGCTCTTTGGTCAGCTGAGTTAGGCCAGGGCCTGTCTTTTGATGATTTAATATTGTTTTGTAGAGAATGCCAGAGTAATGGTTCTTGCAGCAACTAATCGCCCATCAGAACTTGATGAAGCAATTCTTAGGCGTCTTCCTCAGGCCTTCGAGATTGGGATGCCAGACCGCAGGGAGAGGGCAGAGATATTGAAGGTGATTTTGAAGGGTGAGAGTGTCGAAGACAACATTGATTTTGACTATGTAGCAAGTTTGTGTGAGGGTTATACAGGTTCAGATCTTCTTGAAGTGTGCAAGAAGGCAGCCTACTTCCCTATCAGGGAATTACTAGATGAGGAGAAGAAAGGGAAACCATCGACTGTAAGGATCTGCTTTTCTGCCATCTACTTTGTTTTTGTTCTGTTTTCTCATTTTTCTCCTCTTTGACTTGGCTGGGGTTATTCAAATTTTAAGTTTTGATGGGAAACAACATCCTATTCACACAAGTGGTAGCAAAATTTTCTAAAAAAATAGTTCCCAACTTTTTAAGAAAATAATAACTCAAATGAGCCTTAGGCTTATCCTTACATTCGCTCATAGAGCAGACTTTTGCATCTCTCTTCTTTTTCTTTGATGAAGTGGCATTAGGTATTAGAGCCACAAAACTGTATTGAAAAAATCATTTCTTTATGTATTGTTTTTAGTTTTCTTTTTCACATTCACAAAGTCCACTTTGTTTTCATGGGTTATCCTTAGGATAATTATTACAAGTGAACTTCATTATTGGAGGCATACATGTGTCCTAGGTAAATAGCTGGGATGTAATTGAGGCTTTTGGATTTTGTGTTGATAAATGTTGGAATTTTTGTATGCCTGGACGCTAGCAGCAAAGTTAACATCCTTAGCTGATTAAACATATATGCTTTAGCTGGATATTGTGGCTGTATCTCACCAAGTTTTTTGGTCCATCTTTCCCATCTCAGGCACCAAGGCCACTGTCACAGCTAGACCTGGAGAAAGTTCTTTCAACATCTCAAAAGACGAGGGTTGCCGCCATTGAATACCCAGCGTTAAGCTCACAATCACCAGGGTTGTCAAGGAATAGGGAGTCCCCTGATTACCAGGTTCAAGCTGCAATCAGTGAGATCTCTAGGCTTGTGGTTTCCCAGTTCATGAATATTCAATCAGAAGCAGAATCCCAGGACCCTTGAAATTTCTCTTCTCCACCCAACATGGCCCGATGCCATAATGATGTTTTGTAATATTGTACTAAACAAAATCATATTTTATATATTTTTTAAAGTAATTTGTTTAAGAATATCTAAGAATTAGAATATATGACTTCCTAGGCAGCCAATTGCTTGCATTACTGATTTTGAGCCAGTTAACATATCTTCAATGTCCAAGAATTTCCATATTATTGCATGCTTATTGCATCGTTTTGACAAGTGTCAGTCAAATAATAGAACTGGTAATGTTAAAAGCGCTGTAAATATATTGTATTGAATTGTACATTGATTTAAACTTGGGAGTAAATTTTACATGTTTTAGAGCTTTGTGGGTTTTTGAGTCTCATATTTCTTTCTCAGACAGATGTTTTGTGTTCTTTTTGTGTTTTATTCTTGGAGGTTGATGGCATTGAAGGCCAATATATGGTGATAGTATAATGCAAAGTTACAATGAATAATTTTTGGGATAATATCACTAACTAGTTATGGACATTTAAAAACAAACTTTGTCAGTGCAAAATGTCAAATAAAATAGGCCATAAAGGCTAACTTTTCAAAGGTCGAAATATTTTTCAAGGAGTCTCCCTATTTTAGGTTATCTTTTAAATTTCTTCATTATTTAAAAATAATATTTAATTTATTTAATAATATGTTGTTTATTTTTGAAATGAAAAATAATGTAATACAATTTAAAAATACACTAAACATAAATATAGTATAATATAATATAAAAAATAGTATAGTGCAATGTTTTACCAAATATATACTATATTATGCATAACATTAATTATTACAATATAATATAATGCAATGTAATTATTAAAAATAATACTGTACAATGTCGCGCGCCAAACATGATCTTAATGTTTAAGATTAATTAATTTTTTAGGTACCCTGAGGCCTGAAGTGCTTCAATTTAGATAGAAGCATAACATTTTAATATTTACTTGAAGGGTAACATTTTGGTAGTAATTGGACTGTTGAGTTTATGGGAATGTTATGATGCTATAATATACTCTCCCAGAGTTCGATATAATAATAATAATAATCTAAAAAAGATCAAGTGCAATTTCTTCGAGAGTTTATACGATGACATCTTTTTTTATTATTTTTTAGTTTAACGGATCTAAAAATTGTCCGTAACGTTATATGGAAAGAAATACGGTAAATGTTTGTAATTTATTCTTTATATGCCTGTGCTTATTGCTGAACGTAAAGGAAATAGTTTATTTTCTTTGACACTTTTCTCATTATCGATTATTTAATCTGCAATAGTAATAATAATAAGTATTTACCATGATTTATCCTTAATAGCCGTTTGATTTTATTATTTTAACTTCTTGACTTATTAAGATAATCCTTGACAATAAACAATTGTTTTTACAAATATAAAGTGGAAAGTCGATTGTAAAATGATAATTAGTGACGATAATAATTATTTAGTTGGAAGTCTGGTGATCCCATTCGATGCAATCATGTTTCATCTTTGAAGAGGAAGAAAATACACAATCCTGGCGTTTGAAAATCAAAAACACGTTTCTAAGTAATGGGATCCATACCTCTCATGTGTATTATTTCTAGAACTTTTATTAATTATGGTTTTAGTCAAAATTACTCAATTAGTAAATAAAGATAAGAATAATTCAAAATTCTTCTAATTTTATCATTGAAAATATCGAAATTTATATCTCGTCGTTGTTTTTAGAGAATTCTACACACTCTCCTACTCTTACTTTAATATCTCATCACGTTAGCATCAACACCGATCTTTTAAGAAAAAGTCTTTTTTCTAAAATTGGTTATGAAGATATAGTCATTATTTGATAATTTAGGTTTCTGGGTCAAATGTTTGTATAATTATAATTTTAGAATCAAATGTTTCAAGTTAGAATTATGGAGGACAACAACATGGGTACGAAAAATAAAACAACTCAATGATTTTCACAAATAAATCTTGAATGTAGAGAATTGAAAAATTATGACTTGTATGACTTGTTTTCTATTCTATTTTATTATATTTTGAATATATACCGAAAATGAAAAGCGGTGATGCATGAATTTTACGGGTTTGCGTCCCCACAAGGTATTGCTCTTTTTGGGTCAGAGCTCATACGATTTTATCTTGGAAAGGACTCTCGTTAGGGAAAAGGAGTGACCCCTCCTCTTATAAGTCACAAGTCAATCCACTATATAAGAGATGTGGGATAAAGTCACCATCCATGATTTAGACCCAACGTCAACAAGCCCCTTTGTGGGTTGTGTTATGACACACTGGGACGGGATGCCAGAATGGACATTTCCACAGACGGTGCCAATTATGGGTTTACGTTCTCACAAGGTATTGTCCGCTTTGAGATGGAGTCTGTACAGTTTTATAATGAAAAAGACTCTCGTTGGAAAGGGAGTAACCCCTCCTCTCATAAACCACAAGTTAATCTACTAAACAAAAGATGTAAGATAAAGTTACTACTCTGATTTGGACTCAATGTCAACAAAAAGTTTTTCGAAATAGATATAATGTGTTTTGCAATGCTTAAAAAAAAAAAATTATAGAAGGGAAAATTATAAGAAACTAGACAGGTCCCCACTGCCAACTTTTCAAGATCAGCTAAATTTATGAGCAAAGGAGCAGCCGTTTTGTTTGTTGCTTTTCCAGGGTCCAAGCACCTACACTTATTCTTTGACGACCAATTGGCTTAGTTGCCGAGCGACCCTTGCCTGCTTCAAGAATTCATTAATAATAAAGATTCACTTAATTATCTGTAAAAATAAATAAATAAAACAAAACTTTGAAATACTTATTTTACCTGTTCAAAACTCGATCTAATTTCAACATTTTGTACGTAATTCATTGAAAGCAATTGGAGACTTTTAAACAATTCAGGATCAGCTTGCCAATTTCGTTGACGTTGAAAGGTGAATAAACATAAAATTTCCAAAATCAAACGTAGAATAAGATGCACATGTGCTCCAATACGGCAATAAACTAATATTTTCTTTTTAGGGTATTTTTTATAATTTATTTAACTTTATTCTATAATTATGAACCTTCCAAGAACATCCTGATTTCCTGATTATCTTTTCGTTAATTTATAATCATTCTAAGAAAATATTTTTCACACCAATATCTTGTCGGCACATTCTCTTAATTCCCATATAGAGTAAATTGTATTAATATTAAACTGATAATCAAACAAATTGAAAGTAAAAAAATTTCTAAAAAGCTGATTGAAATAGTTATTCTTAAAAATTTAATAATATTTATGTGTGCAAATTTTTTGACTATTCTTTTCCAGGTTTTTTTGCATCCGAGCTAAACAATATTCTTCACACTAAGGGCACATTATTAACATTTTAGATGCTTGCTAATAAAATATTTCATTGTCGTTACTCTCTTAAAGTTTAATTTAAAAAAAAAAAAGCCAAAAATTATATCAATATTTCATCAATATTTTCATAACAATGGAAAATGGTTAGATACAATTTTGTGAAAACCTAAAAAAAAAAGTTCATAGAGTTTTGGATTAAATATATAAAAAATTACTATTAATTGCTCAAATCATCCGTGGCCCCATTATTCAACTATCAACTGCTCAAAAAAATCCAGAAGTCATCAGTCAAAACTTTCACATCCAAACGGAAACCCTACTGTTCTCTTCTCTTACTTTCTCTCTCTCAAATTCTCTTATAATTAATTAATTTATTTATTTCTTGACCCTTTTATGCCGGCTCAAGCCTGACTTGTAGCAAACACAATCCAATCCTGTGATCTCCATATAAACCAAGCCTGCCTTTGTTTTCATCTTAATCTCTTTACTTCATTCAACCATGATTCTTCCGCTATGTTTCACCGCCATTGCTCTGTTGTTGGTTCTCCGTTTTCTGTCAAAAACGTCCTGGTTGGACATCCTTTTCTGCTTCTGCAGATCCTTTGAAGATGGGTTCCACGTTTATCAAACCTACAAAGTCCCGCAATTCAATGAAAATTTCCAGGAGAATCTCCTCTACCGTAAAGTCTTCACTTATCTCAACTCCTTGCCGTCCCTGGAAGACTCCCAGTTCACCAACCTCTTCACAGGTTCCAAGTCCAACGATATCCTGCTCAAACTCGACGTCAACCAGACCATCCACGACACTTTTCTCGGCGCCAGGGTGTCCTGGAAGAATCAGATCATTTCCGAATCCAACATGCCAACTATCTTCATCCTGAGACTGAGGAAAAAAGATAAACGTAGAATTCTACGTCCCTATCTCCAACATATTCTCTCCTTAGCGGACGAGATTGAAGAGAACAAGAAGGAAATCAGATTGTTCATGAACGTGGAGGGTCGCTGTGATCATCAACATGGACGGTGGAGATCTGTTCCTTTCACTCATCCAGCGACTATGGACACGGTTGTTCTTGATGCTGAAGTGAAGAACAAGGTCAAGGCTGATCTCGAGACGTTTCTCAAGTCTAAGCAGTATTATCACAGGCTTGGCCGAGCCTGGAAACGAAGTTATCTCCTGTATGGTGCTTCTGGTACTGGGAAGTCAAGCTTCGTTGCCGCCATGGCTAGGTTTCTCCGTTATGATGTCTATGATATTGACCTGTCTAGGGTTTCCGACGACTCTGATTTGAAGATGCTTTTGTTGCAAACCACTAGTCGGTCGTTGATTGTTGTTGAGGGTCTTGATCGATTCTTGAATGAGAAATCAAGGGCTGTGAGCTTGTCCGGGATAATCAATTTCATGGATGGGATCGTATCTTGTTGTGGAGAGGAGCGTTTCATGGTGTTCACAGTGACTGAGAAGGATCAGATAGATGATCGGACAGTGATTAGAGCAGGGAGGATCGATGTTCAGATAGAGTTCCCCTTATGTGATTTTTCTACGTTCAAGATTTTGGCTAACAACTACTTGGGCTTGAAGGATCATAAGCTATTTGGTCAAGTTGAAGAGGGCTTTCAAAATAGGCCCAATTTGAGCCCGGCCCAGATTGGTGAACTCATGATTTCGAATCGGTCTTCGCCGACCCGGGCATTGAAATCGGTTATAACGGCCCTGCAATCCAGTAAGGGGGATGACGGAGATGAAAATGGGTCGGGTCATCACAGAGACAAGGGTTTGTTTAGTAGAGAAACTGTCCATTCTGTAAAAGAATTTGGAAAATTGTATGGAATTTTCAGGCTAGGTAGTAGAAGAAAAGAGGAGTCATTGCATCTGGCTATGATTGAGAAGGAAGGTTCACAACATTAAGCTTTAAGCGAAAGATATCTTTTTGACACTTGATAATTACCTATCGAATCAATGTGAGATTTACAAAAGAGCAACACAATTGATTTCTGATGGGTGGTATGGTTAACATGAATCACAATATTATATTGTATTAGTCGAGATTTTTTTAGATATTAATTTTTTTGATATGATACAAAATTTAGAACATAATTGACTTGTAAAGCTTCAGTTTATCTATATGCTTTCTATTTGATTCTCCATATATATTACTATATCAATGTCTTTCCATTTACATTAACAATGATTTGAGTTATATTATAATGTCACTCTTAGTAGTTAAGATGAATATAACGATTATTACATAAGTGGAAGTGCATTTATTAATATTGTGAACTATAATTGGTAATGTTGACATGTTTTTTTAATAGAAAAACTTAAGTAAATTAAGAGAATATCTTAAACTCTCTTATATGAATGGTGAGTGCAAATATTAATGTTATTTGCTAGTTGTCAATTACGTAGCAAATGCCTCATTTGAAAATGGCCAACCCTATCTTGTCTAGCCTTAGCACAGATTGAGCCATTGAGGTAGGCTGAGAAATGATAAATCAGCGCATGCATTCATCCATTAATGCAGAGTTTTTATCCTTTTTAAGAGTCGCATATTGCCCTTTGTTGGCTGGCAAATCCCATTACTAACGAAGGAAGAAAAGCCAATCTAATTTGATAACAAGTGATATTTTAGTTCGATAAACAATTCCAATTTCATGCAAACCAAGGATTGAATAAATATTTGTCCTAATTTCCATTATCTCTTTGCTTTATTATACTTGTTATTCCATATTAACGTATATATAACATATTATTAGTGTAAAGCGTTACATTTTAAGTGTATTGATTTTATCACATAAATTTATTTTAATAATTAGATTCAAGCAATAATGACAGAAAATTATTTATATCATTTATTATATTAATTGGCTTGGGGATTTTCTTAAATATATTGATTTTAAAATGTATACTCTAAAAAAAAAGGATGCCAAATTAAAAAAAAAAAAATTGAGACTAATATAAAACGAGTATGGTAGTAGTTTATAATACTTTTAGACGGGTTTGGATACGGGTAAACCTGACCTGGCCCGTTGACACTAACCCCAATTACCAATTTGTCCTGACATCACGTGGGGTGCACGCGATGCCGAGCTGTACGATGCGTTTAGGAAACTAAGCAGTAGTGGGCTAGTCGTCGTGTTTGTGTTGCTTCCTAAACTAACTGTCAAAATTTACATCGATGAATCCACTTCACTTGTAAAATCCAAATCTCGATTCTCTGGCAATTTCGGGTTTCTTCTTCTTCCATCTCGATCACTCACTTACCAATCGGCTCTCGAAGGTACGTATGAGTTCTCAATTACCTGATTCGCCATTTCATCCCCAGTCAATGATCTGTTAGGGTTCTGAAAGAATGAGGATTCGTTGATGAAAAATTTCTTTGGCTTTCAGGTGTTTTGAATTGAATTGAATTTCGTTATCTGCATTAGATTGTAAACAAGCATGGTAAGGTCATGTGATCATGGCTGTAATTTACAATTATTTTCATTATTGTTGTTGTTGTTGTTGTTGTTTGGCTGGTTTTTTTTTTTTTTTCCATCTGATTGATGGTTGAACATTTCAGAATTACCTTATTGGAGCTTTCAAACCGGCGTGTAATATTTCCATTACGTTTGCTGATGGAAAAACTCGTAAGCAGGTAAACTTGTTAGTTAGTTGTTTCTTTCTTGTGGATTTTGTTGAACAATTGTTGTGCATTGTAATTATGGCATACAAATGTTAGGATTTCCACTATGATATGTCCCGGTGTGGAAGAGTTGATGTAATTTAGTAAAGTTAGTCTTTTCTGAATGCTATGTGAAATGAAACACATTGTAGTGATATGGATTTTTTTGACCTTAGTGTTGGTAAAATTTTTGTTGCATCTGTAACTTTGTAGGTTCCGCTGAAGAAGGAAAATGGTCAAACGGTCATGGTACCGCTTTTCCAAAGTCAAGAAAATATTGCTGGGAAGGTACTTTTGTGATTGTGTAGTTTAGTTTTGAGTATTATAGCATTAGATGGTTATGATGTTCGATATTATATAACTCTTAATATTGAAAGGTTTCTTTGTCTTCATTTTCAGATCTCCATAGAACCTCTTCAAGGGAAGAAGGTTGAGCACAATGGTGTGAAGATTGAGCTCCTTGGTCAGATAGGTGAGTTCTTGGGATAGTGTTGGTAGAATAGGAGAACGCAGATTTAAATTTCAATTAACTTTTCACAGTGCAACCTGTGGACCTCCTTCAATTTTTTTTTCCTTCTTAAAAATGCACCTGTATCCTTTGCTAGTTGCTACTGGTATGATATGCTGTTAACTTCTTTCATTGTTAGCTAGACAATAATAGTTTGTGGCTGAGTTGCCTTCTAATGATGTTTTCCTTTGTTATATTTAGAAATGGAATTTTTAACACTGCAAATTTCATTTTTCCAGAGATGTATTTTGACAGAGGCAACTATTATGACTTCACTTCCCTTGGTATGTATGCTTTGGCTTTCCATTTCTTTGCTCTGATTATAAAGCATCTTCATGATTGCCAATTATTTTCTATAATGTTTTGTTCATTTATTGTTTAGACACTTGAACATGAGGACAGGAAAACATGAAAATAATTTCATTTTCTGTCTTGGCTGTGTTATTAAGATTATAATTACATCAATTCTTCTTAACTTAAAAATTGAAATGTATGTGGAACTTATGTTTAAAAATTTGACTTGATTTAACTAATTGATTTCCCTTTACGTTGGTTATGATTTTCATTTTCTGGGTGGCAGTACGTGAATTGGATGTTCCTGGAGAAATATACGAAAGGAAAACATACCCATTCGAATTTTCTACAGTTGAAATGCCGTATGAGACGTACAATGGGGTGAATGTTAGGCTAAGGTATGCTAATTGTTCATTCATTCAGTTTTCAAAGGAAGCATGCATGTATTCTTTCAGTTGATTGGATCCCTGGGTTTTCAATTAATGACTCTATCTAGCTAATTCATTTTTGAACAATTTATTCCTGCTTCTATCGCACATGTTCCTATAGTTGAAGCATATATATTAGAGCTACCATATGAACCAGCATGTGCCCAAACCAGCTTGTGTTTCTTAATTTCTTTCAGCTTTTTTTACAGTGTAGCATTTCTAACTTCTTATCTTGCTTAATTGTTTGATGTGTAAGCTTGTTTACTAAAAATAATAGTTCATATGAATTCATTTCCTGTTTTAAAGTGATCTGCTCCTTCAATAGTATATACCAAGGAGGTCGCAGTTTGTCATTCGTCTTTTAGCTTCTCTGCACTCCATTCTAGGAGATGAAACTGGATGCCAATTAGGTTGACCTAATAAAAGTTAGAAATCATTGATTGCGGGTGAGAATGCTAGGAACTGAAAATGCTTCCTCATTGCCCTTTTGGTGTTTGGAGAGAAAAATGGTGAATTTAATTTTATAACAAGCTGCTTTTTGTAGGTATGTCTTGAAAGTGACTATCAGCCGTGGTTATGGTGGAAGCATAGTGGAATACCAAGATTTTGTGGTAATGTTTTTCTGTTTCCCTCTCTCTCTCACTCTTAGTGTTCATGATTGATAGTTATTGCAAATTTTTCTGAGCGTTTACTTCATCCCATAAATTATGATTGGAAAGTAGTATGAGCCATGATACTCTCCTTAATTTTTAATTTCAAATTCTCATCCAAATGGATGTGACAATTGATCTGACATTACCAAATGTATTATGGGATGATATGGTAAATGTTTATTTTTTTAACATATCAATTGGATGAAAGATTTGGGATAAAAGTCTGGAACTGTAGGGTTTGCTCTATTACTATTCTACTTTTTCATTGATTTATTAGTATTGGATACTATCTTCATTCAGGATGCAATGATTTTGGAAAGGTATAGTGCTGTACAGCTCACTTTTTTCATATTCTACCTTGCTATTATGTGCTAATATAGCACCTCTTCTTTTGGTTGACGTTGTTTCGTGCATCAGGTTCGCAACTATACCCCAGCTCCATCAATTAACAATAGCATCAAGGTAAATTACAGTTTAATACTTCTAAAATGAATACCTTATGCAAAATTATATTGCTATCTTGATTTTCCTTGTAATGTCTATTGCCATGTGTGTTTGGGGATCAGTAACAAACAGGACCCTAAACTTTTGCCTCATTTTGCCCTTTGATTTATTCTCATTTTTAGTTTCCTATTACATTTATCCGAATAAACTTGAAGTGGCTGATCTTATTGATAAATCTTTGACCTTTATCTTAACTTTAATTCCTTGTGCAGATGGAAGTTGGAATTGAAGATTGCCTACACATCGAGTTTGAGTACAATAAAAGCAAGTAAGTAGGACATATCTTTTTGACCACAGTTTTTTCAGTCTTTTATAGATTGCTGTACTCTCAACAGGTAACAATTAGTAGTCAGACTGGGAATATACAGGAGCTCTGACATGAGAATTTCAGCTGTTTCTTCTAGTTGTTGAGTTCATTAGCATGTGTGGTTGTTAAATCAATCCTGCTTCTGCCTTTTTCTGACTATAGCTTGACCTATGTTTTGATTGCAAAACTTGGTTAGGTCAAAGATTGACAATTCCGGGTTTAATGGGTGTTAGATGGAAATTTGATGTAAATTTTTGTTATTTTGCTTGAAGTGAGTATCTCCATTATTGCTTATTGTAATGTGGGTCTTACAGGTATCATCTGAAAGACGTTATTATTGGAAAGATATATTTTCTTCTTGTAAGAATCAAAATTAAGAACATGGATCTTGAGATCAGACGCCGAGAATCAACGGGATCAGGGGCCAATACACACGTTGAAACTGAGACACTAGCTAAATTTGAGTTGATGGATGGTGCTCCTGTCAGAGGTATGCTTGGAGTTCTTCATTTTTATCATGAATTCAATCTTAAATTTAGTTACCTAGATACATCAGAAATGACGTCTACTATCATGTCAAGTTTGATACTTAATAGAAACACATATTTCACATCTAGTTTGTTAGCATGGCCTGATAAAGACTGAATTAAGTTTTAAGAAGTTAGTTATGTTCACTTTTCGTATGTGACATGTCATATTATTCAATTTCCGCTGGACGCATTTGCTACAAGTTCATGTTTGCTTTACAGGCGAATCAATTCCAATCAGATTGTTTCTAAGTCCTTATGAGCTGACACCAACTCATCGCAATATTAACAACAAATTCAGCGTGAAATATTACTTGAACCTTGTTCTGGTTGATGAAGAGGATCGTCGGTATTTTAAACAGCAAGAAATTACAATTTACAGGCTACAGGAAACTTCGTAATCAACAGTTGCACATGAAATTGATGTTCATCCTGTGAGAAGAGAATAGCGAATTTATTGCTTCATAAACACCTTGTAAATCTTGAAACTTTAGGATGCAACTTGCTGGAAAAACAATCCTGATTCATACAGTGGCTTGTATACTTGCTTGGCCGGTGTTGATTTTTCGTAGTCTGCAGTTATATTCATGGCTCAGTTGGGATTTGGGAAGAACTCTGGTTGCTGTTTCCATGAACTTTATGACTGTTCCTCCCTTTGAAATTTGATACAGTGACTTATCATTGCAATGCTATCCTGCATTTTGTATGCCTCCTTGACTTTGTTTCCCCCGGGAATGCCTTGGTCACTTTTCATTCGTCTTGTTCATCGTTCAGCGTTTCTATGTCCTGTCTTTTTTCAGTTCTCTGTGACATGGCGGTAAAGTTTTATATGATTGTAGATGATCCTTTTTTTAAGGTACCAATTGTTACCATTGCAACGATAATCTGCGTTTTCTTTGGATTGTTTTTACCAGCTGATGCTCCAGGAATTGTTATATTTAATGTGTTTATTACGACTTGCACTTTCTTTTAACTTGTCTAGTTGTTGTTTTGATAGTGGTATTACGGACTTGAAAGTTTGCAGAAAATATATGGAAATTATATATCTTCCACTGTAAGATTACCAGCGTTGTATCCCACCTCATGAAAACTCAATGCGACACATTGAGCAGTCAGTGTGCAGTCAGCAACCAAACTTATCTAGGTTCTTAAGCGAAGATCTTTCTTTGGACGAAACAAAGCCAACCTGTTCTTGGCGACCGCTTTGAGTTGCAATTCGTTTCTCATTGTTTGAAAATTGGCCACGTTCCTAACATCATGAATTAAGTGGTTATGAGCACGACTGCAGCATAGTCCAAATCGCTTAAGATTAGTTGAGAAAGAATGGTGTTTCTTTGGACCCGAACTTAGAAATTAGAAGTTTTCCTGGCATTTGCTTGCGCTTAAATTAAAACGAGTCCTTGTATGTTTGAAAAGGTGGTGCGATGGGAGAGACTTCTTTACAGTAGTAAGAAATCCGTTTTCCCTATAAAGTGGAAACCCAAAAATGGAGTTAGCCTCCGAACAAGGAGTGATTTTAACAAATCCTACACAGCTTAAGTTCGGCATCGTGTATCCTTCGTTAGATTGATATCTAAAATATTGCTTAGTATGTACTTTTAGATGCTCAATTTGATGAGTGAAACCGGTTGACTGAGCTATACTATAGTAGTTCCCTTAATTGGTGCCACAATTGACAGTAAATCAATTATATAATTAACTTTAGAGAGGGCGGATCCCAATTAATAAATTGAAGGAGAAGATTAATGATATTCTTCCCAAATTTTTACTCTAAATCTTATCTCAAATAATATGGCAAGTGATGTGTGATTTATATATAGATCATAGGATTATGTGGCAAATGATACGACAATATAATATTACTTGTCACATTATTTAGAATAAAAATTTGGAAAAAAATATCATTACTCGAAGGTGAAAATGAAGCCCTTGAACGTGCGACAACACTTGCAGATGCGATATTTGGGACTTCAGAGAGCTCAATGTTTGCACCAGCAATTGCATATGTATCCAAGACAAAATACCAGAAATATCACGTGGAAAAATCCCAAAAAAAAAAAAAAAAAACTCTTTGACTTTACACAGAAGAAGAGCTAGCGTTTTCCCATTTGAGTGTTTGATTTTGTGTCATCCACTTCTCAGTATACCATTAATGTTTGCTGTGAACTATCAAATCAAAAATCACTGACTCTGTGTTTGAACAAAAATAGCATTGTGATAACATTTTTTGCCAGATGCAGGGTGTTGTAGTATAACCAAATTTGCAACTCAATACAAACTAAGGAATAGGTACTTTGAACTATCAAATCAAAGATCACGTAATATTTATTGCTATATGCAGAGTCATAACCAAATCTACAATTTCATACAAATTATCAAATGGCTCGGTAAAAGTATTCTATTCTATTCAGACAAACACAATTAAGATACAAAAAGGTCTACCCTGATAGTGATAATTAACAAATAGCTCAACTGAAATTGCTAGAAATCATTGAATGCCCAAAGTGAACAAATGCTCTCTTTTATATATTGACAATCATACAGAATAATGAGAACTATGAAGCATGATGGATGAGCATCAGTAGAATCTTGAAACACAAAGGAGTCCACGTGGTGTAAGCCTTTCAACATGAGTAAAATTAAGATTCAGTGTAGCTACAATGAACATTCTAAAATGCTGTCAGTCATCATTCAAATACATTACATTAACATTTGGCATTGAGGACAAAACTTGAGGGTTCTCTGGAAGCACCACCTTCAAAAAACACTGATACTTCACTCTTCAGAAGCTGCTGGCAGTCCCTCTTTGAACCATGCGTAAAGTCCCCCCTCTAAGTGGTAGACATTCGTGTAACCATTGAGAACGAGCAAGTAGGCTGCTATAAGTGATCTGCAGAGAGCAGAAAAGTAATGATTTCTTATTAACAAAAATGTACTAATTCATCTTACTCTCACATATTATTCTTGTTGGTAACTACACTGATGGGTGTTTTTTTCTTAATATGGTAAATTGTCCTTTGATATTATGCGATGAGGTCTATTGACAAAGGAGAATGTAGAACTTGAAACCAAGAGAAAACTAAAAACAGGTTTATCCACCTTGACTGTTGGCCTTCAGGGAGATTTTGTGATGGCTTCATTGTCCCACCTGCTGTGCAAGCCACTATTATCTTTGCATCTTTACCAAGTTTTGAATCCACAGCTGCCAGAAAATAATCGAACATTAGTTACTAATATACCTGTATATGCTGTCCAGAACTGATACCACAAAATAGAAGCATGAGTGCTTATTCTACTTACTTGACACAAAATCTGGATTCTCTTCAGTGCCAGCAAATATGCCGAAAAATGCAAATGCAGCACGTCTGGCAATGTCCCATGCTGTCCACTCTTTTATAAGCCTATATATTTGCACATTGATAGCACCTGGAGGATGAGCCTGTAAAATAAAAATATCAATATGAATACCTGGCATCTCATTGTCTGTAACTGTTTTAATTTCAGTGAAAAATAATGTTAATATTTCATTTGGAGCAGGAATTTGGATCCTTTAAACTTGTTAATTTCCTAAGCTATCATCTGTGAGTTCTCAGTTGCTTATTTAGGTGTAAGTGCAGACTAACCTCTTTGAATTCTGCTTCTGGCCTTACATCAAGAATCACAAAGTTATTCTCTTTCTGGAGGCGTAGAGCTTCCTTTACATCCACACTTCTTACCTGCAGAGAAGAATATACATTTCTGTAGTTGCTATCTAATGATATAATTTAATCCAGAATCAACTTGTGTTCTCAAACTTGTCCAAATACAAGTTTCGTCCAACCAGGGCTTCATTAAACAATCTGTTTTCTGATTTTCCTTTCCTGACAATAATGACTCTTTGCTTTATTTTCATCAAATTTTCTTTGTTTTCACTCTTTCATGATTAAAGGTCTCACGTTTTTCAAAGTGATTTCTTTCAAAATGTGCTTAAGTAACAATACTTGACAGTTTAAGCTAATAGTAAACCTCAAAAACTTGTATTTAAGTTCTAACAGTGCCATCCATGGGTAATATGGATCAAACCCAAATAATAATAAAAAAAAAGAATGGATAAATACATAAAAAGATATAAATGTAGACTCAAAACTCAGTATATGCTTTGATATCATGTTAAGTCACAATTTAACCTAAAAGCTTAAATTAGTAAATAAAGAACCAAAAACAGTAACTGGGTTGCATCAGAAAGATCAAGAAAAAGCATAAAATGCATTTAGATAGTAATTATAACAAGTAAAGACATACTCTCTTCTGTAGCAGAAGCTCCCTCTTGGTCTTCCAATCTTCTTCAGCTAATCCCTCCAAAGAAGATAATACAATAACCAAATCAGTGGTAAGCCACAGCACTGTGACTCAGATCATATATAAATCCAGTTGCTTTGTTTGCACATCAGCCCACATGCCATGGGAAAATTTGTCAACTAAATTCAGTTCAGAAGAGCATGCACTCTTATTACCTGGTGACTTGGCAGGTTTTGTTGCTGCACTTTGGACTTTCAGTCCTCCTGGGACAATCTTTGAAGATGATAATCTTTGCCTTGAAGATCTAATTGATCTTACTGTCAAGTAGCAGACACAATCTTGGCTGCTTTTCGAAGCAAATTTCAGTGGTGAGAATTGGTAGTTAGGATTTAAATAAGAAGATAGAGAAGAGTGTTGGCTAATTGAAGTGAGAGTAGCAGCCATATTATAGAATTATTATAATCAAGTTGTGAAGTGATCAATGTATGTAGAGTTTCGATGAGAGAAAGTGCTTTTGCTTCTGCAGAAGCTGCTTCTGTTATATTAGTTAATTTGTACTTATGTTTGAGATCTTTTGAATGATTTGTAAGCAAGCGGAGGTGGGGTGGTGGGGCAGAGGGTTTGTGGATTTTTATCTGTACTAAAATCTGAAGTTGTGGTTCATATTATACAAGTTTCTTCACAAATGGATTTCTCTCATCTTCAACCTTATTTTCTTGTAGTTTTCTTAACTCACTCCATGACATATAAATTTTCCAACCACTTTCCAAATCTAATTACAATTGTTTTTTTCTTTTGAGAGGAAAGCTATGTGGCATCTAACATTTCATTTAACAAAAGTAATATGTGTTCCATAAAGTAACGTTAGACTTACAATGACAGTTTACAATATAATATGACAGTTTAAATGACAAAATCCTATTAGAGATTTATCTTTTCTCATTTATTAGTGAATTTTACCGCGCCATATTAGATTGTAAACTTTGAATTATATTTGGGTTCTAAGTCTTGTACTAATGATGTTATATGTACTTTTTGATTTATGCATTTGCGAAGCCTAGAACCATAGGTTTATAAAATATGATGAAAAATTGATTGGTCTTAACAAGAAATAGAAATAGGGATTGTATTGAAAGAAATTGGGAAGGAGAGATTTATTGGTTTTGCATCTTATTATCTAGCAGTTGAATCTTGTTTGTAATAGGATTTTATAGTTATAAATTATCATAATTATTTATTTTATTGTTACAATATATCATGTTAGTATGATGATGCTATAATCATAAATTAATCAAAAGTTGTTATATCATTCACGAATTATTCTTAAACTTTAATTTATAATGTGCAAAACCAAACTATGAGATGATTTCAGCTCCAAGTCCATATCAATGGTGTCAATATCCTTCTGCCAAGTGATATTTTGAGCTTCATCAATTTTATTTCACTGTCGACAATTAAATTCGTTGCTAAGTAATATTAGTTATCACATTAAAACTATAGGCTAATGATTAATAAGAGCATTAAAATGACATTGGTCTACATATTTGACTTATCTATTTATAAATTCACGTCATAAATGAAAAGTTGAATATTACAAAATACGATATAACCAAAATTTATACTATAATTTATAAGAACGTACTTCTTGCACATTATGTACAGAGAATTTTCATGTGAAAAACAATATATTTAATTGTTTTTAAAATCTGGACTCATGGTAAACTTGAGATCATCTTACACCATTGAATTATAGTAAATGAAGAATCATATAATTAATGTTAAGTATTTAAATTAGGATAGTTTAATGTAACCCATACACACCAAATTTTTGTGATTTATTTTCTATGCTTAAATCTTTTATTTATAATATAAAAATCTATGTGCATTCAATTAAATGCAATATTGACAAAATCACTGAATATCTGGGTTGTTAATACTATTAGTCAATGTCTGTGTCCTATAGTCCTATTCTCAGAATAGATTATAAATAGTACATAGAATAATTTTTTTTTTTTTTTTTTGTAATTAGATGTACAGTACATTGAGAATGTGGATCGTGGGCATCATGTCATTTCCACAACTGGAACAGGAACAGATCACCGTCAAAAACAATTAATTTAAGCAGACGCGGACTTAGATTTCAGGGAATCACCAACATCTCCATTAATTTAAGGAATTTTGACATTTGAATCCAAGGAATTTTATTAACACGGACTTCCCTTGACACCCCTGAGAATGAATATACAACCACAAACCCAATATGTTCGGGATTTGATATTAACCCCCCTGCTTTTAATTGTTGTAATTTGTAAACCTTTTTAAAATAATATCAAGAATAATGTTATTTTTACAAATTTTTTGTATAAATTGATATTTTATAATATAATTAGATAAATAAATGCTAACAATATTGATATTAATTAAGATTAATAATACTCATCTCGGATGATATATATTTAATTAATGGTTGCTAGTGAATGATATAATGATATAATGCATGACTTGAAAATTTTAAATTTACGTTATAACATTTTAGATTCATGATTTTAAGTTAATTTTTTGAAAGTGTATCGCTACTCTTATTCTAATACCAAATATATCGTTAAATCATTTTATGCGACCCTTTTAGCTTTAATAACTTACCATAAACCTTTGAACAATTATATGATTATTTTGGTGAATTTATAAAAGAAATTAAAACATCAAATTTTTTTTGATGGTTTTTGAAACATTAAAGGTTTATTGACAATTTATCATATACATGAAGCTAAAATAAATATTATTTAATATTATACTTTGGTGTTATTTAACAGTTGTGGTTAAAGACCCTTAAATGCTGACAGATTGGTATTAGTTTGCAAAGCCTGTGAGTTTAGGGGTATTGATGTAACAGCCCCTAATCCAACGGCAAAAATCGAAAAGCAATAAGTGGGTCCCTTTATCTGTTCCCCCACACCGGATCGCAGACGTGCCATACCATACAATACGTACTATTATTCTATTGTATGGCCTCGCTAAGTAAACCACCGACACCAAGGTCCGTATACTAAATAAACTACACTTTCCAGATCTCTCCACGTGGCAGGTTTTCAGATCAACGGAAGATCCGCTTTGAAACCGCGTTGTTGCAGGCCTGCATCCTCTACAACAAGATTCACGCTCCAATCTTACTCCCGTAAGCTTTCTGACTTTGTACCTTTTGAAGTCAACTCGATTGTCTTCATTGAACCTAGAGACGGAAATTTTTGACACGATCCGCGAATTCGACATGATACGATACGAAAATTAATAGATTTTAATTTTTCTTAACTATATTTGGGTCGTATTCGATTGAGGTATTACACTTATGGATGACACGAATCCGTTTATGATATGAATCCATTTATGATACTATTAACACTAATAAAACATAACAACACGAATAACACAGATTGACACGATTATTTTTAAAGTGACACAGTTATAAATACAAATTAATTTTAAAATTTATTATATATTTATTAGATATAATTTATTAGATATTTATTAGATATTTAAGTTCAAGGTCATATTTTTATTAATATTAGTATTATGTTATTATTAATTTTGATATGATCTTGAACTACCCTTATTTTTTTTTTTTACATTTTTTTATAGGTTACTTAAGAGTTAAAAAGATGCAATAGATTTTTTTCTGAAGCTAAATTGCATTTTAAGTTTGTATGGAACTTGATATTTAGTGGACATTTTATTGTATTGTGGATGAATTTTGAATATTTTCTTATTATTACTTTTTTAATTTAAAAATACTAAAATATGTTAAAAATTGAAATGATTAATTGTATCATAATTATGTTAATCATTTAAACATTATATAATCGTGTCTGTAAAACGTGTCATAAATGTGTCGAATATTAAACGTGTCATAACCATGTTAAACGGGTCATATTCGTGTCTAACACGAAAATGACTTATTTATTATTTGTGTTCACGTATCGTACCGTGTCAGTTGCGAGTCATCCTTTTAATAATCGGGTCATGTTCAGATTGAGCCTCATTGACACGAATAATAAACGGATCGGATTATGGTTGGACTAATCTTTATCGTGTCATAGCTCGACACGACAAGAACACGACCTACGAACCCGAATTCTCACCCCTCATTAAACCGGTGTCAAAATACTAACTTAAGTAAACTAGTATATCGTTTTTTTAAATAAAAATAAAAATACCCAGCAAAAGATAAAAATTAGATGAAAGAACTGATTACATGTTTGAAAGGAAGAAATTAATTTTATTAAGTTCTGAAAATGCATATGAATATTATTTTAAAATAGGTTTATAAATATTATGAATGATAAAAACATGTATAATTTTTAAACTTAAATATAAATGATAAAAAAGGAAAACATTACATGTATTTCTATAGTGTAACAACAGTTGGATACTTATAGCTAATATATAATGACATAAACATTATCTTATATTACTAGTTTGATATTTGAAAATATTACATTTTTTAAAGAAATCTAAAATAAAACTAAATTTTTTACCTAATATTCATGAAAATAATTTCATAATTTCAAAAGTATTCAGATAAACATAATTGCTCATATTTTTAAAAAATCATATGATAATTTTTTTTAAAGAAATGTCCATATATTTCAACACTATACATTATGAAAGATTTTAATCAATAACATAAAATGCATATGTCTCTAATATTATCGAATCAATAACATATCAATTAGAGTGATATTATATTTTTTCACACAAATTTATAGCTATTAATTTCATAGTTGAGATTGAAAGTCAACGAGTTATATTTAATACTATCATCTCATTAATCATCTCAATTAGTTAATTTTAAAAATCAATAATTATAAATTTGTATCTAGTTTTTTGTTAAAAAAATTTGTGTCAAAAAACCAGTTATAATTATATTTACAATTTGACTTATCATAAAAAAATTATTAGATAAGTAGAAATAAAAATTCAATTAATAAACAATGCCTAATAATTCATCCAATAATTTTATGTCGTGACAAATTATATAAATAAAAAAGTACAGCCTAAAATTGAATTGAAAAATCCTTCTAGGAAACAATAGCAAACTTGATATTTATGTGCTCAAAACATGCTAACAAAGCCCAGTGACCCAAGAACCACCCAACTACATCTACAATATATATATATATATATATATAGACACACACACACAAGTATGTCTATAGGCTAGAGTAGGAGAGAGGGCAGTTTGACAGAGAGGGAGTAGAAGTTGAGAGGGCAGAACAGCAGCAGCAACAGCATTGTTGGTTGAGTTCTTGTTCTCTTTTCAGGCTGTGTGTGGAAGTGAGAAGCAGCATTAGATTTAGAAATGGAGATGTTCTATTTCCTGGTGTTTGGTGGGTTGGGAGCAGTGGTGGCAGCAATGGAGCTGAGTAAAACCAACAGGGACAGGATCAATACCTCGCCCGCGTTCAATTCTTTCAAGAACAATTACCTTCTTGTTTACTCTCTTATGATGGGTACTTTTTCTTTTCCTTTAGATCTGATCGTTTTCCTCTTGTAATTGCTCTGGATCTCTCACTCTATTCACTCACTCATTGTCTGGATCTGATCTGCCTTCAATACCCATGTTTTGGATTTGAGTCTTGAATCTGATTTTGACTGATGTCGAAGTTGGAGAATGTAAAATTTAGTTAAAATGGATGAAATATGGTTGGGGTTTTGTTTGAATTGTATTTGTTTAAGGGTTGGTGATTTTGAGATATGAGATCTGGGTTACTTGTGTGAGATGGATCTCCATCAGTATATTAATAATTTAATTTTCTGATGCTGAAAGTTTAGGCTTAGTTAGCTTCTTGAGCAAATTTTAATTGTTGGTGGTGTAAATCATGATAATGTATAACCTGTATTATTTTCAGATGTTGTTGTTAACTAGAGATCTGCAATCTTAGTTCATTTTCTAATGCTGTCAACACCAATCTATGTACAAAGCTGATATTTGAATCCAACCATTTACGGGCTGTCAGCAGATGGCATGGCAGCTTCTTTCTGAGTTCTATTCATGATTTTATACTCAATCCCAATTGTCCTAACTCATAATGACATTCAAATTTCTTCAAAAACCATGTTATGACGTCAAAATCTGATATAAGATTTGGTGGTTCTTGTGATAGTATGCCGCCTGCAGGCTGCTTTTTGCATCTATTATTATGACTTATATGGTAGTTATCATATGATGCACTTTGTTTGAATTGACTTGAAGTTCTTGGGTGATTTTCTTTCTAATTCTTTGTCTGATGGATTGTTGTTTACGTGGCTATAGCTGGAGACTGGTTGCAGGGCCCTTATGTCTACTTCCTTTACAGTCAGTATGGATTTGGCAAAGGAGAGATTGGACAGCTTTTTATAGCTGGTTTTGGATCCTCCATGTTGTTTGGGACAATTGTTGGATCTCTAGCTGACAAACAGTGAGATTTTTCTTCTTGTGATTTTATGGTTCATGATTAATCGATTATGTTTACACAAATTAATCATGCATGCTTCTTTAAAATTTCAGGGGTCGAAAGAGAGCATGCGTGACTTATTGCATAACATACATCTTGAGCTGCATCACTAAGCATTCTCCTCAATACAAAGTTCTGATGATAGGTCGTGTCCTGGGAGGTATTGCTACCTCTCTCCTGTTTTCGGCATTTGAATCGTGGCTTGTTGCTGAGCACAACAAGGTGAGGCATTGCATGTCTTTTCTGCACGTGCTTGTATAATATATTTGTTACTGTCAGCTGAAAAATTCTCATTAAATGTCACCCTCGGTTGTTGTTAGTCACTATTGCAACATTTCCAATCACTTTTTAGCAATTGGTTATACCATACCATCTTCTTGAAAGGTTATCTCATTTTTGTACTTATTTTTATTGCACTATCTTCGCAGAGGGGCTTTGAGCAACAATGGCTTTCAATAACATTCTCAAAGGCAATATTTCTTGGCAATGGTCTTGTTGCTATTGTCTCTGGGTTGTTTGGAAACCTTCTTGTTGATTCGTTTGCTCTTGGACCTGTGGCCCCCTTTGATGCTGCTGCATGCTTTCTTGCAATTGGGATGGCCATTATTCTATCATCATGGAGTGAAAATTATGGAGATCCTTCTGAGAGCAAGGACTTGCTTACCCAATTCAGGGGTGCTGCTGTCGCCATTGCTTCTGGTAGATTTCAATATTCACTTGACAATGATAATTTTTCTTTGCTTCCTCTCTTTAAATGTTGAGTAATATAATCCATGTGTTACAGATGAAAAAATTGCGTTACTGGGTGCCATCCAGTCCCTGTTTGAAGGTTCAATGTATACATTTGTGTTCCTATGGACTCCTGCTTTAAGCCCAAATGATGAGGAAATTCCCCATGGTTTTATTTTTGCAACTTTCATGTTGGCTTCAATGTTGGGAAGTTCCCTTGCATCTCGGTTGATGGCTCGCTCCTCACTTAGGGTGGAGAGCTACATGCAAATTGTTTTTGTAGTGTCTTCAGTCTCCCTCATGCTTCCAATTATTACAAGTGTAAGTTGTCAGACCTGGTTAAGATTTTTTTTTTTCTTTGTTTGTTTTCTGGACATATTTTTCTAATAATTTCTAGTTGCACAAATTTGGGACAGTTCCTGGTACCACCTTCCAATGTTAAAGGTGGAAGCATCTCCTTTTCTGGTTGTATCCAGCTTCTTGGCTTTTGTACCTTTGAAGCTTGTGTTGGCCTATTCTGGCCATCCATTATGAAGATGAGGTCCCAGTACATTCCTGAGGAGGCCAGAAGCACCATCATGAACTTCTTCCGCATTCCTCTCAATATCTTTGTGTGTGTTGTGCTGTATAATGTAAGTTCCAGGCTTAACTCCTATACTTTATGATGTTCATCAGTTCTAGAAATATAGGATTGCATGAAGGGCTAGACAGCATAATCTACTTTAGGTCCAAAATGTGTTGGTAAATTATGAGGTTTAATTGCCCTCAATGATCTGAAACTTATTAGAAGTCATCTATTAAATCATGTAGATTGGTTAACCTTGTTGGGCTGTTATGCATGCTCGACCAATGACTTAAACCAACGCTATACCCACTTTTTTCAACATGTAGCCTTAAAAAACTCTTGGGTGCTCTCAAAATCTTTTATTCTCCCTTTGAATTTCTCTCTTGTTCAGTAGCTTACTGGTTTTGTTTTCTTTGAAGGTCGATGCATTCCCAATTACTGTTATGTTTGGTATGTGCTCGATTTTCCTCTTTGTTGCATCAATCTTGCAGAGGCGGCTAATGGTGATTACAGACAAGCCAAGTGAGTATAACGTTTCACATTTCAATAGTGATACTTATATTGAGCTTCAAATATAAATGCAGTAATCTCGGTCTTTTCCAGGGTTGTTCCCTATGTGTTAAAACCATATAAATGGCCACTGTCCAGTATTAATATTAATAATATGCTATATTATCCTGTATTCTGGAATCAAACGCCTTAAATTTATAACATAGATCACTTGAAATCCTTGAGTTCAGAACCTCTTGCGCATAATTTCAACTTTATGTTCGTTACAGAGACACAAGATTGGTCACTAAAGGAAAGGGACCATGAGGCAGAGCCATTAAACATTTGAATTGGTGGAGGTGACAGACAACCGGCGTTCTTGTCAGGTTGATAACAATCACTTGATTCATTCCATACACTGTTGAAGTTCGTGTTTGATTGGGTTGTATTAAATTCATTGGTGAAGATGAAAATGTACAAGAAAAATAGTGATCTCCCAGCAAAGAAGAGAAAGGTGGGAGAAAAGGTCATTTTTACCTTTTAAAATTTTTTGGCCGCTACTAGACAACACATTTGGCGCATCAATTAATGTTTTAGCGATTATAGTAGGAAATCAAACATCGGCTTCTGTAATCCAGATGTTATTATTTACTAAGTTGCGTTCATAATATGTACTGACAGTTATATTTCTTCTACTACATTTTCTCCACTTTCAAGTCACTCTGGAGCTATGTTGAGTTGTATGCATTAGACATTTTTTATTTTTGTACAAAGCAACGCATTGAATCCGAATGTAAGGCATAAGATAAATACATTTTGAATGATTGAGGTATAATTTATAGTACCTTATATCATTAACTTTCAAAAACCATTTTCTTGATTCTTTTGACTTAAAAAAATAATAAAATAGAAGATTAAAAGGATGAAATAAAGAATGAGTAGGGATCTATATATGAATCCATCAGTTTAAAATGTGGTGCATTTTTTTATGAATTCAGTATTTTTGTTTTCAATTGAATTTAAGAATATGTGGTTGATTTTGAATTATTTTGAATTTTGAAAAAAATGTGGTTGATATTGAATATAAATTGTATTGAAAAATGTGCAGTATATAAAACAAGATTTGGATTCATAAAAGAATATAGTCCATAAAAGTTTCTATAAATTCTTCAATATATTTTCCTAAATTTTTTCTTCTCTTATCCTCAAATCCCATACCACCTTTTACATGAATATTTTTAAATAATTCCTTGAATGCAGTCAAGATCGATACAGCTTCGTCATTAATTTATTCCCTTCTGTTTTTGACTCTCTTTTGCTTTAATTATAAAGGTTTAGACCTAAGAAAATATATATGTGTTGCGTTTATTTCTTCAAATTAGATTATAATATAAATTTTGAAAAGAAAATAATCAAGATATCATAATCAATTAGGTAAATAATATCTACAGGTAATATGATTTAACCGCTAACTTAAGCTTTTTTTCACAAATTTATATTAGTAAGATATTTTTTTAATAATATTATAGACATTTCATTTCTATATGTTATACATATATTTGTGTCAAAAATCGCTTATCAAATATAAATGATTACAAAATTGTGTTTGGTAGTTAATATATTCCTTATTACATCTCTGTCTATGTGTATATAAAGAGCATAAACAGGCTTTCCTCTATGTTACTTGACAATGGTTGTGCGTCTACTTCTTCTCTTTGCTTTCTTGGTGGGCTTCCAGGGTGAAGCTACATACGTCGAATGTCTACCGGGTCACAAAAAAGGCTCAGAACCGCTTCCGTTCAACCTCGAAACATGATACAATATATATATCTTTACGGGTTCCCCCTAAGCTCGCATATTTCAGATGACCATGTTTCAAGTAATTTCACCAACTTGAGCTGGTGAGACTCTTCTTGCGAGTTTACAATTCTTGGAGATGCTCCTCGTTCAGGTGAATGACAATGGAAAGATTGATCCGAGTTGGTTGGATAAAGAATAATTAAAGCTTCCAAGACTATCAACAAGATGTCTTTTCAAAGCCTTTTTCTTTTAGAACCCCTGTTTATGTAAAATTATATTCTTTATATAGAATGCCATCAAAATACATTCATCAAAAAATTCTTCTACAACAAATTACCTACAAGGAAAAAATTGACATGTGAGTTCCAGTATGTGAACATGTTAACAAGCTCGGGTCCATGTCCAAGCCCTCAGAAATTAACAAATAATGATACATACATACATTATGAATTGGAGTAAATATACAGAAACACTATCCAGTTTGTTTATTAATGCATAATTTTGTCCTGTGCAGTGACGCATTGCCTCAACTGTTTCATAGTACTCGACCACGTTTGGCATCTGTTGAAGCAACTTCCAGGTCCCCAATGAAGAAAAGGATTCTGTCCAGAATACCTTGGCCGGACCTGGATTCCTCTTCCACTGTTGAGCCTTCTCCGATGAACTCGTCCCCACCTTGTCGTTGTCTTCTCGAACCCAGATACCGTTGGATTTCACCTTGGTGAACAAGGTAATAGTCACTGCCTTCTCTGATTATCTTTAGTCCCCTGGAAACATATACATGAACTTCTATTTGAACAAGTAGGCCAACAAAATATCACCAAAATCTATCACCTCACTTATACAACAGGGTTACACAATGTGCATTCAGGAAAGTAGAAATCAATAGGGACTGCAAGTAGCACGCAGATCAGATCAATCAAGGACAGCAACTTACAATCCAACTCGATCACATCGGTCTTGCACCACATAGACATCTTTCCATGATTTGGAATCAACAGGGGCGAAGAATGCTGCACGTTCTTCTCCCCATCTTTCGTTGAATAGGTTAGACCACAAGTTGTTGTCTGATGCTATAACCTTCCATTTCCTGCAAACTTTACACACCAATTGCCATGAATTGTAACAAGTTACACATGAACCAACTCTTCTCATTGGTTAAAGAAAGCTAACGCATTAGCCACCAGCATAGCTAAGGGAACAAATCACTAACTACCAGTGGCACAATTATGCAAGATCTCCCTTTCTGCAGATGTGCATGTACTTATATGTATCTCAGGATCATAAAGTCAAGAAACACAGATTATCTATCGCTATTAACAAACATTTATGTAATCGTAACACCGTAAAATAAGCTGACAATGTAATAGAGAGGACCCAAGAATTCCTCTAAAACAGAAAAGCTCTGATACGGCACCTGAGAATCGTAGGAAGGAACTACCCAGTTCCTGTGTTTGGGATTTTAGATTCAGTTTCGCAGGTTACCCAATACATATCACCAACAAAGCTTCAAATAAGATCCATCAAACATAAAAATTGACCGAGTTCAGAGCTTCACTATGTAGTCTACCATCAGCATCCACTCAAAAGTCAAACGGTAGATCCAGACCAAATGTACATTTCGATGCAAACTCAAAGTACCCAGTAGGGATCTCAACACAAATTGAAAAATACTAACAGAAACAACATAGTTCGAGTCACAAAGGCTACAAAAACTGAAAATTAGAAAAAAGAAAAATTCTCATATAGAATAGAATTGACAAGTTTACAAATTAGAACAAACCTTGTTGTGCAGTGGCAAGGCTCTGCTGATCCAAAAAATAAAAAATCTTAAGACACAAATCTTCTGATAACCGTTCCATGTTTGGTTGTACAAAAAACTGTGTAAATAAATCAAATCCAGACCTATTGGCAGTTGAGTTCCAGATAGAACCTTTATAGTGTCAGCTTCTTATGTGGTTAAGTTTCCAGATTGTGTACAACATCGTCCCGTCCACGCGCTCAAGCGAGTAGTAGAGACTACTCGTTTGCTTTGTAAAACCTTGATTCCTAACATTATTGTCCAAATTTTTGAGGTCTACATGCAATTCCCAAGGGTATTATCCCTTGCTTTAGTTGATTTAGAATAACAAGATTTACCTCAGAAGTTGAAAAATTTCTTTAGGATTTATCTCTATTTTTTTTTTCTTACGATCAAGTTAATATACACAAATGTAAATGGAATAATTGTTGATTTATTATTATTTTTAAAACTGATACGAACGTACCAATTTCTGAGATGAAAAATTATGAGATTTATAAGATTTTTGTACTCTAAATCTTTGAAATATTTATCAATAGATATATAGTTAGAATATTATAGTGGCATGTCACCGTTACTAGTATCACCCTTCAAGTGTAACGTTAATCCATACAAAAGCATTTATAAGAGCCGAATTGAATTTTATTTTGGACAAGAGGCTCATAAGCCTACTTTCGAAGTGAGAAAGGGGTTAGACAAGGTATGCCAACCGAGGTGAAGTGATATCACACGATGGCAAATTGTATGGTAGAAACATGACAGATCTTATATTGATTGCTTGCTTCCATCATCATTTCACTATATTCAAACCCAAAACAATGTTAGCGCAATACAAATTCATTACGAATAATGGCAAACAATGAAAATACTTATTAAAAGAAACAAATGCAAATGCAACCAAGTACTTTATCAAAGCAAATTACACGTACATAATTTCAATTCTAACAGATCCTTTTGGGGAAAGTTCACTTTCAATACAATAGAATGTCTCCTCACAACACTTTCTTTAGTTCAACAGAGAGGTCTGTCACAATGACGTCCAATAAAAGCCTAAATCTGATCCAACTACACGGTTTTGCCCCCAAAAGCATGCCAATAAGGCTAGCAGATAAGAATCCAGATATCTCATTTATCACAAAGTCCTGGTCATTGATTGAGCATTAATAGGGAGGAAACAGATACTGGCGACTGAACACTACCTTGACATACTATCAAATGCTCTTTACATATTGATCAAGAGCTGTGTTAAACAGATCAGACCTGCAAAGCAATTACAAGCGCATCTATCAGGAATTGATAGCATTGACAGTCGTAAAAGGGATAAACTTTAGTGTTTGTATTGAAAGCTATCTAATATACAGAGACCAACTATAATGAGTTTAGGTGTCCAACAAGCCTCAGGATTTGGCCAACATAGAAACCTCTGAGCACGATGGCATCACCAATAACAGCTTGTTGACACCAAGCCATGTTTAAAACTAAGAATTCATAAGCAATATGTGCTACTGCTAGCCTAGTCAACCAGACTAATGATGCAAGATTTTATTTCTCGATGAAAGTTGGTTTCTACTTAAATCTTTAAAACTCAATTTCTTCTTTTGTTAAAATCGGTAAGGACTCAAAATTGTTAGTAAATATACCAAATCTTTAAAATTCATGTTATAATTAGAAAATCCATTAATTAAAACAACTACATCAAGTACTATGACATTGGTAATATACACCCAAAGAGAACACAGGGCATATATATTTCACATCGTTCATAATTACAATCAATTGAGGACTAAATGAAAATATTACTAAGGTTGAACTAAGGCCCTATTTAGATGCAACATATTGAACATAATGCATACACTCATAGAGCTCAATAATAATGTTTATCTTCTTAATTACTCTACTTAAAGGTGGAGCTCACCCACTTGATATGTTTAACAAATTAATAATAACAAAATGCAGTAATATCAAAACGGTTGATCGAATAGTAAAAGAAATCCAGTCATTCACTATTTAAAACCATTTAACAACCTACCTGATTGGAGTTCCTGGTGTATACAGAGGATTCTTGACAACATATTCAACATATAAGTTGTATATGTACTTTAAGGAGTCACGTAAATCACCAGTCCTAGGATGAGTAACCAATATAAGCTGCATTAAAAAGAATGTGCCATGATAAAGGTCGTAAAGCTCTTCAATTCTTCAAACGCAAATTCAATAAATGACATCAAAAGATGTAGCCTATGATTGCAGACGATAGCATAATGCAAAATATGTAGCAGAACTTTCATAAGATAAAAATCATTAATTGAGGTACTATTAAAATTTCAACAAGGAATCATGATGCCATTACAAAAAAATGGGTTGTCTATTGCAAGGTTTAGCCCTTCAATTAGATATTCCAATCAAAATATAACAAATTGGAGATTAGAGAATTAGCTACATCGAGAAATGCAATTTGCTGTTTTTGGAGTTGTGCCAGTTACTTGAGCTCCCAACAATTAACTGACCCCAGAGAAAATACTGCATCACTTAATATTCAAACTTAAGGCTTGAAAATTTACAACTGAAAAGAATAATTCTGGAATTCCAAGGCAGGCATGCGCAGGATTGGGTAAATTCAGACATACCCCATTTGCATTAATATCCTATAAATTTTAATTCATTCATTCTACAGAAGTAAATTAGTTAACAAGAATCTTATCTCAATTCCCTGAATTTCTGGGAGGCAAAGCATCATCAATTAAGCTAAACTGAATCCACATGATAGTTCATTGGCCAACTTTGTTTATTTTAAAGCCTAACACTTAGCAGGTAACTAACATCTAAAGTATTAGGGAATACTTGCTCCAAAGACATTGATCCTTCACCAACTTGAAGCCCAACCCTTATTAATATTTTCATGGGACGTCATCCACCTCAACCAAATCCAAGTACCAACTACCAATAGGATTTCACCTGTCAGCCCAATAGTAAATTCCACATAACAAATATCATAAATTGAAGAGCACTATAATATCAATGAAATTCTCTAAATTACCAATTAAGCAAATGTGTATATTCTAGTAATAAATACCATATATATTTCAACTAACCTTTATCCCAGATGGACTTTCCATAAAACTAAGTTTGTAGGTATTAGTACGAAAACTGTGAAATGAACAACCTTGCCCAGGTAACTGAGGCACCCCTAGGTTTCCTTTCTCTGCACTGAAAAAGAAAAAGCAAATAAAACAGTGAAGTAAGTTATACCATCACGTGAAAATATAAACATTATCTAGGCTATGAAGTTCATAATGTAGTAATAATTAACTCCAAATCCAAGAAATAAGTAATCCCATCAAAATTTGAGAAACAACCTATGTAGAAGTCATCATCAACCTTAATAAATCGTCATTCTATGAAACTAAAAGTAAATTAAAATTAAAACTTAAACCTTACGAATTAATAGATAAAGGAATCCCTTTACGATAGTATGAAAGGCCTTAGGAAATTTAGGTTTACTATTGTATAGCAAAATACTATATTTTGTAGCACATAGTTAGAGCAGAACTGGAGTTGGCAATTACTAGGACAACACTAAATTCCATCAAACCCCGAATACGATTCGAATTCCACAGAGTATAAGCCTATTCTTATAAACAAATAAGCGCTCCAATTGAGTAATAGCACATTAAAAGAATAGATATACCTGGTAGGATCCATTTTGGCTGTTAATGATTTGAGGGAGAAGAGTAGACCAAACATAAGCTTGTGATCTTGTTGCGCGTTGAGTGTGTGAAGAGGACGATTCCATTCCCGGTAAAGCAAGCACACACCGTTCCTATTGAACACGTACATCATGTGAGCATTGTTACCTGACGCCGTTGGCACCGGCGGCGATGGACTGATCTCTGCGCCTCCAAAGAACTGCATTTTTCCTGATCAATTTCACCAAGTTATCATAAATCATGAATAAAAGCACCTATATTATTAAAAAATTACTAGAAATCAAAAGGATAAAAAAAATGAGTGACTGAGCTCAACTGTTGACTGTACACAGACAAAAGCCTAAAATTGTCCATACAAAATCAGAAATTTCACATTCTCCTCTGCTGATGTATAAAGAAAAAGAAAACCTGTTGTACGATTGATTTAACGCGCGGCTCTGCTGGAATTAACGCCCGTGCGTGGTGGCTCG
Source organism: Boswellia sacra (assembly GCA_013180625.2). Taxonomy (NCBI): domain Eukaryota; kingdom Viridiplantae; phylum Streptophyta; class Magnoliopsida; order Sapindales; family Burseraceae; genus Boswellia; species Boswellia sacra. The sequence continues at coordinate 162,048 of SNVD02002702.1, forward strand.
AGGCTGTGCGTGGTGGATGTGATGCTATACGCGCGACCAAAACTTCGGATCGAGATGTGCTCGCAGCTGGCTTGCGGTTTCGGGCGTTAGATGGAGCGGCAATTGTAGTAGTTAACAGGGTTATTATCATTTACACCCCTTATATTTAATTAAACATAAGACCAATTTTTCGGAAATTAAATTCCCCCAAACGGTTAACGACATCTAGCTTAACCCCAACTAATTGCTCAAGTCCACAATATTCCCCTAAAAGCTTACTCTCTTATCCATCAACTCCCGGTGGTATGCTGGCGCGTTGATTCATCATGAGCCTTCAAACCTCCTGGTCCGCACCTGTTTTCATGTTTTTTGAGATTCTTTTTTCAACTTTTGAATCTGTATTGATATTGAAGATGTTCCTAAAATATCAAAATACATATATATACATAAAATGATGAGATTAATTATAATATATGATTTATCCTATTTTTTATATATAAATAAATATATAACATATTGAAAGATTATATGATAAATAAATAAATAAAATATTGATTTGATTTGATTTTATAAATTATTATAAATATTTTTTTAAAATTTTTAATTATTTTAATAAAAGATGATTAAATAATTAAATATTAAAGAGATAAACTTGCATAGTATGTAATTGAATTATATAAAAAAGAGAAGAAACCTTCTTAAAAAATCATTTATTATAATTAACTATGATTTTCAAAAAAGTTTAATTTTTTTATAAGTTATTTTAATTTGATGCTTTAATTTTAATTCTATCAGTAAAAAAAATAAAGAATTATTTGATTTAGCAACATTATTGTATCATGTTACAGGTTTATGCTTTCTATTGTATTTTGTTTTGACTTGTCATGAGTTTGATGTTTAATTTTACAAGTTAGTATTATGTTTTACAAGTTGATCAATTTTTACTACAAGTCCATGTGTGATTTCATGTTAAATCTTTGATTTTACCACTTTTAGGTACCATGTTACAACTTTTATGTTTTTTGTTACTATCTTAGTTAATGTTGTTACGAGTTTCATGTTTTATTTTACAAGTTAACATCAGGTTTTTCAAGTTCATTATTTCCTATTACAAGTCTAAGTACGATTACAAGTTGAAGGTTTGATTTTACTAATTTTAGGTATCATGTTGCAACTTTGATATTCATTGTTACAATTTTGGTTAACCTTATTGCAAGTTTCATGTTATATTTTATAAGTTAAAATTAGGTTTTACAAGTTCATTGTTCCTTGTTACAAGTCCATGTATGATTGAAAGTTGAAGGTCTGATTTTACTAGTTTTATATGTCATGTTACAATTTTAATGTTCCTTGGTACAACATTTTTGCAAGTTTCATGTTGTATTTTACTAATGAACTTTAGGTTTTACAAGTTCATCATTTCATGTTACAAGTCCACATATGATTGCAAGTTGAATGTTTGATTTTCCTAATTTTAGGTGTCATGTTACAACTTGATGTTTTTTGTTATAATCTTGGTTAACCTTGTTGCAAGTTTTCATGTTGTATTTTACTAGTTAACATTAGGTTTTACAAGTTCATCGTACTATATTATAAGTCCATGTATAATTGTAATTTAAAGGTTTTATTTTACTAGTTTTAGGTTTCATGTTTCAACTTTGATATTCTTTATTACAATTAATCTTCGTTAACCTTGTTACAAGTTTCATATTGTATTTTACGAGTTAACGTTATGTTTCATAAGTTCATTGCTTCATGTAGGGATGGCAAAACCCGATCCCGAGAAATTCTCCTGAATTTTTTTCCTGGGATCAGGGCTGAGTTTTCCAATAACCCAAGATTAAAACCTGGGTTGTGTAATTTTTTTAAAATTCTAATTCTTTTCTCTCCATTATATATATATAGCATGCAAATTTTGGTGCAAAGTGGGTTGCAGGCCAGCGACGTCTTATCGTGCATTGTTTATGGTTTACTATAGGGAACATGTTCAAATCTTTTGTATTGCATTTCTTTATAACTCATTGAATTTATTTAAAGAAGTGATATATTTGTATATTGTACTTATAGTTACAAAGTGGCATTGGCCTAGCGGTGTTTTGCCTTACATTGTCTCATGGTCCACCACAACTCATTTAATTTATTTTACAAGATGATTTTTGGACTGTCGTGTGATTAGTTGCACATGTAGTATAGATTGCTGTCTCCTTTGATTTATGTTAGGTATTTATATAATAAAAAGCCCTTTTTTTGATTATTTTTATACTTTGGTTTTTTTTTTTATACAAATATTATAGATATCCACTAGCTTTACTAATTACACTAAAGCTAGTGTAAATAGATAGTTAAATTATTTGACTTATAAATTTTATCATTCTAATTTAAAACAGTCAACAGAAATTAAAAAAAAAATCACATCCGTTATAAAGTAATTAATATAGTAAAGTTAAAGTGGGTTCTTTTTAATAGAAAATAAAATTGAAAAATAGATAATATTAATTTAGCTTGAAAGAAACAAAATGAAGCTTATCGTGAAGAAGCTAGATGGGTCCCTACCTTCGTAAAACTCAGGACTCATGGGGCCATTCTTATTCACCTCTGAAATCTTCCATTCTCTCTCAACTTCAATATAAAAAATGGCTCTTATCCATATTTACAGAAACGCCTTCTCATTCAATTCTCGCAAAGCAACCCCCTACATGATGATTATTGATAAGGACTCCTACCAAATCAAACACTTTCCTTCTAGCTAACAAATCTATCTCTTTCCCAAATAGTGAATTTCATAAAACACTTTTCAACTCTACCCATTTGCAATATTCAAGTAACTTCTTCAACTATGTCAACAAGAAGAGAAATCTCTTAAAAAGTGTAGGTTGTTGCTGTGGCAAGTTGTAACTAGTTGCTATGGCAAGCTGAAACCAAACTGGTTACAGCAAGAACATAATATTCCACTGCAGCCTCTGTTACTACTACAGTGATGGTAGCTGATTTGGTTCTGATTACCCCTAACCTTAGAGATTGTATGCCTTTGAAATTGCCAAAACGGTTTAAAAAAAATAAGTAGAAGTTATTACCATTTTAATTTCAGTTTTGCTTAACAAAGGATAAATCAAAGCAAATGAGCAACAAGACTTACTAGGTAACGAGTAACGACTAACGAGCTGCCAGTAGTTATGAATGCAAGAATTAGAGTCGAGAGCAAGCGCTGATAAGTTGAGGATTCACTCACTAATGGAGGTACGAATGCAAGAATAGAAGTGAGCAACGACAAAGAGAAGGTTGCAATCCGTAATAATTCACTCACTAATGGAGGATGAAATGAATGCGAATGCAACGGTGCTAGAACTTAGGGATTTACAAAAATAGAAATGACAAATGAGGTATACAAATTTTTAATTTAGGTGGGCTGGACTGGGCCTAGGTTTGGGTTGTGTTGTTGAGCTTTTATAAATTATTTTAGTAAAATAGTTTATGAGTTTAAGGGGTTGTATTTAAGAATTCAAAATTGATGGATTAAATTAATAGAGTTTTATAATTATAATTACATACCTCGGGTTCAATTCCGGGTCTCGGGTTGTGACATCTCTACCTCAACCCCGATCGGGCAGAAAAATCACACCCCAGCCCCAGCCAATTAACCTAGTTTTCTGGGTAATTCTCGTGCCTCAGATGGCTGGGTTTTCCGAGTCCCGACCGGGTTGTTTTGCCATTCCAAAGTCCATGTTTCAAGTCCATGTATGATTGTAAGTTGAATGTTTGATTTTTCTAGTTTTAGGTTTCATCTTTTTTTAATGTTCCTCATTATAATCTTGGTTGACCTCACTGCAAGTTTCATATTGTATTTTATAAGTTAACGTTAGGTTTTAAAGTTCAAAGTTTCTTGTTACAAATCCATGTATGATTGCAAGTTGAAAGTTTGAATTTACTAGTTTTTGGTATCATGTTGCAAATTTTATGTTCCTTATTACAATCTTGGTTATCTTTGTTGCGAGTTTCATGTTGTATGTTATAAGTTAATGTTAGGTTTTACTAGTTCACCGTTTCATATTACAAGTCCATGTATGATTGCAAGTTGAAGATTTGATTTTATTAGTTTTAGGCGTCAGACTGCAACTACGAATTTCCTAATTACAACTTTGATAATCCTTGTTGCAAATTTCATATTGTGTTTTACAAGTGAATGCTGTTTTTTTATAAGTTGATTGTTCCTTTACACGTTTTCAATTAATTGCATGTTGAAGGTTTTAAATTTGCTACTTTTAGGTGTTAGACTGTGATTTCAATGTTCGTTGATACAACTTAGGTAAACCTTATTACAAATATCATATAACATTTTACTACTAAATGTTACGTTTGACAAGATTATCATTTCTTGTTAATGTTTTGTTTGATTGTAAGTCTAAAAATTTGATTTTGCTAGTTTTAGATATCTGCTACTTCAATGATGAGAAATTACTATCATCATTTTAAATTATTAAAAATATATATTTTTCTGAAATTATTATTGTAATGTCTATTAATTTTGAAGTTGTGGGCTATTGGCTATTCATAGAAGTTCAACTAATTGGTGAGTTTGTTTTTTTCGTAATCTAGAATATAATTATCAATGAAAAATAAGTAATTTAATTTTTGAAGTGTTGTAGTAATTTAATTATGTCTATGATAATATTACATTTTAATTCAGTTTTAAAATAATTTTAATTACTAAGTATTTTAGAATAAAGGTAGTTAAATAATATATATTTTGAGTTAATTAAGTTTTTATTTAGCTTAACATAATTTCTCAATTGAAGTGGTAAAAAACATTTTCAATTAGCTCTGTATAAGATTACATAAATTAAAATGTCATCATTATAATTAATTTATAATTTTTATGTTATTTATATTTGTTGTTAAACATTAAATTTATATTCATAATAACTTTAAACTAACATAATATACTAATTTATATTAGTAGGAAAAATATTATTTTAAGTGGTGCATATAATCCACTAATTACTTTATGTATTAATTGAACAAAAAAATATTTTTAAATGTAAATGACAATAATACATGTTTCTATGTAATTACCTTGTATCGATAATTTGGAAAATGTTAAACTTCTTTTCAATAACTATGAATATTTATCCAGATTTATATTAAAAGATTTTAAAAAAATTTACAATGTGTATTCATATTTATAATAAGATATGTTACTAAAAAGTATTAAATTTGCATGAAAATGATAGATCAGCTGATCACAGAAAAGGCACTGCATGTGAGGCCCCTCCAGTTTTTGGTTCTGGTGCTAGTATCAGGAATGAGAAAAAAATTGACTAATGTTTCAATCAATATTTTTTGGTTATTTTGAGAATGGTCTATTAAGGTCAGGAATTGCATTGTATTTATGGGTCACTAAAAAGGCTTGAATGTTAAATCCTAATCCAACCAATAATGTGTAATGGTCCCTAATTGAAAAATTATCAAGTTTTGATCTAAATCTTTTGGGGTATATATACCAGTAATTCCAAATAATTCAGTGTTCCACACCAATAATGTGAAGGAAATACATGTCTGGAAAGACCAGGGCTAGAGAGAAGAGTGACAAAAGTTTGAAGAACTTGAGTCTAGTCAGGAGCACCACTCAGCACATGATTTTGAGATCAAAATTTACACTTTTCTTAGATGATACATGATACAAAAAGTGACCTTCCAAAATATAATAGAGATATACGTCGCACCCTATCATATTATAATATGGCAAGAAATGTTAAAAGAAAAAATATGTACAGACCTGCCATATGTGTATTGGCCTAAAAATCCAGCCACTTCACATTCTGCCTGGCTGTACATGAACCTGAGCCTAGGAAGAAGCCCTCCTCTCTGGCACTCGTATACCTGAATTTCTGCCAGGCTAAAACCCCAATTGGACACCTGTAGCGTAGCTTCCTCAATGAATGGTTTCAGATTTTCTTGATGAAGTTGACTCCTCTACATCCCTATGCCAGAACTCTTCAAAAAATGGCTCTTCAACCAGAACTTCATCCTGATGTTATGCAAATCATGTAAAGGGTGGAAACTCAAAGGTTCTGTCATCAACTATAGCTGGTTAGGCAGATTTTCAATAAGGGAGAGAACTCAGTTCTAAGAGGAAAATAAAATGAACTCTTAGCTAAATAAAACTTAAAAAGGTATAAAAACCGCCATTAATGGTTGAGAAAGGGATTGGTTAAGAAGTCAATTCAAGAAAAGCTAAATAGAGTGATGAGTAGTGGATAAGCAAGCTAATTGCCTTATCATGAGTCTCAGAGTCTCACATTCAATTTGCAATTTGTGTTACATATAAATTTGGTTTAGGAGAATAGTTGATTCATAGAATTTTAAATAATTACTCTTTGACACTTAATTTGATAATTAGATTTAATGTTCTATCATTAGTAATACTTTATGTCGATTTTGTTATGACTTCTTGACTGAATCTCCAGGTGCTGCCATGTTTGCCCCCATGATTAATCCATATAAGCCAAGTCTAAGGAAGAAATGAAAAGAACTTGGGAAGAGTGGTTACCCAGGAGAAAATTAATGTACTTTTTAGCTCGTAGATTTCCAAAGTTACTCTCACATTTTTATCATCGAAGCTTCCTATCTGGAAAGCATTGATAAGTGGTTGTCTTTATCTTTTATAAAGAAGGTGCTACCTTTAATCTAGTGCATTTCCAATCATATTCATTTGCATATATCACAGGTTTATTCGATTAGTGGGGACGCAATATCTTTTAGTAGTGGCCTATTGTTGGTGCACTTTTCCCATCACACCTTGACACATCAGTTTTAACTAGTCCATCAGTTTTAACTAGTCAATTTATGTGGGAAGTTTATTTGCATAGTATCTTAATCATAAGTTATTCTAATAGGCATTAAAATTATTTTATTACCGAAGTTGAGCTATTGAATTTATATGTTAGCTCATCAATGCAAAGCAGAGGATGAATGATCAAGTTGTTCCACCTTCACTGACACACTACATAAGCAGGGTTGTCGCGAAAGCCGTTATACATAAGACTACTAGCCCTTGTTTTTCCTGCTTACATTTTATTAATAAAGTTATAAGTTAGAGGCAAGCATATATATCATATCATATAAAAAAATGATTACAAACACATTTATAGTATAAATCTAGGAATATAAAGAACGATGAGGCAATAGGTTTGGCTAATCTTGAGATAGAAGTTATGTTGGCTGTTGAGGGCTTTCATATTCATAATATACTCAATATTTGTCTTTTCATTACTATAAACTTTTATTTGGCCACTAAAAGAATCTCCCTCTTTTCAAGTGACCCAACTCTCCCGTGGCGGCAACGAAATGCAAGATGTTTAAAGCTTTTCTCTTGTATTTCTTTTTCTAGAATGGAGTGTTCACGAGCGTTTATTTAAATGGAAATCAGATGCAGTCCGCCAGTGCTTTGAGGTCACATGCAGCCTCAATCAAAAGCCACGTTCACAGAAAAGTTCCACGACTTGTGATGTCTCTAACAGTATTGCAAAATATTGGGAAGTAATTAATCCTCTATATCCCATGAATAGAATTCTAACTTTCTGTGATACGAATACCATTATGTTTAGTCTCAACCCACTAAACGAACAGATATCAGTGAAGAAACAACCACTAAGAGCATTCCAATAATAAAAAAATAATAATAATAAAAGAGGAAAAGTAAATAAATAAAAATAACTTTTACATTTAACCAAAAAATTATGTACAAATTCTCCCATTCTATTATTCTTTTACCTCTTAAAACCATTTTATTGATATCTTCTCATATCCAATGCGAACGAAGATCACCTTAAATGCAATCATTAGTTTTTAGATTACAACCCAAAATTTCTTGAAGTAAGTTTGTCTCCCAGCAACGTAATTTTCCAGCAGTCAACTAGGAACATAAAGACAGAACCCTTTTTGGGCACAACTGCAAATAACCGAGATAAAATATATAAACATTTTATCTGAAGTGAACTCAAAGGACCATAAAGAGATTCATTGAAGGTTATACAATCAAACATATACCAAAAAGTAAATATTCCATGGGCAGATTGGATAGCTTTCACGCATCCCATGATAATTAAGTGGACTCACGTGCTAATCTAGAAGATCTAGATGCTTCCAACAGAACAATCAAATCCACATGATGCAAGAATATTGAGAATGGTTGTAGATGTGAATTTCATATACTAGCCATATCAAACCTTCTTTATTAAACGAAACTTGTAATTTAATTTTCCATGTTTTGAACATTTACTATTCTTTATTCCCTAGCAAAGTCAAATTTTCTTTGACTCCAAAGACCATTACATAACAAATCATTTAGAGTTTATTATAAATAACTAGGTCCCCATAATAGAAGAACTTTCATTGTTTTAGCTAAAATTTTCAACATTATGGCATTATATCTTTTCCATTTTCAACTAGTTGGCCAAACCAAGCACAGAAAACATTAAAAAAAATATAAATAAAGTGAGGGCTAGGAAACAATCATGGATAAGTAATTTTCCAACCATATATCAAGGTTTGACTAGTTATGGCTGAATTGATTTAAGCTATGAACTGTATGGCCGAATTACCTTGGAATTTATCATCTCTTGTAACTATTCCAAATGCTTCTGCAGTTTCACGAACCATAATACCATTCACTCCAATGAAAGCAGTCATCCTGCACTCAGCAACTGCAAGAAAATAGCATGGTTTATGAATATTTACAACGATAAATAAAAAGAATTATTTTGTTTTTTAGTCTGTCTATTTTTTAATGTCATTGGCACTACTAATTGTTGTAGAGACTAACAGGAATTCATCCAACTGTAGTAAATCATCCTGAATGGATATCACCTCAAAACAAATTGGAGGGCAGATAAAGACTAAAAATGTTCTATCCAAAATCTTGATACCAATAAAATTGCCTTTTTGTGAGACATTTCAACCAAAAGAAAGCCTACAAACGAAATACCTCAATTACTTGTGGGTTTCTAACTACAATTGTCTTTCTTAGTTCCCACTATAATGTTCCCCTTCAACAAGACAAGTTTGACAATTTCTTTAAAACAATTGTTTTAAGGCACGGGGAATATGAAAACCCTCACAAATAATTCGATGATTATTTATGCTTGTAGGCAATCCGCACACGAAAGATCTGAACCTTCTATGATTTAGATAGTTCTTGGGCTTGTCCAGGATGAAATGGTCACGCATAGAACTTCTCATCAACCAAAAGGAAAAATTAAAAACACAAGAAAACTTCAAAAGTTCTCAATGATATTAATTAAAAAAGCAAAATTAGTGCTGCAGATGAGAATTTTACCTACAATAATAGCACCATGTAGATCTCCACCAAGAAGACATTGAGCCAACTGATTTTTCCTGCAAGATTGAATGGAATCAAAATTGAAACATTGAAAGATCAAACAGATTGTAATGAAAATCAACAACGCATGTTAACAGTCATCATCCAAAATCAGCAAAATCTTATCAAATATTATTTTGCCAAGAAAAGAAAATAAAAAAATAAACTCAAAGCATACTCAAAATCAACAAGTTAACAGGAAACAATATCTCACCCGGTGGTTTTAGTAAGTTGCACCATATAGCTCTTCCACATTTCATGCATTGGCATATATATTTCAAATCTGTAACTCGAAATCAAGCAAACACTTTTTAGACAGAAGCATTTTTGGAGAGGAAGAATAGTTTTAAAAGTACAATCACAAAAAATATGTTATACAAGTACCAAATTTTAGAACAAAATAGAAATAGATTGATCACTAATCTCTCCATCCTCAAACATTCAAAGGGCATCCACAATTTCTTTCCCTGCATTCCTCCAAATATAGAACAAAGCCAAAAATATTGTTTAATTGGGGCCAAAAACAAGAAAACAAAGTTTTAGAAAGTATTTTAGAACTCATATATGGATTAAAAATTTATGTTCAATGACATTAATCCTTTTTTTAGGGGAAAAAAACGCCTCAAAATAAAGCAAAACATAACCAATAAGTTTAGCAATCAAATTGGCATTAAACTAAGACACTAACAACAACTATATTCTGAAATAATAATAATTTGCATGCACATCAAAAGTTTTATCCATTTGATTTAGGAAAACATACTCGTTCTGTTTTGTAATAGAAGTGGAATAAATATGATGGCAGATAGGATATTAAAGGCATAAGAGAGAAAATAAGTGGAGGATAAATAACAGTGCAAGGGTTGATGTAATCTTAATGAGCACAAATTAGTGAAGAAAAGGCTAAAGGTTGGTTTTCGCTTTTAAATATTGAAAGCAATTTTGTACCAGTGAACAGTCTAGATAACAAACAAAAACTGACTATATCCTACAATTTTGACCTTAGACCCATTCACAAATCACTAACCCTCAAAATCACATAAGTTCAAGAAGGCTTTAGCTTAATAAATAAATATCTTGTTTACCCAATTCCACGTTAACCCTACAACTTTTACATCAACAGATTTGGCCCAAAATTCAGAATGTCAATTTAATAGATTATGCAGTAAATCCTCACTGTTTTGACATAACGAAAACATAAATAGAAGACACTACCTATTTCAACCAAATAAACAATGCTATACTACCAAATAGCAAGTATAAACTATAGAACCAAATGTAGGAGTAGATGAAACAAAAAAGAACTTGAATATCAATGTTATGGATCTTAGAGAACTCACTTTTGGAGATTCTGAGGCAAATCAAATAATCCGCTCTTTTTAAGTTGCTTCATAGACATGCGCTTTTTAGAGCGTTTTGAATGGAGCCGTAAAGCCTTGATGTGAGAGCCAGTAGATACACCACGTCCTTGAACATAATTATCAAGGAGGATCCAATTGTCAATTTTAATGCTTCTGGATCCTTGCATGTACTTCTGAGCTGAATCACCATTTTGGAAAAGTTCATGCAAGACCTTGTCAACTGTGCTTCCTTTCCTACGAGAAAGCTGCATGATGTTGGGGATATGTTGAGTCAACAAACTAAGGATGAGAATATTTCATCCTCTAAATTGTAAACTCATATATCTTCTTGTTTGTATCGGCAAAAAGGTACCTCGACATCAGTTGTCAGCAGATTGTCATGTATGGCTAGGGGGAGCAGTGAATATGTTAGATCACTTTCTTCCACATCTGTACAACGTCATTTACATGGAGCTAAAATTAAAATGCAGCGACAGATCTACCCAGAAAATATAACAGTAAGGGTACAGTAATACCTTGCGATGTAGTGTAACCCGAAAAAGTGAAATTACCTACATGCAAACCATAATATTAGTAACAGTTAGTCAAATGCGGGGAAAAAAGTGGTTGGCAGGGTGCTTGGAACTCAAAATCTAACTTATAGTGATAAGAACAATAATAGCTTAAATTTGCACAATAAAATTCAATTGTCAACACAAATATAAACCTAAAAGAAAGTGTAGATATGAAAACCTTTCTTAGCAGATGCATTTGGGTAGTTAATAACTGATGCATCTGTTAGATGTGGTGATGCACTGACAGCTGAAGAATTTATACTAGGAGATTCTGTTTTTTCTTCTTTTAGTGGTCTCTTCTTTCCATGCTTCATCTGATTAAGAGCCTCAGCTTTGGCAACCGCAAACCTACGCTCTAGTGCCTCCATAGCATGTTTTCTTTGATTTTCTGAAGCTGTGTTGGAAGCCATCACTGCTAGATTGGTTCAGCCTTCTTTCTTCTATAAAGACAGACAAAACCTAATATGCAGTGGAACCACCACATAGGAAAAATTACAAATAATTTTTAAATATAAATTTTAATAGCCTTCAAATTAAAAAATATCATATATATATATATATATATATATATATAATGGTGTATTTTAAAATATATTAAAACAATATACAATAGAAAGTTGAGACGATGATCCCATTGCAACTTAACATATACACTTTTATTAAAATGTCATCATTATAATTAATTTATAACTTTTATGTTATTTATATTTGTTGTTAAATATTAAATTTATAATATAGCAATAGGTCTATTACATTGGATTGGCTCTCTTATAACTGAAAATAATTTTTTAACTTCTTCACAACGTTCATTAAATAAAATAAAATATAATAAAAAACCTTTCGAAAAAAGTGAATCTTTTACAATTTCCAACCCAAGTAATTGTTTTATTGTATGAAATTGAGATCCCTTGGCAACTCAGAAAAGGCATGAATCAGATTTGAAAACCCAAAAAAAAAAAATTCACGAGTTCACATTATGCATTTTAGAGAAAGAGAAGCAAAAATAAATATATAAAAATATGCCAAACTTTCTGCTTCATGCAACTATGCGGCCACAATTACACACAATGATTAATGATGTATTATTATGAAAAATTATTGAAGTGATCACCATAGTACCTGTTTTTTTAGTATACCATTAATGATGTAAATAATTAAATTCTAGTGGACATCTCGTAATCAGTAGCATCAAAGTGCCTATGGTCTCTAGAAGCATAAGTTCTTAAATCCTATTACCCATATCTACAATCAGTCTCTTTATTAGTTCATGTTTTCTGTGACTGACAATGCCTATACCATATCTCATCCTCATTTCTCACTTTTCCTCATGCTTGAGATAATGCATCCATATAAACAGAAATACCAACTTCTACTTGAACAAAAATCAACAATCATTAGCAATTGTACCAAATATTTATTTAAAAATAAAATAAATGATGCCAATACACCTAAAGAATCTTTAGTTCCAGATTGTAGACTTGTTCTTCACAAATTTCACCATCAATGAAAGTTCTTCATGCATACCAATGCTCTAAATTACACTCAAATCAACACCAAATTGGTTCTGGGAAAAACATCAAGGTTTTCTTGGGTAAGTAAGACAAACATGTCAAAGTGTGCAAATCTCATACATGTACCGTCTGGGCAGTACACAACACATTCCTGTGATAAATATCAGCATTACACATTTACTCTAAACAAGAAAATTTCCAAATTTGATTGTATAATATTGTGTAGATAGGCTTATTGGAAACAACAGCAAGACTTTGTTGCATTAATTAACAATTCTTATTAAGAAGTAAACAAGCCTGCAAAAATGAACAAATCTGACCAAGCATGGATCAAGGTAGAGCTCAGGCATATCTTAGGCTTGAGACTTACCAACCCACAAAATAATATTTATTTATTTATTTATTTATTTTTTATGTATAACAAATAAGATATATAATCACACCTTCAAACAGATCATTACGTATCATGCATATATCAGTTAAACAGCACCTTATCTATATCAATAAGATGTGTAGCATATGGGTGCTTTCAAATGATTAGAGAAGCCAATGGATTATGGCTGATTTCAAATAAGTCACCAGTTCACATTCTGCATTTTACAGAAAGAGAAGCAAAAATTCACCAAGAGCTTTTGAAATTTGACAAAGCATGGTAAACCATGCTTTTGCTGAGTGGGAAGGCTAATGTATTGGCCAAAATTGTCTGAGATTCTAAAGCTCTATATTCATGTAGAAGCCATGTCTTGCAGGCTGCAGAAATGTTAATCTTTAACTATTTGCGTAGACTCAAAAACCAGGAAATCAAATATTTTTAATTACCATATATCAACACAGTTAAAAGTTTACTATAAAAAATATCACAACTTCACTTGTTCAAGCAACTCCAATAGCCAAGCTTATTCTGGAACTACACGTCTAAATGGTCCACTTGCTTCGCATATGAGCAATCTATTAAGCAAAATGAATTATAAAAAAGAAAAGTAAATTAAACTATAAATTTAGGTAGAATTTCATCTATATAATTTAATAACTGATGAACCCTGAAACTGATCAATTTCTAATCTGCAAATATAAAAAGGATACGCGATTTTTTTAATTAAAGATGCCAACTCATAGGTACAAGGTTACATTGCAAATCAAACAAAACACCACTTTGATTTAACCCTTTTTAGATTATAATCCAGTATAACCAAATTCACATATACAAAGTAAATATCATCAAAAGAAAGGCTGATGAAAAATATAACCAAACTAACTGAGTCAAACTGTCAGATACAATAGATAGGAAATTGATAGTGACCAATAACGGACAACAATAACAACCAAAAATTTTGAAAATGCCTGTTTTTGCAACAACAATTCTTCTGTTCTTTACTCTCTCTTCTGGCAGTAGTTTCAAATATATACTATTATATATATGTACAGATACCTAGCTAAATATATATAAAATAATTAGATACATTAAATTTCGTTAAGCTTTAATCCAGATTAAAAAAATAAGAAAGAAAAACAGAATTAAGAAAAAAAATTCCCAAACAGAGAATAATCAAGAAACAACCTAACTATTGTTGCGTCTCAAAATAATAGGGATGAATGAAGGAAAAACAGAATTTAAAGCACCAAAGAATAATTTTAGGTGGCAAACTATCAAGATTCAAACCTCAGGGATCACGGCAATCAGCCAAAAATCAGTTCATTAGAGACAAGATTCAGTTGCAATCGATGGTGATATTCGGCCACCGTCACCTGTGGCAGTTCTCAAGGAAGATGACGGCAAACAAAGAACTTGCGAACAGCCCAACGGTAACTGGAAAAGTCTTGAGCGATGACAGGCGCGGCTGGACGGCGACGGTAGACTCAACAACGATGCACTGGCTGATCGGTGATGGCAGCTTCAGCGACGAGATGGGTAAGGTGTAATTGCACTAGACGTGTATTAGCACGACTGTTTTAGGGGTTGGATTTAGGGTTGGCAATGGGGCGGGGCGGGTCAGGGGCAGTTAATATGATTGCCTAATTAGTCAACAATCTACTGCATATTAACTTAATTGCATGCACAAATTAATTTCAACCAATTTGTCGTACACTTTAATGAAAATTACTTAGATAGTAAAGAGTTAATTTTCACCATATATATATATATATATACACACACTGACACACACAATAAAAATAAATAATAAATTAATATAATCTTTAAAATTACATGGCGTGGAGCTGGACCAGCTGGTGCGATGCTGGAGTCGCGGAGGTGGCGTGACGCTGGAGGCCTGGAGCTGCAATAGCGAGCTGGAGGCGATGGGCTGCTGCGACGCCGGACTCGCCGAGGTGAAGCGACGCTGAGCTGCGACAACGAGCTGGAGGCGCGACGCTGGACTCGCGGAGGCGAAGCTGCTGCGACAGCGAACTGGAGCCGCGGAGGTGCTGTGGCGCTGGAGCTGTGACGGCGAGCTGAAGCCGCGGAGGTGCTGTGACGGACGCTGGAGCTGCGGATGGCCGGCAACAACTGGCAATGGTGGTGGACGATTGAGTGGTCTCAATTTTTAGGGATTTTGGCACGGCTGAGGTCATGGGAGACGTGAAGTCATTTGCTTATATATTTAGTAAAATTAATTATATTCTAATATATTATAATTTATCGTAATCATCTCTAAAAATTTCTTGTAAGTTCAAATACTTTATTTTTTTCATATATATCCTAATACTGTACAAGACGGGACAGCTCAAACAGATCTAAAAGGTGGATCCAGATCTGTCTGAACAGATCAATACTTTTGAAAACCCGAACTCGCCCCTAAATTCAAAATAAACGGATCAAAATCTGTCCCTAAAATACGAGCCACACCGAAGCTCCGAATTCGACGGATCATTTTATTAACCCTACTTAGATTTGATATAAATTTTAATGACTTTACGTTAAAAAAAACATATATATTTTTAATAACCAGTCTAACCATTGCCATGTTTTAATTTTTATAATATAAAATAATTTAATTTAAGATAAAACCACTTATTAATTTTAATATTTTTTTATAACTTAAAAAATAAGATGCATCATTATCAATACAAGAAATGTATTGGGCTAATCCCTAAATAATATATATATATATAGTTAGTTATTCAATAATTTTATAATTTTTAATTAAATTACTAAATCGATTGCTTAGATATTAATGAACGAAATTATATATATATATAAATTCATTATTTTAAATTTGAAGTTCAAATATTGTAAGAAAATATTCTAAAATGTGCCAGCAATTAATTTCAAAACACATCAATCAATTTATTCAATTCAAAGAGACAAAAGACGTGTCATAAGTAAGTTTGGAACCCCTAAAATCTTTCATTCAAAGTTGAAAGTTCGAACATAAACACATAATTTGAACATGAAGAAAACGAAAATAAAGTGAGGGTTCTGGAGGTATGCAGATATAAGAAATATATCAGTAAACTGTAATGTAAATCGGCATAGGAAGATTTTTACGTAGTTCGATTATAAAAACCTATATCCACATACAGCTATAGAGCTGCAATTCACTATGTTCTTGTTTGTACAATCTTTAGGACCTTTTACAGTGCTGACTCACTCTCACACACTGACCTAATCTTTGATAAACAAAATCTTCGCAAAGATCCTAAATACTAGTGACACTGCTTACTCTCTGTCGCAGATAACTTAACAACACACTGTTAAGTTATATATAACACCCGATGTCTGATACTGAATTACATAAACACTTAACCCGCAAGTTATCCTAAGTGTCCACTAACTCACACAGACTCAATCAAGAACTCATGTACGATTTCTACCACTCATACATGAATCAAAAGACTAAAAGAATCAAATCAAAGAAGACATTCCTTTTGCGTTGAAGCTCTCTTCTATGAATTTATAGAATGCCAAACTCAAAACTCTCTCACAACCAAAACAACCAACACGTCAATATCTCAATCACGCTCTCAACCGCATCTTCTATGAATTTATAGAATGCCAAACTCAAAACTCTCTCACAACCAAAACAACCAACACGTCAATATCTCAATCACGCTCTCAACCGCCTGAATAGCTTTGTATATATATAGTGAGAGATCTAACCGAAATCTCCTAGAAATCCTGTAAAAATTCTAATAAAAATCATATTAGGATTAGGAGAAATAAAATAGAAAGTGTTATAAACAAACTCTAAAAGGAATTAGGACAAATAAATATTCTCCTATTCTAATTAGGATATAAGATATTATATCCTAATCTAAAGAGATATTTATTCCAAATCAAATACTTCCTAAAATATAATTCTAGAAATATTAAAATAGGAATAAAAATAATATTCTTGTTTTATCACAAGTTGATCAAAACTCATCATGTACATGGCACATGCATATGTAGTAGACTTTGACACCAACAATCTCCCCCTTTTTGGCAACTTATGATGAAAACACAAAACTGTTTCTGATCAAAGAATATTACACATGATAAGTCAATCATAACAATAAGCTGCCATGAAATAGCAAACAGAAATTATCATGCATAAAGAATTAACCAGTGAGCTGTTACAAAACTTATAATAGAACACTGTCAGAATAAGTATATTCTGTAATCAAAATGACTTTGTCAAACTGATCAAGCAACACACTTTAATCAATTCATGATCAGAGCAATTATTTCAATCAATGTAATCAGATCATGATCAGAGCAAAAACATCCAAGCAAAACATTCATCAACGCAAGATATCTTGAATGCACACATAAAGCAAACATAAGAAGTTCTTCTTACTCCCCCTTACTACTTACATACATCCCTTGAGAAATAAGCAACAAAAATATAAATAAAATAGAAGTAAGTAACCAAGTAACTACGGTAATATCAGACATAACAAAAAGATCAAAAAATCAGAAAACTCCTTGATCTCCCTCTTGATTTCAGCACAAGTGCCAAAAGCACTTAATGAAGTCTTGAAGACTTGCGAACTAGAGAAGAAGAGGAACTGCCAGTGCGCTTCCTAAGTTTTCCTTATTGTGGTTGGAGTTGGCTGCGCAGAAGCTGCAGGAGCAGTGTGTTCTTCAGCTGTGTTAGAAGAAGTGGCAGTGACTTCAGCTATAATTCTTCGAATCTCCTTGTCACGTCTCTCTGCATTGGTTTCGGCCTTTCCATCTGCAACTTCCTTTGTGAATTGTACTTCTCGGACTTCTGCTTGATGTTAGCTGTGAGAAACTTATTGGTCTGCAAAAAAAATTTCCAGAACAGGAAGAGAGAAACAAGACGCGGGACAAGGAAGAAACTGTTGTGGGAGTATGGAATGAACAGGAGAAGCCCAAAATCGGTTCGTAATATAGTAGGCCAAATGTAAAAACAATTTTGTTTTTAACAAAAATTAATGTCAAATCTATTTCCAAAATCGTTTCATAACTGACATTTATGGACAGAGATTCAAATTTGATTCCAATTTGAATAATGAATTCTAATAGAATTAGGATTCCCGCTACTGAAACTTCTTCCTCTCAATTCAATAATGCTGACATGGCATTTTTGACACATGGACACACAAGAAAATCAAATTTCGGATAAGCACAAAGAGCACCGTATGTTATGAAAAACGTAACAGAACACAGTTAAAAATAACATAATAACAATATCTGAACATCATATGAATCATTCTAAGAAAGCATATTCAAGAGCTATTTTATTTTCTTTTAATTATTTCATCACTTAATCCAATTGAGTGATCAACTTGAGCATGCTTCTTACACACATAAAAGTTAGTCTTAATGTGAATTTGCTAAATAATATAGTAGCTTTCACACATGTATAGAGGTAGCCATTTTCCATTTAAGTGGGTGACTGACACATCCGAAAAAGGATTGTCGCCCAAGTATAGGAGTGTCGAAGTAATAAACCTGGTGAGTCCGGGGTCGATCCACGAGGAAAAGGATTTTAGCACTACAAACTATAAGTAAGCAAATATGATGTGGATGATTCAAAGGGATGGCAAGATAATATCAACAAATATAAGTAAAGATCAAGTTCATAAACAATAAATGATAATAACACAAGAGAAATTAACACAATAATAATTAAAGTTAAGGTTAGGGGATCCGCCCCTGATATATCAAATAAGGATAAGTAACCCATTTTAGTTATATGAATTATATTTATTTCGTTACCAATATTTATACCACTACTTGTAAATGGGTTCAAGCATCTAATGTGCCAATCACCATATGTCTACAACAAATCAAGGTTCCTAACTAGATTCATGTTGGTAAGGAAGAACCATACGACATCTAGAAAAGATCCAAGCATTTGATGTGCCAAGGATTGTCGACAATGGATCAAGTCCTCCACTTTACGAGTGGTGTCAAGATTGATTAAGAAAATAAATATAAATCATATAAAATAAACAACACAAGATTACGATTATTAAGCACATACCAAGGGTTAGAGAATCCTTATTCTCATATCAAGGGTTTCACCCTTTCACCTTAGCAAGAGAGAAATTAGAAAGACATTATAAGAGAAAGAACACAAATTATAAGAAAAAGGAAATTCATTAATACAAGAGGGAAAGACACAATAACAAGGGATCCCAGCAAAGGCCAAGATGCCCTCATGGGTAACAAGGCACCTCTATTTATAGATACATTCAGGGGCAAACTTGTCAAATTATAAAGGAATAATTGTCAAATATTAGATGCACCAACTTTGACAATTGAGGTAATTAGGTGCACCACTTTTACCACCGATTTTGACATTGAATTATTGAGCATTTAAATCACATGTCTTCATGAAAGTCGTAGATATTTCTCTCAGCTTTCTAGAACATCTTGATTCATACGATTTGAATACGTATTCTGAGAGATATGGTCAAAATACTGAGGCATGATCAGACTGGGCCGAATCTGTAGATGGGTTCACTTCAAGCCCATTTTTGGTCTATTAAGAGCCCGAATTTGATGATGCTTCTGAAGTACAATCTTGTAGATAATTTAATCAGCTTTCCAAAACATTAAGATTTGCACCATTCTGATCTATAAATAGAGAGTTATACTCATTTTATCAAACCTATAACAAAACCAAAATTAAGAGGAAGTTAATTCCAAAGATACAAAGACTACAAATATGCTTAAGTTGAGGAATTTAATGACACTATTAATACAATATGATGAACTAAACTCCTATTAAACATACATATTTAAGTGTTCATCAGTGACCTTACCATATTTTCTAGATACAATGAAGTTACTCTCAATGGATGGCTTTCACACATCATATACTGGTAGCCCTCTCTGTATTTTTTATGTTTAAACCAGTATTTAATTAGTCACATAATTTTTTATATCACAGCTCACACATGCTTAATTAGAAGAAAACTTATGATATTATATATATAATTAACATAACAGTAAGCAGTGTTCATTCATGTAACTAACAGATGCCTACGGCTTTTCTTAGATTTTCAAATCTTGTTGTATCCAATGCCTTAGTGAACAAGTCAGCCAATTGTCTATCAGTGAAGATGTGTTCAATGTGTATCACCTTAGACTCTACTAGTTCCCTTATAAAATGGTATCTTATGTCAATGTGTTTTGTTCTAGAATACTGAACAGGATTTTTGGAAATATTTATAGCACTAGTATTATCAAAAACACAGTTATAGGCTTTTGTTCAATACCATAATCACTTAATATTTGCTTCATCCATGATAGTTGCGTACAGCAACTCCCTGCTACAATATATTCGGCTTCAGCAGTAGATAAAGAAATAGAATTATGCTTTTTGTTGTGCCAAGAAACCAAGTTAGTACCAAGATAAAAATGACCTCCTGATGTACTTTTTCTATCATCCGCATTTCTTGCCCAATCTGCATCACTGAACCCTGCAAGATAATCATTTGTAGCTTTAGAAAACCATATTCCATAATCATGTGTTCCATGAACATACCTGATGATTCTCTTAGCTGCTAAAAGATGGGATTCTTTGGGATTTGTTTGAAACCTTGCACAAAGTCTTACACTAAAGCTTAAATCTGGTCTGCTTGCTGTGAGGTATAGTAGGCTGCCAATAATACTTCGGTATAAGCTTGCATCAATTTCTTTCCCTACATTATCTTTTGAAAGTTTCAGATTAGTACTGATAGGAGTTTTCATTGGTTTTGCATTCTCAAGCCCAAATTTCTTTACTAGATTTTTGGCATATTTTGATTGAGATATGAATATCCCATCATTCATTTGCTTAACCTACAATCCAAGAAAGAAATTTAATTCTCCTACCATGCTCATCTCAAACTCCTCCTGCATCAACTTAACAAACTCATTAATTTTGCTTTTGTTAATTGATCTGAAAACAATGTCATCAACATATATTTGAGCAACAATAAAATAGTTTGATACATGTTTGATAAACAAGGTCTTATCATTGCTGCCTCTTTTTTCATGATAAGTGTGGCGGTTTTGTCAAACTCCGCCGAAAGTGTACGTCCATTTTTCATGCTTCACGTAGGAGACAAGTGTGTAGGTTTTGTCAAACCCCGCCGAAAGCATATCTCATTTTTTTCAAATCTTGGGGCGATAAATCTGCATCGAGCAACTCCCACCGAAATTATGTCCCCATGTGTCAAATTTGAGAGTTTTACGTGTGTATATATCCATTTGCATATTTTCAAATGTCATTTTATAACCTGTCTTGCACTTGAATCGCATAATACTAACACATCATTGTCTTGCACAAGTTTAGAGCACTTTTAGAAATGGAGAAAACACCAATTCGGCGATTCCAAAATATATGCGTATTTTGTGGATCGCAATTTGGTAAAGATGGAGAGTTTACAACAGCAGCTCTTGATCTTGGTAGGACATTAGCTGCGAGGGGTATTCATTTGATTTATGGAGGGGGTAGTCTTGGGTTAATGGGGTGTGTGTCGACAGCTGCATCCCTAGGAGGGAGCAAAGTTCTCGGCATTATCCCTAAACCATTAGCTGTACGAGATATCGTAGGCAACACAATCGGGGAAGAGTTACAGGTCTCTAGTATGCATGAGCGTATTGCACATATGGTTGTTAAGTCCGATGCATTTATAGCTTTGCCGGGTGGTTATGGTACATTAGAGGAGATATTTCAAATCACCTCTTGGGCACAGCTAAACATCCATCGGAAACCCATTGGTTTGTTAAATGTTAATAATTTTTTTGATGGTTTGTTGTCCTTTCTTGATCAAGCTGTAGAAAAAAATTTCATCTCACCGTCAGCAAGGCAAATGCTGGTTACAGCTTCAACTGCAGGAGAGTTAATTGACAAACTACAAGAATTCGTCTATTCACCTGATCCAACAATGGCTCGGATAAATTGGTTTGGAGAAGGCAACAAAAGGCGTCAACTGGATTTAACCCTCCATCTGTAATCTCTATTTGCTGGTTTGCTTCGTTTTTGTTTGCTTTCTTTTTAGTGTGTTTATTTGAGATTTTTCATGTCGTTTCTTTTGAGCTTTTTCAGGTTATTTCTTTCGTCCCAGGTAATATTTTCTAATCTCGGTTTTTAGAGTGGTGGCTTAAAAAGTTCAAGTTCTCTTGAAACGCATTCTGGATCTCTTCAATCCATAATGGCTGAATAAGGAGGCTAACTTCTAAACTTTGTAGACCCATTCTAACTAACTTGTTTTTGTTTGCTGACTTGTTGAACTTTGTTATTTTATGAGTAAGTTTAGTTTTATGTAATTTAGAGTTGTTATGTGTTGTCTTTATCAGTTTCGATTCAAAAAAAAATTTGTGGAAAAACCTGAGAATGGCAGAATATGGGTTTTCTTTAACTCTTGAAACGCATTCTCTCGACAATAAATCTGTAGTTTGTTTATTTCATGTTGTTTGAAGTGTCTTGTTCTTGTTTTGTTCTTTCATAATAAAGGTATATAGGCTGGAAACCTTAAGTCTGCGGGCTACTGGTCCTAAGGATTGTTGAAATATACAATCTTGACTCAGGTGTAACAACGCCACGTACCTCTTTTCTTGCATTTTGTGGGTCGATGATAAGATAATGATTGAATTAAGAATAACTCTTGGAAAATGATAAATGATGCATGGATCTGTGTGCTTGAAATGTTTATTGGTTTTCGCTTTGCCTTTGATTCCTTGCGCAACATTGAGCACTGAGCTATTATCACTGAGTTATTTGTTTACTTAGAGAAAGTTTATGTAATTTAAGTGTTTCTTCAGATTTTAATGAATTCTAGAACTTGTTTGATGGTCACTCGAGGCGAAATCCTAGACTGTGCAACATTAGGGAAATGATTTAGGCCATCTTTGGACTCGTTTGAGCCTTAAGAGCCAACCTTGACTAAAATTGATCCCTAGTTACCCCTTTGAGCCTCTGTAAACCTTTTTCTTTGTTAACTCACTAAAAGATTTCCTAACCTTAATTGAATTTGTTCCAAACAGTTTATCCCTTACCTATGAGCATGTAAATCATTCGCAATTACATTTTGAGCTATGTTCTGGTTTTGGGAAGTTAGAGGAGGTTGGATTGTGCCATGAGCAATGCAAGTGAGTTTTATTATGTTTGTAACAAAAAAAGAGAAAAAAAATCTGTACTTATCTTCCACGTACTTAAACATTGAGGACAATGTATTGTTTAAGTGTGGGGGAGTGGAATTGCAGTTAAAAAAAAAAAGAAAAAAAAAGAAGTTCTATACCCTTGGGTGTTCTTAAAAAGAATGAAACAACAAAGTGTAGGGGTGTAGTTTCTTTTGTTTTCTACAAAAAAAAGAAGAAAAAAAAGATAAAAAAAAGATTGAGTGTTCTAAATAAGTTTGGGGGAGTAACCTGGTGAATTAAAATAAAGTTGTGTTATAGGGGTGAGCTCTACATAATCTTGAATGATTTATGTGTTTGTGGGTGATTTGAGCCAAATTATTATCCTTGATCATACCTTCACCCAAGCCAAACGTTACAAGCTTAATAAAGTCCTACTTGATCCTTGGTGTTGTGCATGTCTACATTAGTGGAGAGTGACTTGAAAAGCAGGCCTATGGAGTTCATTTATACACACATCTTCAATATTAAATATGATTCATTTTTATGCATAAACTCATCCGGGTTACAAGTGATTAGGTGAGAATGGCTCTACACACACACACTTGAGGAATTGAAGTGAAGCGAAACTAATATTTGAGATAAAATTGTTGATCAAGTGCATTATTTTGAAGTTTTCCTTGGGTTATAATTAAGTACAATCTTTGAGGCCTATTTGCAAGTTGAAGCATTTGTGTGTTTTAATTTTTCTTTGATTCTGTTTCGGTTTAGTTTTGTTTCGTATCATTTTAGTTGCTCGAGGACTAGCAAAGTCTAAGTGTGGGGGAATTTGATAGGTGTCTATTTATGTATTACTTTTATATCAATTCGTCCATGTTTCTTTGCTATATTCCGTGGTATTTTTATGTTTTTGTGTGTTTTGATGTTTGTAGGAGTTTTGGAGCAACTTGCACAAAAATGGAGTAAAACCCTTCATTTTCACCTCTGCTAGTCAGTGATCTTCTCGGATTTAATTGTATTGATATACAATGAACCCGACGACATATTATATACCGTTGGAAAGCTCTCGAAGTCTATTTTCTGGAGAAATTTACGGTTTATAAATCCATTCAGTGTACCAAAAGTTGTAATCAAAACAGTGTGAGATGTATAGAAATATAATTCCACAAGTCACTGTAGCATGTATAATACGGGGCACTGTAGCAAGTCACTGTAGCAGAGTATTTAAACACATTTTAGGGTTTTATTTTGAACTGGAAGAGGGGAAAACGTGGGAGGAGGCTGCATTTCTGGATTTCTCTCATCCTTGGAGTTCTTGAAGGAGAAAGAAGATTTTGAAAGAGGAGGAACTACAATTCCAAGAAGATTTATCTACAAAGAAGATTTTCAAAGAATTTGCTAAGTTCTTTCTTTCCTTTTCAATTCTGGAATTTCTCTGTATTGTATTTGTTATTCTGATTGAATATGTGTAACTAAATCTGAATTGGTTGAGGGTGATTTCAAAGCCCTTGATATGGATTTTGTGAGTTGATTGTGTAAGAAATTGTTATCCAATTCTCTAATTGAAGTTGCTTGTATTTTCCCATATCTAATGCTTATGATTGCTTGCTGATTGTATTTGGAATGACCAACTGAATATAATCTGGTTGTTGTCTATTGCTAGATTAGAAATCTTGATCCGTAATTGTCTTGAATTTCTAATCCTTAGTAGCAAAATTGTGATCAGAGATTGCAATTGGAGAATACAACCTAGGTTAAATAATCCGAGCTTGTGTGTTTATTGCTTAGATCAACCTATCTTTCTTATCGTAATGCATCCATTGAATTAAACTCAGAGAGCTTGTTCTAGGTTGTTTAATGGATAGAGATTAAATAAAGAGCTTGTTTTATTTAACAACAAAGTAAGGAAAGATTGGGATAACAGAGCTTGTTGTTATCTACGGTTGATAACTTCAATGCTGTAATTGGATGACAATTCTATGTTAATTCACAAATTCATATCTTGTGGCAGAGAAGGATCTCTTAACCAGCTTTCTCTCATTGATTTTTCATTCCATTTAACTTTGCTTTGTGTTATTCTTCATTTGCTTTCGTATTAAGTTTAGTTAATCAATCAACAAAACCCCCCCTGTTTAGTTTATTGTTGCTGGAAATAACAAATTCAATTAGAATCAATCCTCGTGGGAACGATATCTTACTCATCACTTTATTACTTGTGCGACTAGTATACTTGCTAGTTTCGAACGCATCAAAGTGCAGTGAAGGCAATATGACATACTGTTTTGTCTTTCTTAACCCACTGCTGTTGTGATTTTGGTAACAGTTTAAATTGTTTTGATCTTTTATGCAAAAGATTCAACAATTTAAAGTATCTAGGCCTAATATGTCCCTTTTTACCACAAAAATAACAAATAGGAAGGAATTTTCTTACCTTTTTAGGGCTGGATCCGAACGAACTCAGTGGAGAAACATACGTTTCACTGCTCTTGGAATTAGGACTTGACTTTAAAGAGTTAGGTTCAAAACTCTTACTGATGTTGAAGCTTTCACAAAGACTGTTTTGGATGAAGATGCAACATTTTCTTCTGTGTATCCCAATCCATGTTTGTTGGAGTTGTCTCTTCCGAGGTTCAAAACTTGATCAAGTTTGGCTGCTCCAATTTTGAGTTGATCAACACACCTCTTGCTTTCAACCAGTTCTGTTGTGATTTTCTCAATATGTGCTGTTTTGTCTGTCAAAACAGTTTTCAGTTCTGTGATCTGATTTTCAGCAAAGGACTTTTCACATTCTAGCTCCTCAATCTTCTTCTTTAAGGCTTTAATTTCTTCCTTTTGATTCAGCCATTCACCACAGAGTACGTTGTATGTCTCTTGCAACTCTTCATAGTAATCTGGTCCATCTTTTTCATCAGAATGATCAACACTTGTTCTGTAATTTTCTGTTATGTCAGACATAACAACCTTTCCTTTGTCAGCTGCAGATGCAGTAAATGCAACAAAGTTGCTCATGCAGTCTTGATCTTCTGACTCGGATTCTGATTCATCACTCCAGGTTATTGTCAACCCTTTATTCTTCTTCTTAAGATTTGCACATTCAGATTGAATATGCCCATAACCAGAACATTTATAACACTGAATTTGCCCTTTCTTTTCAGGTTATTTTGGCTTCCTCTTGTCATTCTCCTTGCTGAACTTTCTGAATTTTTCTTCACTTGAGTTTGATGGCTTTTCTTGATTCTTTTTCCTGAAATTTCTTTTCATAAACTTGACATAATTTCTTATTAGAAAAACAATCTGTTTAGAATCAGTTTCATCAAGCTCATCACTACTTTCATCATCAGATTTTTCAGTTTCACATTGAATGCAATGCTTTTACCTTTTTGCTTCCTAGTACTTTGATTAATTTCAAAGTTTTGGAGGATGCCAATCAGTTAATCAACCCTCATCTCATTAGTGTTTTTAACTTCCTTAATGGCTAAAATTTTAGGTTGAAATTTATCTGGAATAGACCTAATTATCTTGCTAGCACTTTCTGCATCAGTGAAAGTTTTGCCAAGCATATATGCCGAATTTGTAATGTGACATATCTTAGAGTAAAATTCAGAAATTGACTCATCCTCATGCATCATCAGATTTTCAAATTGAGAATTAAGTCTCATCAATTTAGATCTTTTAACAGATGCGGTACCTTCATGTTTTACCTCAAGTATGTCCCATGCTTCCTTGGCCGCTTTGCACCTTGAAATCTGTCCAAAGTTGTTTAAGTCCACTACAGTAAAAATTGCATTAAGAGCCTTTGAATTCCAACTGGAATGTTTGTATTCTTCATCAGTCCATTCATCTTCAGGTTTTGGTTCAGAATCATCAGAAGCATTCAACTTTGTTGGCGGTGTCCACCCTTTAAGCACACTAGTCCATGCCCTGTCATCAAGAGATTTGATATACATCATCATTCTTACCTTCCAATATGAATAATTACTGTCATCGAGAATAGGTGGTTGCGTTCCAGATCCTCCATTGCGAATAAACTCCATCCTTCTAGATCAACTTGATCGTTTTCTTTACTTGTCTATCAGTGAATCTGCTCTGATATCAATTGAGAGTTCTAGAGGTAAGCAGTTATAAGAAATATAACAGTAAACCGTAATGTAAATCGGCACAGGAGGATTTTTACGTGGTTCGGTTATAAAAACCAACGTCCACGGACAGCTATAGAGCTGCAATTCACTATGTTCTTGTTTGTACAATTTTTAGGACCTTTTACAGTGTTGACTCACTCTCACACACTGACCTAATTTTTGATAAACAAAATCTTTGCAAAGATCTTAAATACTAGTGACACTGCCTACTCTTTGTCGTAGATAACTTAATAACACACTGTTAAGTTATACATAACACCCAATGTCTAATACTGAATTACATAAACACTTAACCCGCAAGTTATCCTAAGTGTTCACTAACTCACACAGACTCAATCAACAACTCATGTACAATTTCTACCACTCATACATGAATCAAAAGACTAAAAGAATCAAATCAAAGAAGACATTCCTTTTGCGTTGAAGCTCTCTTCTATGAATTCATGGAATGCCATACTCAAGACTCTCTCACAACCAAAACAACCAACACGTCAATCTCTCAATCACGCTCTCAGCCGCCTGAATAGCTTTGTATATATATATAGTGAGAGGTTTGACCGAAATCTCCTAGAAATCCTGTAAAAATTCTAATCAAAATCATATTAGGATTAGAAGAAATAAAATAGAAAGTGTTATAAACAAACTCTAAAAGGAATTAGGACAAACAAATATTCTCCTATTCTAATTAGGATACAAGATATTATATCCTAATCTAAAGAGATATTTATTCCAAATCAAATACTTCCTAAAATATAATTCTAAAAACATTAAAATAGGAATAAAAATAATATTCTTGTTTTATCACAAGTTGATCAAAACTCATCATGTGCATGGCACATGCATATGTAATAGACTTTGACACCAACACAAAGAAAACGAAAGAAAGAAAGCAAAAATATTTATTAACTTTATCAACTTCCAAACAACGTAAAATCCTACAAGCCAAATCCCAGAATCATTCTTCAACCTCCTACAGTTTCTCAATAACCAAACACAGCAAAGGACCAGTGCTACACTATCAAACAACAACAATGACAACACTGTCATTTGAGGAAGAATAGAACAGCAACAGCAATAGCAATAATCAAGTATAAAAAATGGTACAAATTAATCAAGTATATATGCACCGCATCATAATCAATTCAACAAATTAACAAAGTGTAAAATTTAACGAACAATCAATTCAAACCTCGATAATGTATAAAGCAAAAGGTGGACGGGGTGGTTATGGGCGAGCTACCGGTTGCTTGAATGAGATAATAAGAGGTGTGTTGCTGCTGCCGGCCGGTTGATTGAATTGAATAAAAGGTGAAGGCTGTGAGTGAATTGATGGTGCGACTGCGACGTGCGTGGCCACGTGAATCGATAGTGCAGCGGCCGTGAATCGATGGTGTAGCTGATGACGTCAATCGATGGTTGTGCGTGTAGCGGTGCAAGTGAGGCCGTCAGTGTGCTGAGTGAGGCGTGAAGCGGCGATGAAGGCCGGGCTTAATTGAATTTCTTTTTATTTTTACTTTTTTATGAATTTTTGTTTAAAAAATTAAATTGATGATTAATAATTTCATAATTGAATTGGGTTGAGTTGGGCTCACACACTTATAATTGTTATAATTGTTGATTATCAATTAGGATATTATTTTGGGCTGGATAATTGAAAATTAGTTTGGGTCGGTATAAATGCAAATTTAACATAATTTAAATTAATAATATTTTTTTTTGGTTAACTCTGGGTCGGAGAACATGATCCCTACCCCTCAGGATTCCCTCCCCGTCGACAGTGGAATTCCCTGGCAACACCGGGCAGGGAATCTGGGTACCTGGCCCCTCCCGAATATTTTTTCTATCCCTAATCAATTGACTGGATTAATAAAATATTTATTTCCTCATGTATTCAAATAAAATTAATGTAATAATTACTTTCAAATTTCACATATATTTATATATTTAATTGTAATTTTTTTTCATAACTATAATTTCTGAAAGTTTTGAAGCCAAGGATTACTTTTACGTTATAATGCGAAAGTAGTTACAGTTATACCAGAAATAATATGCGGGAAAGTAAAATTCACAAAAGACTTGTTTTTATTATGGTTAATATCCTAATCATATATTAGATGATTAATGCAAGGAAATAGAATATAAATAGGAAATAATCAAATACAGAATTAAATTCTTTTTTTTTTTTTCCAAAATCGCCAATATAGCTATGCCACATTGAGACATGGCATGACACGTGGCATTGTCCTAACAATTTGTTTTACAACAATAATATAGATATCTATTTTACAAACTCATCTAAAATTTCATCCAGTAATAAACTTATATTGAGATAATATCAAACTCACCTAAAATTATATATATTAATTACTAACAAATAAATTTATCTCAAATTATTTACCTGTTTCATCAAACAATTAGACTAGTTGTATGTAAACCAATAAAAATAGATATATTAAAGAGTTAATTTTACTGAGTACCTTTGTGTTTTGATTGGAAATGTGTTTCAAAAAATAATCAATTTCTTCCTTAACATAAGTAATTAGATTCCTCCATAGCATTTTGAAAAAAAGTATCATAAATACCTTTATTACCAGAGTTCGTTAAATTTGTTAATTAAGGTGTCATTTAGTTGCTTTACAACTTAATTTACTCTTCTTTCATTTGCAAATTGCTTGATGAAATTTGTCAATCAGGGTGTGCTTGTGTAAAATTTTGAAAAAATTAGAGAGAAAATGGATGATTTTTAAAACTCGCTTTCTATCCAATATGAAGGCAACTTAGTGAAATTAGTCTATAAATCAATATAAGAATTTTGAAAGTGAATGCATAACACAAAGTAAAATTTTATTAAAAATCAATTAATTACTTGGATCAATATGCCCCATTTACAACTTGATTAGAATAGGACTTCTCACAAAGTGATTACCATCTGCTCATGTTAGGTCTCCAAAGGCATAGTCCTCATTAGAACTAACATTACTATTATGAGTGAAGGTGATTTCATATTTATTTTCTTCACTGTACTTTGAGAACTTCAAGCTGCTAGGCTTAACAAAAACTGAAACTGCATCTGCTGCATTGAAACTCACATTATGTGTGCCTGGTCTACCAGCATTCGTAAGATATCGACTACCAACATTCTAAAGAGTAATGATTATTGAGTCTTGAAAATTGGGAATTGTGATTCAAGGGTAGTTAAAGTTAAGCACACTTAATGACTTAGGGCACCGATATGGCTTTTCTGTGGTTTGATTCGTTTGAAATGCTCTAATCACATACTCATTGTAGCCACGAGCACATAAAGTAGTCCAAGTAATTCTCAAGAGTCAAGTCATAATCAAGAGCTGGATCCATTGCTTTGTTTGGATTCACATGCCCTGCGTTGTATGCAAATGGTGTTGCCTCTTCGTAGACAAAATCTCAAATTATCTTCAAGCTTCCACCACTTGCAGTTGCTGTAAACAAACGAATATTTATGTGTTATAATAGGAAAGATTAAGGTCGAGTGTTTAGGACTATTAAACAATATTACATAAAAAAAAAAACATATTTCAATTCTCACCAGTGGTGACTTATGATTGCAGATCTAGCAACAGCTGGACTCCAATTGTTGCGCAAGAACGGAAACGAAAGCAACAAAACAAGCAAAATACACAACCACAAACTATGCTAGATAATTGAATATAATAGCAACTAAAGATGCAACTAATCAACCAACAATGCAAAATAGAAAGAACACCAAGATTTAACGAGGTTCGGTATAAATACTTACGTCCTCGGCCGCCGCTGAAGAAACTTCCACTATCTTCAAAGAGAATTACAAATTTTTGGGCCATAATACAAATACCACAACTATTAGGCCAAACTACAATTACCCAAATATTTGGACCAAAATATAATTACCCAAACAATTGGGCGTTACTACAAATACCCAAAACAAAAGGAAAAAAAGAAATATTACAAACTTTAAGGTCCTTAATGCGAGGCCCTTAAACTATGAGGTCTGATATGTGAGACCTTACAAATATTGGGTAGAGGAGAATTTCTAATGGGACAATTAAATTTCTCCTATGTGGCTTCTTTTATAAGCCCACATGAGACCCATATTTTCTTACTTAATCAATGTGGGATTCCTCCCACTAGCATATGAGCCATAAACTCAACAAATCTCCACCTTGGCGAATATGCCGACCCACCACAAATTTCTTCTTTTTTTCACATTCTCTATCACAACTGCAACGCCTTCAAATGCGTCCAATGGCGCAGTCAAACTCGTACAATGTTGATCAAGTCCAAACAATGACTGAACTTGATCGCTGTCACAACCTTAGTCAACATATCTATAGGATTCTCGGCAGTCTCAATCTTCTGAAGTAAGATTCTCCCTTCATCAATAATCTCCCACACAAAATGATACCGAACATCAATATGCTTCGTACGAACATGGAACACTGAATTCTTCGCTAAGCGGATAGCACTCTGATTGTCAGAATAAAGACTAATCTTCTTCTGCCCAATTCCTAATTTATCCAGCAATCCCTGTAACCAAATAGCTTCCTTCACAGCCTCTGTTATTGCCATATACTTTGCCTCTGTAGTAGACAAAGCCACTGTAGACTGTAAAGTAGACTTCCAACTCACTGGTGCTCTTGCAAGAGTAAACAAATAACCGATTGTCGACCAACGTTTATCCAAATCACCAGCATAATCTGAATCAACATAACCAATAGCATACTAACCATATGTATCATCCCTCTCAAAGATTAAGCCAACATCCACGGTTTTCAACAAATACCGTAGAATCCATTTCACTGCTTGCCAATGTCCTTTACCAGGATCATGCATATACCTGCTCACAACTCTAACTACATGTAAAATGTCGGGTCTTGTACACACCATAGCATACATCAGGCTATCAACTGCATTAGTATATGGAACTCGAGACATATACTCTCGTTTCTCATCTGTACTAGGAGATAAAGATGCACTGAGCTTCATATGAGGAGCAAGTAGGGTACTTACAGGTTTTGACTGCTCTGTAATGCCAAACTGCTATAATACCTTTTTCAGATACTGCTTCTGAGTCAAACAAATCTTGCTTCTCCTTCTATCTCTGCTAATCTCCATACCTAGTATCTTCTTAGCTTCAACCAAATCTTTCATCTCAAACTCTCGATTCAACTGAGTTTTCAACTTTGCAATTTCTTCGACATTCGTCAAAGCTATCAACATATCATCAACATACAAGAGTAGATACATGAAAGAACCATCATGTAGCCTCCGAAAATACACAAAATTATCAAATTTGCTTATTGTGTACCTCTGACCCATCATAAACCGATCAAATCGCTTATACCACTGTCTGGGAGATTGCTTCAAACCATAAAGCGATCTTTTCAGTTTGGATACCAAATTTTCCTTACCAGCAACTTTGAATCCCTCTGGCTGAGTCATATAGATTTCTTCTTTCAAGTCACCATGTAAAAATACAGTTTTTACATCAAGTTGAACTAATTCCATATTCATCTGAGCTACCAAGGCCAACAAAATTCTAATGGAAGAATGTTTCACAACTGCAAAAAATACCTCATTGTAGTCAATTCCAAAAATACCTCATTGTAGTCAATTCCTTCCCTTTGAGCGTAGCCTTTAGCTACCAACCTTGCCTTGTAGCAGACGTCATTCTTGTCAGGAAATCCATCTTTCTTTGCATATACCCATTTTGCACCCAATTGCCTTTTTACCCTTCGGTAGTTGAGCTAGCTCCCAAGTTTCATTCTTCTGAAGAGACTGCATCTCTTCGCTCATAGCTTTCTTCCACTAATCAACTTCAGAACATCTGACTGCCTCTCTATAAATGGAAGGAACATCAGCATCCATAATTGGAAGTGCATAGGCCACCATATCAACAAATCGAGCAGGTCTGCGAATCTCACGTCTGGGCCTATTAACTGCAATTGATTCTTGTTGCTATTGAGGTTCCTGAGTAGAACCCTCTCCATCATCTTCCAAATCTCCCTCTGTCACAGGAGTATCAACATCTGTCTCAATAGATCTAACTGGGTTCAATGTCGTCATTTCAAACTCCACCTGCTGCTGAGTATGCTCCACCTGCTGTGGAGTACCATTCACCTTTGTCTGATTTTCTGATTTCTTCAACATTGAAGACTCATCAAATGTCACATCTCGGCTGGATACAGTCTTCCTCGAACTAGGACACCATAGACGATATCCTTTTACTCCTGAAGCAAATCCCAAGAAAATCGCTTTCTTGGCTCTAGGATCCAGCTTAGATTCTTTCACATGATAATATGCAGTAGAACCAATAGCAACTGAAGGTAGACGATTAATGAGATGACACGCATAAGTCACAGCCTCAGCCCAAAATTCCTTGTCCAACCCAGCATTGGACAACATACACCGAACTTTCTCCAGCAACGTTCGATTCATGCGTTCTGCCACCCCATTCTACTGCAGTGTACCTCTAACGATAAAATGACGTACAATACCTTCATCTCAACACAATTTCAAAAACTGATCACTGCAATACTCACCACCATTGTCTGTTCTGAGGTGCTTGATTTTGTTGCCAGTTTGTGTCTCAATCATCTTTTTTCACTTAAAGAAAACACCAAGTACATCATCTTTTGATTTCAAACAGTACACCCAAGTTCTTCTGGAAAAGTAATCAACAAAAGTAACAAAGTAGTTCCTACCTCTCATCGATGTGGTTTTGGTAGGTCCCCACACATCTAAGTGAACATAATCAAGAATACTCTTGGTATTATGAATAGCGGTGCCAAATTTCACTCTCTTTTGCTTTCCCAGAACACAATGCTCACAAAAATCCAGCTTGCAAGTCTTTGCACCTTTCAATAAGCCTCGTTTCACCAAATTGAATAAGGCTTTCTTACCTGCATGTCCCAATCCATATGCCACAGTCTTATGATCTCTGAATCTGTATCATTATCAAAAACCATAGTCACTGATCCAATAACTGTACTACCATTATAGTAATACAAGTTGTTTCTCCTAGTGCCTTTCAATACCACAAGAGCGCCTGAAGTGACCCTCAGAATATCATCTCGAATAGATATCCCACAGCCTTTAGATTCTAAGGCTCCCAAAGAGATGAGATTCTTCTTCAACTTCGGTACATACCGAACATCTGTCAGAACTCTAGTCAATCTATCATGATTCCTCAATTGGATCGAACCTATCCCAGCAGTGTGGCAAATATCATCATTGCCCATATACATAACTCTACCATCAAGCTCTTCAAACTAAAAGAACCATTCCCTATGTGGATACATATAATAAGTACAACCCGAATCCATAATCCACTCATCAGAATTAGAAGTAGATGGATGACCAACTAGACATATATCTGACTCACTATCATCCTCACGCTCAACAAACATGTATCAGAAATAGCCTTGCCCTTATCTTTCTTTTTCAACTTAGGACAATCTTTCTTCCAATGCCCTTTCTCACGACAAAAGGCACACTCATCTTTTCCTAATCTACCCCTCGACCAAGATTTTCTCCTTTTTCCTGGTTTCCTACTTTGACTACGCCCTCTCACTGTCAATGCATCTACTGACTCATTCCTATGTTCTTTTTGGTCTTTCTTACGAATTTCATAATTCAACAAAGCAGAACAAACTTCTTCAAAAGACAGTTTATCTTTTCCATGGATAAGAGTTATGCATAAATGGTCTAATTCATCCGGAAATGAGCCAATCAATAACATCGCCTTAATTTCATCTTTGAAGGTTTCATCTAAGTTTAACAAATCAGTAATTAACTTATTAAACTCATCACTATAAGAACTGATGCTCATACCTGGTTTCAACTAGAGACGGAACGGTCTCTTCAATAGATACAACCGATTCTCATTGCTTTTCTTCATATATTTGTTTTCCAACGCCTTCCATAGTTTGCTTGCAGATGTCTCTTTTGTGAACGGATACTTTTGTTCTCTACACAAGCAAGAGCGAATCAACCCACAAGCTTTTATATTCAGCCTGTCCCAATCTCTTGCACTGATATCTTCTGGTTTTGTTTCTTCCAGAACAATATCCAAATCTTGCTGATACAATCCGTCCAACACCTCACTCTACCATAAGCCGAAATTATTTCGGCCATCAAATTTTTTAACATCTATTTTTGTATTTGTCACAGTCATTGTCTTCTCAGGTACAGTTGATGATGATGCCATTACTACCTCTCACAAATAAACTTGATACACAAATCACCAATAACCAAGCTTCAAACAGACTATTATATTCAATAACTAGCAATCTAAACTCAATAGCCCAAAATAGTAGTAAGTGTTTTAATGAAATAGCCACTCACTATCCAAAACCTTAGGCTCTGATATCAATTGTTACGCAAGAACAAAAACGAAAGCAACAAAACAACCAAAATGTACAACCATAAACTATGCTAGATAATTGAATATAATAGCAACTAAAGAGGTAACCAATCAACCAACAATGCAAAATAGAAAGAACACCAAGATTTAACGAGGTTCGGTATAAATACCTATGTCCTCGGGCGCCGCTGAAGAAACCTTTTACTATCTTCAAAGAAAATTACAAACTTTTGGGCCATAATACAAATACCACAACTATTGGGCCAAACTCAATTACCCAAATAGTTGAGCCAAACTATAATTACCCAAACAATTGGGCAATACTACAAATACCCAAAACAAAGGGGGAAAAAGAAATATTACAAACTTTAAGGTCCTTAATGCAAGGCCCTTAAACTATGAGGTCTGATATGTGAGACCTTACAAATATAGGGGTAGAGGAGAATTTCTAATGGGATAATTAAACTTCTCCCATGTGACTTCTTTTATAAGCCTACATAAGACCCATATTTTCTTACTTAATCAATGTGAGATTCCTCCCACTAGCATATGAGTCACAAACTCAACACCAATCGGGGTAAAGAGTTCTTATAAAAGCCAGCAATACCAACAACATGAGGGCATGACAGAAGTACGGAACATTGAGACATGAGGGATGGGGTTTGAGAAAGCTGTTACTCTTCCCATCATTGTGCAGTAGCGCAACTCACCTTACATAGGAGCGCAACACCTCTATCAAGTTACGCAGGAGCACAGGTCCCTAGGTCTGACACCAAATTCAGTTAGGATTTGTGGACCGAAACTAATAGCCAGTAATACCAACAACACGAGGATATGACAAAAGTGCAAAATATTGGGACGTAAGGGATAGGGCCGGAGAAAATAGTTACTATATTCACTCCAGGTGAAGTGACATCAGGCTAAATTGGAAATCATAAGAAAAGGTATCAGTAAATCAAAGTAATGCAGTAAATATTCATGTTTAAAGAATAATTAATTGATGGTTTTATTCGTTTGTAAACCTTGAGGAAAACTGGGTCTATCCTATTCCGTCCGCTAGATGAGAATCTAGCCATTATTGGAGCTAAACTCGTATCAAATGTCTTCACATCACTTAAGCGTGAGACTCGATCCCTATAATCCATGTATAAACATAGTACAAAAGCTATTTATATTTCTAGCCGGTAATTAAAATTGTAAATTTCATGAGTATAAAATAAGCTACATACTTGGTAGAGTTGATGTGGGCATAGACAGATTCACCGACTGTGGAACTTAGATGTGAAAATGGGACAATATAAGCATCGACTGTATAGTCATTGCTATATGCTTTGCTATTAGCAAAAATGATTCCAACGAAACCTATTTGTCTAGCATGTACACTTATCTGAAGGTTGCCTTTTTGGCAACTTAAAGAAACCAATATTTTCCTTTTTACCTTTTCTGGATCAAGTGTTCCAGGTACGCATATAATACCGCACAGGTTCAAGCCATTTATAATATCAAGAGACACCAAAGACAATTATATTAAATTTAGAGCCCAAAACATGATAATCTTCAATTTTTTTTGCTAATGATAGTTATAGTTGTGACATAAAATGGTTATTACATTTGATTTCTAACAACGTGTAAACATGAATTATCAAACACTAAAGTTCTTTTCATGAGTTTTCTTTGTTTATTCTTTTATTTTCTTGGATATTATCATTTGTTCTAAAAACAATATTTTTGACCCCCGACATGCTTAAGGTTTGATTAACTACTCAAACTTAAAAGAGGTTCAAAAATTAACATTTTTTTAAGAACTAATTAACATCCATGTCATTGATTGACCCATTCAATCTATGAATCCAAAGTGTAATTTAAGAAATTTCATAACGTCATAGGTTTAAGCAAACATTCTACTATCCTTTTACATCATCGCTTCAGTAAAAAGATTCTAACTCAGATGACACACAAGCTCAACATTTTCTACTACTAATGATAAACAACTTAGGAGATATCAACGTAATGTGTACATAATTACTTCAGTAGGCTTAATCCTTAATTTAATATAGGAGGACATGTTATTATTGATATTCGTTTATACAAAGCAAGTAATTCTGAATCCAAGTTGATGAGGTTTGATTACCGTTGAACTTGGCTTCTCTATAAATTAGACCTCCTCGAACTATTCTCTAAATACCATTTAAATTCATAATACATTGAAGTTTCATTGTTGTTAAGTTTATCTGGTGTTAATTTGACTGTTGGAGGATAAATGCTGCTGGCATTTGTCTTGATTGGGATTGTTGGAAGGTTTAAGAAAGAGAAGAAGATTGAAGAACTCTGAGTTGAGGTCATATGCACGTATTTGTCGTTGAATGTATCCTAAGAGATTGCTCAAAGGCTTACGGGTGTTAATTTGTCTTATATTCTCATTAGTCTAAACCTCTTCAGTACTATTCAATGTTTGTGTTAGTTTCTCTTCTGAAGTATTTTGGTACTTCCCACATATAATCTTTAGGGCTTAGAAACATACCCACGTACCCTTTTTGGTGTTGAAAAATTTCTTGCATCAATATAATACAAGGCAAAATTTTATTAAAAATCGATTAATTACTTGGATCAATGTTTGTAAAGTCGTTAGTATACGATATCAAACAAGTTGTGAAGTGATGAATAAAGAGTATCATCCCACATAAACTATTGCTACTAATTACCGAACCTAATCTAATTCTAATTTTATTTGAATAAACTATAAATGAATCAATGTTGTAAAATAAATAACTAATAATTAAACTAAACACTAACAAAGAGAACAACACCAATAATAAGAATTGTAATGATTCCAAATTATTAAAACTCTAGGGTATTAGATTTTGCCAAAGATTAATCAATTTAAATTCCCTAATCTAATCAATCAATGTCTATGCCTATACTGCCGGTGAATTTCACTCGATTAGTTATTATTCTTTCTCAAACAATAACAATGTGTATTGATAAGCAAAGTCTTCATCTCTATCAAACCTAGCTAATAATGTATTAACATCCATTAAGCACAATAAATCCATCAATCATTGCACAATTTCTATAGATATCCTTATCCTATGATAAACTTATGGTATTTCAATCATAGGTAAAAACAACTATCTCTTCTTAGTGTTAATTTGAATTCCTAAAATATGTGGAAGTTGATCGGACAATTATAAATATTAAGTATAGAATGAAATACTCAACATTTAATGGAATAAGCATCAATAGATTGAAATTAAAGAATTTAAATATCATAATCTGACTACATCTTAATCCTAGAAAATAGATTTAGCTCATAATAATGAAAATAAACAACACCCAAATTAGTGTTTGAATCATGAATGCAAATGAAGAAGAAGAGAAACTAGATGATTGGAGAGAAACTCATTCTCCAACCGTCCTCTTTGAACTTTTCAGACTCCTTAATTAATAGGTCTTATGAAATCCTATTTATATGTGTTAAGAATAAGGGGTCAACCTAGGAAAAATCGCACAACATAATCCTAATCTAGTTAGGACTAGCGCTACAGCTTAGGTCTTGTAGCACTGGGGCACTATGTATGCACGTTCAAGCGCTGCGGCACTATGTGAATGCCACTAGGGCACTTAGCTCTCTGACTTCATGCTTATAAACTTCTACCGCTGGGGCGCTGAACCCTCTAGACATGCATATCTTTTGCATATCAAAATCTTCTCTCTTAAAGCACTGTAGCCACCATTTTCAGCAACAATCATCAAATCGAATCGTCCAATAGCCCAAGTTCTAGCCAAAGAATTACAAAATACACATAAAACTCATAAAAATTTCCAAGAACCAACCAAATATCAATATCAAGCTTGAAGCTACTTAATTAATGAGTAAAACTCACTTGTCAATCAATATCCCCCATTTACAACTTGGTTACAATAGGACTTCTCACAAAGTGATTACTATCTGCCAATGTTAAGTCTCCAAATGCATAGTCCGTATTGGAGCTAATATTACCATTATGAGTGAAGGTGATTTCGTATTTATTTTCTTCACCATACTTCAAGAACTGCAAGTTGCTAGGCTTGACAAAAACTGAGACTCCATTTGGTGCATTGAAACTCACATTATATGTACTTGGTGTACCGACATTCTTAAGATATCGTGTAATGGTGATTGAGTCTCGAAACTTAGGAAGTGTTGGAGATGTTAGTTGGAAGTTAGTTAGAGAAACTGTCATAGCTAGCAGTTAGTTAGAAAAGGAATTAAGTGCTGCTGTAATTTGTTATCCAGGTCAGTAGAAGGTAGTTAGTTTGTTACACAAGAATCTTGTATAAAAAGAAACTTCTCTTGTACGTTTATTCATTCACTTAATATACAAAGTATACAATTTAGCTTGTCCCTCTTGAGTTCTCTCTCAAACTCTCTTAATCTTTACAATTCAACTTGGTATCAGAGCTTGATGGCTAATCCATCAAATCTTTTTCCTGGAAACTCTACTTTACCGAGAAACAATCATGACCTGAATGGCGGTACAAGCTCATCTAATGTTCAGATTCCTCAGCAAACTCGGCAAGCTTATACTCATGGAATTTCCAGTTTATCAGCATTAATGATGCCTTCAATTTCACTTCCATCAGCTCTTCCTACTCTGTCTATAAAATTGAATCGCAACAACTATGGATATTGGAGATCACAAGTTCTACCTACACTTGGAGCTTATGAACTTGAAGGCTTTATTAATGGAGATAAGATCTGTCCTCAACCTTTCATTTCTGTTCATCATTCTACTGATCCAAATGGTAATGCTCACAATACTCTTAATCCAGATTATGTTTTATGGAAAAGAACAGATCAATTTGTTTTGAGCTGGCTGTTATCTTCAATTTCTGAAGCTATGTATGGTCATGTAGTAAGATGTCAAACGTCTATGAATGTGTGGAATACATTAGAGAGACTGTTTCTTATAGAATCAAGAACTCAAGTGATGCTTCTCAAACATAAACTTCAAACCACTAAGAAGGGATCATTGACTGTTTCAGAGTATTTCCTAAAAATGAAAGAGATTGCTGATACATTGTTTGCTATAGGCAATGAAATTACTGATAATGATTTACTATTACATATTCTAGATGGCTTAGGTTCTGAGTATGATGCAATTGCTGTCAATATTAATTCAAGAGTTGGACATATTTCAATTGAGGAAGCACAATTTCAGCTCCAAAGCTATGAGCTTAGCTCAACACAATACAACTCAGACAGTACATCTTGATCACAATGTTAATGTGGCACAGAGGACCTCTAATCAATTTTCTCATGGGTATAACTACTCTAGAGTATCTACTAACAATGCCAGTGGTAGAGGTCATGGCAAAAGCAATTCTGGAAGGTTTTATGCTGGTGGTAACGGAAATGGACATGGTAGAGGAAATATCAATAACAGGATAATATGTCGACTGTGTGGCAAATCTGGTCACATTGCAGCTAAATGTTATCATCATTTTGACATCACATTTCAGGGCAGTGCTAGTGGTTTTTCAGGACATAATTCAGGTGGTACTTCACAAGCTTCACAACAACTTTCATCATAAGCTTACATTGCATCACAGCATGCAAAAACAAAAGTACCTGTAGCTTCTCCTACTGCTGTTACAGACTCCACCTGGTACTTAGATACAGGAGCTACAGATCATATCACTGCTGATATGAAGAACATGAATCTCACTGATGAATATCATGGAGCTAAAACCGTTCAAGTTGGAAATGGTAATGTTCTGCCTATATTGCATATTGGTTGTTCTTTACTGCATTGTCTATCACATTCAAAGCCATTAGTGCTTAATAGAATTCTTCATATTCCTGGTATTACAAAAGATCAGTTAAGTATCTCTAAACTACTAAAAGATAATGATGGTTTGTTTGTGGAATTTCACCCTTGTTTCTGTCTAATCAAGGATAAGAAAACCAATGCAATACTTTTCCATGGCAAGCTTGACAGAGGAATATACAAGCTTACTTCAACTGGTGGCAGAAGATTTACAATACCTTTCTCTGCTCAAGTTTCAACTAATATGCAACCTGTTTTCTTATTTTCCTGTGTGATTAATAAATGTACATCTCTAATACAATTATGTGGCACAAAAGACTAGGCCATCCAAATGCAAATGTATTAGCTCATGTAGCATCACAATGTAAATTGTTCTCAAGCAATGCTAATAATAAACTATAGTGCACATCATGTCGGTTTGGAAAAGAATGTCATGCTTCCTATCCTAGTTCTTTAACTGTTCTATCTCAGCCACTTGAAGTAGTATATGCAGATGTGTGGGGACCATTTCCAATAAAATCTATTGATGGCTATACATATTACATATTGTTTGTAGATGGTTATAGTAAGTATAACTGGATTTATCCACTGCAATCTAAGGGATAAGTTGCTAAAATATTTCCTCCCTTTCTGAATCTAGTTGAAAGACAGTTTAACACCAAACTCAAGTGCTTGCAAACTAATTGGATGGTGAATTTCGACCTTTGAAATCTTTTCTTGATACACTGGGCATTGTGTTCAGACATTCATGTCCTTATATCCATCAACAAAGTGGTTCTGTTGAAAGAAGGCACAAAACTGTAGTAGAAATGGGATTAACAATGTTAGCAGAAGCTGCTCTTCCTTTCAAATTCTGGTGGCCTGCTTTCCATACAGCCATTTATTTGCTTAATAGGTTGCCTACTGCAGTGTTAAATCTTGAATCCCCTTATCAAAAACTATATCACAAACTGCCTGATTTTGCAATGCTAAAGGTCTTTGGGTGTGCTTGTTTTCCCAATCTTAGACCTTATAATCAACACAAGCTTGCTTTTCATACATCTACCTGTGTGTTTATAGGCTACAACAGCTGCCATAAAGGTTATCTGTGCTTGCATTCATCTGGCAGAATTTATATATCTAAAAGTATTACCTTTCATGAAAACATATTTTCCTTCAGAACCTCAAAAGAGTTCAAGTATACAAAGTCTGCATCAACTTCTCCTAATATCATTACATCATTCTCTACCTCCTGGATTTTTCCAGCACTTTTTCCCTCCAATAATATCAATATTTCACAAGCTTCTCATTCTTCTTCACTTCAAATTACCTCTCCTGTTTCATCCCCTGTGCAAGCTCCTACTTTTTCAGATGTTGTTTCTTTTGAATTCAATTCTGCTGCAGAAGCTTCACAGTATACTCATGCTCCAGCTTCTGCTCAGCCTAATACTAAAAGTTCTAATGTTCATCCTATGATCACTCGAGCTAAGGCTGGTATCTTCAAGCCCAAGGTATTTCATCTTAATATACCAGATTCCTTCTTAACCAGTGAGCCTGTTACAGTTTCTCAAGCATTATCATCTCCTTACTGGAAAGAGGCTATGCAGACAGAATTTAATGCTCTTCTTGCTAATAAAACTTGGTCTTTAGTTCCTGCTACTGATGATCTACATATAGTTGACAATAAATGGGTTTTTAGAATTAAATACAACCCTGATGGTACCATTCAGAGGTACAAAGCAAGACTGGTTGCTAAAGGGTTTCAACAATCTGCTGGTGTGGATTTCTTTGAGACTTTCATCAAACCATCCATAATTAGAGTAGTGTTTGCCCTTGCTGTCACTCATCAATGGACTATTTGTTAGCCCTAAGGCTACATGATAATTTTGATGATAATAATACACATTGATTAATTGAGATTTACTAACATGTTTATTTATGTACAAGAGTAAGATCATTGAAATAATTATAAAATCAAGAAAAGGCTTATTAAAATGAAGTGTTGAAGCTAAGGAGAAGACTACATGTTAAAAGCACCAAAGTTTAAGAACAAGGTTTGATTCAAGAAATGTGACACATGAGCAATGTTCAATCAATTAGTCATATATTTCTCTACAAATGTCTAAATAATGTGATTCTTAAGCCTTTGGAAAGATTGCTCAATTTATAACATTTCATATGTTTTAAAGAAATTCAAATTTCAAGTGCAAGGTTGTCCAAATCATCATGCAAATTGAAAGACAAATGGAAGCACCGAATACTCTTTTGGACATATCTTGAGCTAGAAATATCAAAATGACTTGATTCTTGCGGCATTGGAAAGAGGACTTAATGGGGAAAATTTATATGGTTTGAAGAAATTCAAATTTCAAATGAAAGGCTGACATAATTGACATGCAATTCGGTGGACTGACACAGAGAAGAAAAATCAACTCATATGAGCACTGAATGATGTTTTATCCATATCTTGAGATAGAAATATTCAAATGACTTGATTCTTATAGAATTAGAAAGATGATTCAATGGATCACATTTCATATTCTTTGAAGAAATTCAAATTTCAAATGGAAGGCTGCCATAATACACATGCAAGTCGGTGGACTGACACAAGGAAGAAAAATCAAGTCACATGAGTACCGAATGGTGTTTTGGCCATATCTTGAGCTACAGATATCCAAATGACTTGATTCTTGATGCGTTGGAAATATTATTCAATTTTTCAGATTTTTATGTTTTGC
The DNA here is from genome assembly GCA_013180625.2 of Boswellia sacra. NCBI lineage: Eukaryota > Viridiplantae > Streptophyta > Magnoliopsida > Sapindales > Burseraceae > Boswellia > Boswellia sacra. The sequence goes on from SNVD02002702.1 coordinate 206,394, forward strand.
AGATTTTCAAATTTCAAACGGAACATTGATAAAAATGGCAGACAAGATTATGGTTTTTATGGTGGGCAGAAAATTTGGAGTTGGTGTCTTCACTTGATTAAGTTCATCTCATTTGCTATAAAAGGAGCCCTTCTCCCATGCATTCAGGTAAAGCAAGAGAAGTATCTATCAAGCAAAAAAAAAAGAGAGAAATATCAAGTCTAGAGAGCTTTTATATTCTTTATCTACTCTTTGAAGAGAGTTATACTTTTGTTGTAAAAATTATCTTTGTTCTTGTATTGTGGTGAGAGTGAGATATTCTTGTAAAGGATAATAGTTATCCTTGAGAGAACTCTTGTTGTGTGTTATCAAGAGTTGAAGAAAGTTTCCTTGGTGAGGTTGTTCATCAAGAAGAACTCTTGTTGTGGTGTTATCAAGAGTTGAAGGAAGTTGCCTTGGTGAGGTTGTTCATCAAGAAGAACTCTTGGTGTGGTGTTATCAAGGGTTGAAGGAAGTTGCCTTGGTGAGGTTGTTCATCAAGAAGAACTCTTGGTGTGGTGTTATCAAGGGTTGAAGGAAGTTGCCTTGGTGAGGTTGTTCATCAAGAAGAACTCTTGGTGTGGTGTTATCAAGAGTTGAAAGAAGTTGCCTTGGTGAGGTTGTTCATCAAGAAGAACTCTTGGTGTGGTGTTATCAAGGGTTGAAGGAAAAAGTCTTGGTGAGGTTGTTCATCAAGCAAGTTGTAAAGATTTTTATAACTTAGTGGAAAGCTTACCTCGTGGAGCTAGGAGCCCGTGGACATAGGCAAGGTTTACCGAACCACGTAAATTGAGTTTGCAATCTCTCTATCCCTATCCTCTTTACATCTACTTGCACTTATGATTGTTCTTTATTGCCATTCTCTTGATTGCATTCTATTTTCATTTCTTCTTTTGCAACCAATCAGGGTAGGCTACTGGGTTCTATACAGTGTTCTACAAATCGTGTGGCATCTTTTTCGTCAGGGCAGACAAATTCAGCACAACATCCTGAGTCTTCCCCCTCTCGTTTTGAGCCTTTGAATTTACTAGGCAATGAGGATCAATCTGATGGGATTGACCATACTCATTCGGACACCCCGAGTACTCCTGTAAAAAAGGGTAAGAAAAAGAAGAATAAGAAGGGTTAAGACTGCATTATCGAAATTGTTTTTTCTTTCCTTTGTTCAGGCCGTCTGAGGCCTTTATTTTATGATGTTAAGGCCGTTTGTGGTCTGTTTTACTTTGTTGTAAGCCGTCTGTGGCCATTATTTTTCAGTTATTGTTGGATTGTATGTGGGACTTAACGTCCTGGTTGTAATTCTTGGGGTATGCCCCTCGGATTTTTGTACACTATAATTTTTTTGGATTTATATTACTAAGTAACTTTTCCAAAAAAAAAATTCTATTTTCATCTTCTTCACCTTTGCTCTCAAAGAAAGATTTAAATAATTTTGATCTTTCAAGAAAAGTTTTCTAAATCCGTTTTTATAAATAAAAACCCAATTCACCCCCCCTCTTGGGTTGCCATACCTGGGTCAACATTATTCAATAAATTGATATTAACAATGCATTTCTTAATGGTGACTTACAAGAGACTGTTTACATGCATCAGCCTGAGGGTTTTATGGACAGTAAGCATCCTCACTTTGTCTGTAAACTGCATAAGTCATTGTATGGTCTGAAGCAAGCCCCTTGGGCATGGTTCGATAGACTAAAAAGTGTCTTGCTTCAGTGGGGGTTTGTCATGTCAGTTGTTGATACTAGCCTCTTTATTTATAAAAAGGAAGGTGTTCTTATTCTTCTGCTGGTTTATGTTAATGATATATTGATCACTGGCAATGATGCTTCCAAGATACAACAAGTTAACAAAGATCTCAGTATGCAATTTGCTCTTAAAGTGCTAGGAGATGTAAACTATTTTCTTGGGTTTGAAGTTCACAGGACTCCAAATTCTTTGCTGTTAACCAAGAAGAAATATGTCATAGATCTGTTAAAGAAATGCAACATGCTGGAAGCTAAGAAAGCTAGAACACCTATGGTAGCTAATCTGAAACTGTAAGCAGTGACAGTGAAATTTTTGAACAACCAGCCCTTTACAGAAGCATTATAGGTGCATTGCAATACTTGTCCATGTCCAGACCTGATATGTCATTTGCAGTCAATAAATTGAGCCTGTTTCTTCAATCACCAACCACATTGCACTGGCAGGCTTGCAAAAGGGTGTTAAGATATGTCAAAGGAACTTCAGATTATGGTCTGTTGTTTCAGCCTATGCAGTTTCTAAGCTTAACAGGATATAGTGATGCAGATTGGGCAAATTCTGTTGATGACAGAAAATCTACATCCGGATGCTGTATCTATCTGGGTGGTAATTTGATATATTGGTCCTTTAAGAAACAAAAGGTTGTGGCAAGATCATCAATAGAATCAGAATGCAGGGCATTATCTCAAGCATCAATTGAAATTGTATGGCTGCAGAGCTTGCTGACTGAATTAGGACTACAACTGCAGGACACACCTACACTGTGGTGTGACAATTAAAGAGCAGAATCCTTAGCAGCCAAACCAGTCTTTCATGCCCGTACCAAACATATAGAAATAGATGTGCACTTCATCAGGGAGAAGGTCTTGTCAAAACAATTAACTGTCAAACATGTATCAACTGAATTTCAGTTAGCTGATATCATGACCAAGCCCCTAGCAGAAACTAGATTTGAATTTCTTAGAGACAAACTTAATATTGGTGCAAAAAACAAATTTGCTAGATCAAGTGATCCCAGCTAAACTTGAGAGGGCATGTTGGAGATGTTAGCTGGAAGTTAGTTAGAGAAACTGTCATAGCTGGCAGTTAGTTAGAAAAGAAATTAAGTGTTGTTGTAATTTGTTATCCAGGTCAGCAGAAGGTAGTTAGTTAGTTACACAAGAATCTTGTATAAAAAGAAACTTCTCTTGTACGTTTATTCATTCACTCAATATACAAAGTATACAATTTAGCTTGTCCCTCTTGAATTCTCTCTCAAACTCTCTGAATCTTTACGATTCAACTGGAAGTGTAATTGAAGGGTAGTTAAAGTTAACCATATTGAATGACTTAGGGCACCAATATGGCTTTTCTGTGATTGTAAATGCTCTAATCACACTTTCATTGTAGCCACGAGCACATAAGTAGTCCAAGTAATTCTCAGGAGTCAGGTCATAAACAAGACCTGGATCCATTGCAATATTGTTTGGATTCACATGCCCTGCACCGTAAGCAAATGGGGTTGCCTCTTCGTAGGTAAAATCTGAAATTCTCTTTGAGCTTCCACCATTTGTAGTTGCTGTAAACAAAGAATATATGTTGTATAACAGGAGAGATTAAAGTCGAGCGTTTAGAACTATTAAACATGATTACATAAGAAAAAAAAAAAGGAAATATATATATTTCAATTCTCACCAGGAGTCATAATTGCAGATTTAATAGCGCCTGGACTCCAATCGGGGTGAAGAGCTCTTATAAGGCCAGCAATACCAGCAACATGAGGGCATGCCATGGAAGTGCCAGCCAAGCCAATGGATAGGGCGGGGCCCGTGAAAGCGGCAACTGTATTCACTCCAGGCGCAATGACATCAGGCTAAGTTGGAAATCATTATGAATAAGAAAGGTTATCGATAAGCCCTAGTAATACAGTAAATATACATATTTTGATTAGCAAATAAAGAATAAATTGACGATTTGATTCGTTTACAAACCTTGAGGATAACTGGGTCTATCATATTCGGTCCTCTAGATGAGAATATATAGTCATTACCGGAGCTAAACTCGTATCAAAAGTTATCTTTGGATCAATTAAGGTTGCGACTGGATCCCTATAGTGCATATATAAACATGATACATTAGCTGATTCTAGCTAGTAAAATCGTAAATTTCAAGAATACAGAGTTATAAGCTGTGACATAGAAAGAAAAATACTTGGTAGAGTTGATGTAGGCGTAGACGGATTCACCATATCTGTGAAACTGAGATGTGAAAATGGGATAGCATGAATTTCGCAAGTCAGGTCATTGCTATATTCTTTGCTATTGGCAATAATCATTCCGACGGCACCCATTTGTCTAGCCTGTACACTCATCTCACCCTCAGGTTTTTGGGGTTCTAAACAAACCAATATTTTCCCTTTAACCTTTTCTGGATCAAGTGTTCCAGGTGCGCATATAATACTGCACAATTTCAAGCCATTTACAAGTATGGATTCTAGGTCGACGTTAAGAAATTAACATTTTAACCTATAAGTTTATGATGATAGATAAGGATTCAAATTTAATGTTTTAAGTCTTTTTTAAACTATAATAACCAAACCAAACTGTACTTGTATATGGATATAGTGAAAGGAAAATAACTTGCCCTGATCGTTTTACAAATTGAAATTATATGTTACGAAAAATCACCGAGATTACTCACGCGTCTTCAGATTTGCATTGCTAATCTCGGGATTTGGTCCAGTAATTAGTGGATAGAACTGTTGGGGTGGAATGCGTAGTTGCGCGAAGCATGATCCCTTAAACCAAATAAGAGCACGATGAAATTAGCCACTAATGAGAGCCCTCTCAGTGGTAATAAAAACAAGAAGAAAAAGTTTAAAAATACTAGCTAACATGATCCCAAGCTAAGAAGCCTTCAATAGTCATATTTGGTCAGATAGAGTTTTTTTTTTTTCTTTTAAAACAGGATCCCTAAATATTAAGTAAGAAATTATTTTAAGTGAACATCCGAATTTCGATCATATTGTAGAAACTTGGTAACGAAAGAGAAGAAAACATTTATGTACCTAAAAGGAAAAGACTTTAGCAGTATTATTAAATTAAAAATTATTTCATACAAAAAAAGATAATAATAAATGAGAAAATATGTTAAAAGAAGCATATAAAAAACCAGTCCATGAATAGGACATGTATAAACATTAGTTAATTATTCTGTTAATATAAAATTAAATCTCTATCTTCCTTTAGTTCCTTCTTATACAAAAGTACTACTGTCTAATCTTATTAATTCTTAAGATCTTTTGTGGACAAGCTTTCTCTATTAAACAATATTTTGTATATTATAATTCTCAAAAGTGTAATTGAAGAGATTATCTCACGAGCAAAATTGAAAAAATAATGATAATAAAGAGAATGTTATGAATACCCTGAAGACCTTCATGTTGCCCAGTGTAACATAACTTATGAATTCCCTATTGGTTGTGCTAGCTCCAACTATTATCAACCATGGTGCTACGTTTATTATCGACCCTGGAGTTGGTCCATCGTTTCCCCCAGCAGCAACCACAACAATCGGAGGCTTAATAGCATGAAATGAACCAATCGCAACAGCATCATCAAAATATTCATCTGCTTTTTCTGCACGAAATGACAGATTAATCACATCAACACCATCACTTATGGCAGCTTCGAGGCCAGCCTAGACATCTGCATCAAAGCAATCTTTCCCATCGATGTAATCCCAACATGTCTTATAAGGGACTGACTACAGTCCAGCTGCGTACCCATACGCAGCTGGCTTTTCTTGTAAACGCGGGTGTAAAAGTTGTAAATACAACATTTGCCCCAAATAAAAAATTGAAAAAGCAGCTGATGTACCCGTACATCAGCTGCACCGTAGCTCCCTCCGTCTTATAAGCAGCCACGCGGGCTTTAGGTGATCCTCCTTTTAGTGTTCCATTTCCAAAACCCAAAGCAGCAGGAAAAGCAACAAAGTTACCACCGGCTGTTGATAGGGTGTGTGAGCCATGGCCAATCAAGTCTCGAGCAGTCGTGAACTCGTGACTGACAACAAAGTGTTGGTTTAGGTTCCTACGTTATTTAGCAAAACAATAGAAAACTAAAAGTGTTAGTTTAGGTTCAAAAACCACTTCACTTAAACTTATAAAGGTTCAACGATAATATTTAAATTATTTTCTAACATGAGCTCATGCACAAGGGCTTCATACCTTCTATCGGTTTTTGTTAATTCAAGCTCACATGGTATATGGGAGTATTATCTAGTTGTCCATTATATTTCTATTATTATTTTTTTTTTATTTTTTTAAGAAATAGATGACAACAAGTAGAAAAGAGAAACGATAACCTATTGCATTTAATTCCATCGTTTAAATGAGATTGACAAGTTCCTCGCCATCTTATTGGCACTGGACCCATTCCTGCATCACTAAAGCTCGGTGATTGTGGCGAAACACCTTTAACATAGCATGGAAAATGAAGATTACTAGAAATAATATACAGAAATATTGTATTCAATTTTATATATACTTGTCAAAGGAACATATTTATTGAACTAATTAAAATGGTAAGAATTGTTCATGTGTAATCAAGTCAAGGACAAGCATATTCATTGTAATTAACGATCATCCTAATGGTTGAGAGTTGTTTTAATTCAGCTTGTCATCCAATATATGGGTTGTTTGGTTGATTGAAAAAGAACCCTAGATGGCTATATATAATTGAGTGTGTACCTTGACCGTGGAAGGACATTGAATCAATCAAAGAATAATAATTGATCTTATTGTACCCAAATGGTAGATTGAAACTGTGTCAAAATAGATAAAAGGAATTCGACCTAGCCTTGACACTTGACAGAAAGCTGATATGACTGGGTTCTTCCTCCTTCGTTGATCTTGGAGGGAAGGATCAAAAGATTTCTAAAGCATTAATCTACCAAACTAGCTAGGTTATAATTGCTAGCTATAGTCTATCAACTTAGTTATGTTGGATAGATGCACATTTTGTCAATACTAAATCGAGAAAGGCATTAAAATGGTCGACATAGTCCCCAGCAATTTAAAATTTCTTTTCAATGATCTGTTTCAGTCGACTGGGAAATCTGCTATAATAAATATTATGGCTTTCCAAAAGGAGAAAAACATATATAATTTATCATGCCATAATAAATATAATTGATACAACGCCACTATAGATACTCTTTAGCTTATTATTTACAATTATTATTGCACATATATGTTACAAATGATTTAAGTTGTGAAAAAACGTTATAAAAGGTGTGGGGGATATCTTGCTTGCTTTGGTCTGGAAGAATACAGAGAAATCAAGTGAAGATTGTAAAATCTTATTTAGTCTTCATCTACAAGACCGCATTTAGTTAAAATTTAAAAGTTAGGAGCTTGTTGGAAAATTATAACTTGGTATCCTTTTTTTTTTTTTCCAAATTTATCTCTCTCGCTCTCTTCTAATCTCCATCTTGGTTTATTGAACATTTTTTTTTCCGAAAAAAAATGGCGAAAACAAATTCACAAATATTCAAATCATCAGAGTCCCAAAAATTATTCAGTTGTGAAAGGTTTCCTCCAGTTTTTAGGAAAGGAAAAGGAGTATTTAGTCATAAAATACACAATAACTGTAGTAGAATTCATTTAGGATATGAGACAAACCTGAATCAAGGTTTGCTATAATTACATCTTCACCGAAACTTCCTTTCTTCCATGCTGATTCTGAAGGAATTTCATTACCACTCTTAGACCAAGAAATCCCCATGAGTTTGTTGTTTGTATGTTCCTTCCCTTATTCAAGAAAACCGATACAACTTTCGGGTGATCTGCGTAAATATATATGATTTATGACTTTATAAGTTTTACGTTCAACAAATGTAAAGAGGAAGAAAATAGAGTGAAATTGAAGATGTAGGGTTTCTTGTTTTTCTTTTTTGGTTTGTTTTAAATTTAGAAATGAAATTAATTATACGATAAAAAAGAACGATTTATATAAATTAAACTTCGTACTTTTCACTTTTGCTGCATCTTTGTCGCTGAGGGCTGCAGCAAAGCCGTTGACAAATCGATGATACGAGTAAAAGATTGAGGTTTTTGCCTTCCTAATGCGGCTCAAGAAAATATTTAAGTAAGTGAATAAAGCTAGCCAATGCTATTTTTTTTGTGTGGAAAAATCAGGAAATATATATAATTTCGAACATTTACCTTCCAATGCATGATGCTAGTAGCTCTTGATGTCTGGCTGGCTGGGAATACAGGGCAACCTCTTATGTCTTCTCCCTCTCGTTTTGAGCCTTTGAATAGGCTAAGTGATGAGGATCAACCTAATAGGATTGATCATATTCATTCGGACACGCCGAGTACTCCAGTAAAGAAAGGTAAGAAGAAGAAGAACAAGTAGGGTTAAGGCTTTACTTAATCATACTTGTTTTTTTTTCTATTTCTTTTTGTTTGCACCATTGTGATCATTTTTTTGTTTTCCTTTTATTGTTAGGCCATTTATGGTCACTAGAAATCTTGCTTTGTTCAGGCCGTCTGTGGCCTTTACTTCATATTGTTAAGGCCGTTTGTGGTTTTTACTTTGTTTTTGCCGCGTGTGGCCTTTATTTTTTATCTTGGACTTTATGTTGGACTTTACGTCCTAGTTGTAATTCTTGGGGTATGCCCCTCGAATTTTTGTACATTATAATTTTTTGGATCTATATTACTCAGTAACTTTTTCAAAAAAAATGGCTGGGGCGCATTTGATCCTAGAAACACTATATATGTCTGCACAATTTTGAAAAATAAGATTGAAAGTTAAACGTAATCAACTAAATAAACATGAAGAAAATTATTTGCATTGACCTTAATTAGCAAAAATTTTCATGGGATAGATTCTATAAAATGTCCTAAAGAGATAACAAACTGGCCTCTTCACCCTCCACTTCACAGAAGTCAACCTACTACTCCTTCCTGCAGAACATATTCATATTGTCGGATAATATTTTGTAATATATCCAACCTTATAAGGATATAACATATAACACCTAATAATTAGGGGTGGCAATTCGTGTCATTCGTGTTGACCCATTTAATTATTCGTGTCAAGACATGAAACACGGATCCGACACGGTTATTAAACGTGTTAGCCACGTGTTATAATCGTGTCATATTTAATTTACATAATTTATTTAATTATTTAATCTAGTTATACATAATATATTATATTCTATATATTTATATCAATTAAAATTATTTTTAGAATATAAACTATTGTTCGTATAAAATATTGTTAAAATCATCATAATTTATTATTTTGTAAATTAATTTACTTTATAATATAAAATTTTCAGTTTTATAATATATATATTGTAAGTAGGTAACAATTTATATTATTAAATGAGCTTATATGTTAAGTATAGACAAAATATATTTAACTATTCGTGTCATTAAACGGATTGGTGTGTTGAACACCTTCAACACGAATCCAACCCATTTATTAATCGTGTATCGTGTTTGTATCGTAATCATGTCGTGTTCGCGTGTCATGACCCAAATTGCCACCCCTACTAATAATGTATATAGGTTGTTAAAAGTATATAACAATTTGTGGACGTATATTGCAAATCTTGATGTTAAAAATGTTGAACTTTCTACTATCATTTATCAACAATAATATTTGTTGAAATATGATGAACACACGCTTTCCATAATATGTAAAGTACTTATTCTTAAATGTGTAGTAGTGTTACACATACAAACTCTTTATATAAATTGATCATGTGACATTATCATGATTATTATATTATTGATCTGTGACTTAATTAATTTCTTAAACTCACCACTCCAATACTATAATATCATATTAGTTTGTACGGTTTGAGTTTGTATCAAGAGGATGCAAGTGTAATATTACTCAGAATACGTTTTGGGCTAGGTTCATCTAAAACAACTTGGAAGAGTCTTGTTCTCTTTTGAAAGACATATAGCATATCCAGCTGTAGATGTCATTCGATAAGCAATGCAGTCTGTCCTAGTTGCATATTCTTAATCAATTTGCAAGTGGGGTGGGGTTGGTCAACCTCAAGCATTTGTGTAGAAATTTTTATTCTTTAAATTAAAAGATAATTTTTTTATTGAAGAAAAAATTCATAAGATGTGTATTTCACCCGTCACTTAAGTCTATGTATATATTATTCAAGGATAAAATCATTATATATTTTTCATGTTTCGAGTCAAATAGACAGATTCCTAAAAAAAATAATTACAGAAAATTCTGATATTATTTTTCAATTTTTTTAAATTCCTAATTAAGATAGATACATAGGTTGATCTCTCTAAACTAATCTCATCAACATTATCTAAAATATTATAAAACTTTTATGAAGTGGCATGCAGTCAATGACAAAATATATCGAGTAATATAATTTGTTATGATATACATTTTTGTGGTTTAGTCGAGGTTCAAAAGTTACAAAAATCTACTAATTAAAAGAACTATTCCTTTTAAATACAACTTTGCACATTTTTCACCCATCACCTGTTAGTAAATAATAATTTAATGAGCACAAACCCACAATAAAGAGAGGTCTCTAATGACCTCCCTATATCTAATTGATTAGACTTAACGCTTGAAAGACCATGATTGGCAAATATGCATGGACCAGCTAATGTAATGAATTATGCTCTGTCAAGGACTTAAAAAAAATGTATATCAAGGACGATCTAACTCTTTAAAAAGAATCAAATTATAATTTAAAACTGTAATTAATTAAAAATAATCAGCATTATTGACAACAAATCAATACATCAATCTAAAGATCAACATTTTGTCTACAGCTTATTGTATATCTAGGTATCATAATGGTAGCTTTTATTTCATTATTTGGTAAACAAAAAAGAATATTAACAAAATCATAAGTATGCAATTGCAACCATATATGATAAAGTTAGTAATAATCTCTTTAAAGAAAATTTCTTAAAAAATAATTGAAAAGATTCTATATTTAAAAATAAATAAATGATCGATTAGAAACTATTATTATTGGTAGACGCTACTTGATTAAGAATATTGACCGTACATGACACGTGCTTGAAAAACTTGTTAAAATGGAAAGGCTTCGTGTCTTTCCGAGACCCAAGACCTAACTTGATAAGATAATTTAATCAGTGGTCCTCCTATAACAAATAAATTGAGTCAACTGTTCATCAATTAATACTTTGGGAACAAAAGGAAGTGGAACTTTTGAATTTCCCAAGTAGAAAAAGAAGATTCTGTGTAATTACATCTCTTAATTAGATTCGAGGAGGAAAGAGAGCATCCAATCCAATTGATTAGCCAAAGAATTTAAGCACATGAACATGGCTGAAGGTGTGCAGTTTTTAATGTCAAAGTTGTCAATAAATTTATAATTTATACTATCCGTGAAGGATTGGATGACAAGAGCTGTCGGTTTACTATTTAATTATATATTACTAATTAACAAGATTAACAGTTGAAAAGTTAATGACCAATACATCCTATCCCTTAACTTTACCTCTTTTATGTTAATGCTTTCCACAGTGCTTTAGTGGGTGCCCCATAATAATCAATTGATAATTCAACTTTTTGGTTTAATACCTTTTCCCTTCAGCCGGCCCTCTCGAAAGCCACGAACATCATGGATTATAAAAATGTTAAGAGAGTTCGTATCAGAAAAGGAAGTAGTGTAAGATTTTACATATGAAGAGAGAATTTTGCTCATTGAGTATGATCATTTAATGTTGAAATCTTGACTTAAAAATTATTTCAAAGTTTGATTTGGTATTATAATGAGAAATAAAAATCATTTGTCACACATATAGAGACGTGACTTTCTATTTATCCATATCATACAGACCAATCTCGTTTTGATGAAAATAATGTTCACTACTTATTAATTGTTTTTATAAAAATATATATATATATATATATATGATCCAATTAGATCATAGATAGAAATCTGAGATTTTGTATTTATTTTAACTAAAAACAAAACCCCTAAGTTAACCCATCCTTAGAAATATATTAGTATTGAAATGTAAAATAATTGTGTTTAATAGTAAATATTTGCAGGCATGGACTATTAAAAGAAAAACTTTTGGATGCTTAAATTAAATGTAAACCAATAAAATATATGCTTAAATGTTTTTTTCAAATAATATGGTAATCTTAAATATTATCAATCCTCGCAATAAGAAACAATATAAAAGTAATACTCTTTGAAAACACAAACCGACCTTAACATTAACATTTCATTATATACAGTCAAAAAAAGAATCTTAATGTTGGAAATCACATCTTGAATATATAGTTATAAGGGGAGGTCATAGGTTATATAAAGATTGATCGCTCTATTTATTGGGTTAACTTTTTAGATTAGATACCTTGAGTCTCAACAGTGATATTATAGTCAAATACATAAACTATTGTGAGAATTTGAACTTTCGAACAGAGATTGTTTTCACTATATATATGAGCGTCTCGGTTGGACATCTGGAGTCTCAACATTTAATTATCGGTATGTTTGACTGGACATTTGGAGCCCCAACACTTAATTAACTTATCACCTTCTACATCTAATTTAATCAGAGTAACTAATTCACTGTCGTTTCTCTGGCCGTCAACAATAATCTAACATATCACGAAACACTAATGTATAAACTTTCATTTAAAATAATTAATTTATATATACAAATTTAGGAGGCTTTACCACGGATTCATTTTTAGACTTCACGCGTCCAATTATATTATATAATTGTAGTTTGAATTGTTAGTTAAATTTTAAAAAGTTTAAAACAACATTACCAGATTTACGTAAAACTTTTGAATTAAGTGTTTTTTTTCTCCTTTTTATGCTAATTAAATATTAAGTTAAGCTGCTAGTAAAAGCATATGTGAAACTTTTACGCATAAGCTTAAAATTGATATTATTGTTGCACGGGCGATAAGTTTAAAACCCTTCGCACTATGGGCATTAGAGTACTATAGTACTCGTAAGGGATGTAAAAATACTATATTCGAGGAGATTTTATCTAAAGCTTAAAAAAACTTAAATATGATTATATATGCAAACCTTTATTTATCAAATTACGCTTTTAAATCAAGTAACTGTTGACAGATATACGTTTGTATTAAAAGAAGAAGAAGAAAAACATAGATATTATTAAGATGATTTAAAAACCCCGGCGGCTAATTAAGAATCTTAATCTTTTAACCACGATCGCTCATCCTGACATTTGCAATTCTACGACATGGATGATGCTAGCTAGATAGCTATTAATTCTTTTTAGTGGCTCAGGTGCCATTATAAGCAAAACCAAAGTTGCAAAAACAGCAAAAGCGATTGTTAGTGGGATTCCTAAATCTTATTGATCAAGGAAGGATATATAATTGATAAGATGTTCCTTTTGCTTTAGTAATTATGTTATCCTTTCCTTATCTTTTGATCCTTTCCTTTCATTTCCTTGAAGAGACAGAAAAACCCTTCTTCCCTTTACTCATCCTATAAATAGAGATGAAGCTCACTGAAGCCGCTCCATGAGGAGAAGTAAGATTAAAGCTCATCTATTAAGCGAGAGGGAGAGATTTTTTATTTTGGAGATGTAGACAAGACGTGATATTGCTTCGGCCCATCTATCTGCTGCATCCCTTGCTAGCTTTTAGACGAGCCGAATCAATATCACTCTTGTATGCCTCTTTATTTCTATAGCTTTTGATTTATTCCCAAGGCTATATCATGATCCAGAACAAGCGCTTGTAGTTACCCCCTCCATTCACGGTGACAGTATTCTGGCTTGAAATGTTGATCTTTGCTGCTATATCTTGCAGAGTTTCCATTTCTTCATCTTTTGTGGTTCTGATGAATTCATGTTGATCCTTAGCTTTGTTTCAGAAATTAATTAACTTTATGTCATGCTTGAAATAATTTGAGAGAGCAAAAACTGATCACTTACTTCAATCGCTTTTTGTTTGGTATAGAACTCATTTTCTACGAGAAAACTTTTTGGTATCTTTTACAACTTCTTGATGATCTGATCTGTGATTAATAAAACGTTTGAAGCATGGTATATATAATAATTAATAGCTAAAGATTTGGAATACAGCACCATTCCAGCTGTTCGTAATATGGGGCTATGCACACTCTTATATATTTTTCTGTTTCTGTAGTTTTCATGAAATAGTACAAATTTGAGAGGATTATTTGTCTTTCAGAATCAAATTTGTTTTTACTCGATTAGGTATATGCCTCTCCCCTCCTGCATCAAATGTCTTTCAAGTCTTTCTCTCATCAGGTCATTGATTTGGTCATAATTATATTTAGAATCAAATAACTTGCCCCAAATACTCCCCAACATATATATATATTGTCTGAAAAAAATAGAATTTTTTTTCAGTTTATTGATTTGAAACTAGAAAAATGTTTGCATGCAGTTACTAGAATTTCGTACTTTTATTTTCTTCCTTCTTCTTCTTCTGATTTTTTATTTTTTTAAGAAATTCATAACTCCATACTGGATACTGCTGCAACTAAATAAGGAGATATGTTGCGGAAAAATACAAGGAAAAATTCAAACCTAGTTAGAATTAATTAAAACTGTGACAATTAAATACTTCGTCATTGGGTGATTAAAATAAGTAAAAGGAAATCTAGACAATCTATGACTAAGAAAGATCTAAGGGTTCTCTAAAACAAGATTTTGTATCTTTTTAAGAGGAGAGTTCCACCTTTTGACCATTATAATACGATGATAAAACTCACATCTGTAAAAGTATCATTTGAATTTTCATTTTAACTTCTTAAAAATGTGAAAATATCTTGGATCGATGGAGTAGCTATTTAATCACAACTACCAAGAGGATTAATTGAAGATTTTAAAAACATTATAAAGTCAAAAGAAAGTCTCACATTCCAGCTAGGGGTGGAACCAAACTTTAGAATTTGGGGGGACCATTTCGAACGACCCAAGAAAATGTGGGGCAAAAGAGACGCAATTATAGGGCACTTATGAATGCAAAGAGACTCTAGTAATCATAGTATCAAAGAGATTTGTGCCTTCTGCCAATAGGCTGGGTTTCCACATAGCAACACTTGTGATGTATGCTTCTCCCCTATTGGAGAGAGGCACATGAGTATCGAATATTCACGATTTATTTTAGCTACTCATAGATTCTATATGTATTTTTTTTTCTTTTTTATATTTTAGATTGAAGGTATCGATATAACCTCTGGTAGGTAACTATGTAGTAGATTTGTCTTTGATTCCACCATAAATTAGGTCAACTATAGTTCTTTACAAAGGTATAGTAAAAACAATCACATAATAAACATATAGAGACGAAGTTTTAAAACCCAAGTGGCTCATAACACAACAAAAGCTTTCATTTATAACAATGATAGATACCATCTTTACCTAATTAATACTCACTATGATTTTAATATAAATTAAAGTTTGAAATTACCTTTTTTGCCTTCATAGACAGCATCTCTATTAATTAAAACATTTGATTTGTTTTCACTATAAAAGTTACGAAGAATGCGTTTATATTTGAACATTGAAATTTTTCTCTTTTGCCCCTCTTGTTTTGTTAATTGTACACTTTGCCCCCTTGCTCTCCAAACTGCGGATCTCTATTCTCTTCCTTCGCAACTATAATTAAAGTCAAATTAATATTTTACTCATCTATTCATTTATTTGTTTATAACGATCAATGAACAAGGTATCTATATCTAATAGTTACCCAAATGACTAACTCATTTTTTTTCTATCTGAATCTCATCATTTAATTCTATTAAATCAGTCTCATCATTCGTGGCATCGATACTAGCTACTTCCGTGGATGTTATATAATTATATTATATTGCAAGCTGAGCATCCCAAATAATATTGTGACACATGTACATTTAAGATTGAGAATATCGATCTCTCACTATTAAAGATAATAAAATCATGGATAAAATTAGATAATATAATGTCCACCCAATGGTCTCAGCCTCTCGTGTATAATAACTTCGCAGTATATATATTAAAGAATGATCACTGACCAAAATTAAAAAATATAATAAAAATTGCAAGTGGTAAGGAATATTTAAATTAGTGTTATATGATTGGCTAGACAGGATATAAATTAATAACGGCGTAACAATAATAGTACTACTTTGACAAAAGCAATATTTTGCCAGGAGTCTCGACAAAAATATTGTAGCTCATTTATATTAGCATAGGATCAAGTTTTTCAGAGCACAGTATGATGCTTAGAACTAGTCAAAGAAGCAATCGATATTGACAATGGAAAACGAAAGGATTGGCGTTTACAAAAAGAGACGAAAAAAGTTATTATTTGTCGATCGATTGTAGGGTTTTGACAACAGAAGGCAAAGAATTAATAAGATGGCCAGTGATGTGGCGGCTTTGAAACGTTTCCGCGTGACAGGATGGTTAAATAGAATGCTATGCAATGTTGAATACGATCGGTGTGGTTGATGATGTTGATCTGGGGCCAGTGTTAACAACTTTGATAAATACATTAATTACTCAAGTGAACTTCATCACCAATGAATAAACTTATCAATCTTAAACTATACTGTATACTCTTTTAACTCCCGTGATTTGGATCGAGACGATTAGTGTTACACTATCAAGTAAGTCAGTCTAGAATTTTTTAAAAAGCTCTCGGTCTTTCCAATTAATAATTTTATACGGTAATGTATATCTACCTCCCTATATTGATATGTTGAGTTTTGATATTTTGGATTGATTATCTGAGTCCTTTAAAATGAGACCTTTAAACTCTGAAACATAAAAATATAAAATTTTACTGTAATGTACATGGAAAACATTACTGTTGCACTCCTATACAAAAACATTAAAATGGACATATAAAATTTTATAAGAGTAACCTACATATTCGATTATGAGATAATTATTAGGGACCATCAAAACTTGACTTAATTTTAAGCGAAGAATGATTATATATTTTTTATCGATCACATCCTTAAAATTGTCTTTAAATCATCATTTTCATCTCTCAAATCATCATTTACAAGGGTATGATTCATAAAAAACAAACAGTTTTAATGATATGATTGATAGAAAATTTATAGTCATTCTCTGATCAAAATTAAATCAAAACTTTAGAATAATTATTGATATTGTCATATTTGATCTTAGCTGTCCATGTTATAATTAACTTTAGACATTTGAAGTCAGTACTTTGTTGGGAGATTTTAATTTAAAAAACATTAATTAATTTAGGAGCTCGATCGCCATTGACATGCATAGTTATTAACCATTAATAACCTTGATGGGATTAACTTTATACAAGACTTATATTGCTGAGGCAACAATTACAAACCGTTATTTTTTAGTTTATCTTTTATATGGTGCCCTTTTTTAATGGGATTGAATAATTGAAGATATGACACCTGAAACTAGGTGAACAAAGAGACAATTTTCACTGTTCAGCCATATTTCTCTCAGAAAAGTAGGGTCAATAATCATATCAAATTACAAATATTCTCTAGATATCTGTTTTACCCTCAAAGTTAACTTTAATTACCTATTAGATATATTCGAGCTAACATTAACCTTACAACTAGGTTCAGTCTACAGTACAGAAAGTATGTGCTACATCAGGTTTTTTTTTTTGGCAAAAATTGTATAAAATTTTGTAAATAAAACAACAAAAAATTTGCAAAACAAACAGTACAGCTACTATTGCAGCTGTGATCCCGTAACCATTTCCTTACAATACAAAGGGTGCAAGCAATACATGAGTTTTTATTTTTTTTTAAATGGAAAAAAAATTATTTAAAAAGGAAGGAAATGAGCAGAAGACAAAGAGTACTTTAAATTTAAAAAAATGAAAATAAATATTGCTTCCCACTTTTATACTCAATTTTCCCACTTTTTTTAAAAACTTTCTTCACTTATTTTTTTTTTGATAAAATAAAAATGGGTGCATTGCATGGTAACATAACCCGAAACTTAATTAAATGGCCCGTAAGAAAGGTTAGATAGAGATTAATTTTAAAAGTTGTTATAAGAGAGACTTGGCAAGCGAAAGAAAAATATAAGGATTATTTATATATGATTAATTATTAGAAAACTCCTTTTTCGTAATTTCTGAAATTGATTTTTATTAAAAAAGAAAAAAAAAGAAAGAGGAAGAAAATAATGATATAATAATTAGATTGTGTATTCTCATCCTTGAGACAATGAGATTAATATATTTGTCATTTTATTTTTAAATATATTAAGTTATATACTATAATAATGGGAAAGAGATTATGGGTTATAATAATGGAAAGAAACTTTTAAATTTACATGTATGTTTATTAATATAGTGATAAAGTAAACATTAATATATTATATAATATGAAAATGAATTGTGAACCGTGTTGGACCCGGTAAACAGAGATGAATTTTTCAAGTTTTTCTAATTACAAACGTTAATTAGCTTCTTTTCTATTCTTATCCGGAATTCTAGAAGAAGTGAACCGTGGAGTTTTTGAACTTAGAAATTTAGTGGAATGGTATACGAACTCATGTGGTTAATTTCGTTGATTAAAAACATATCATGCATAATTTTATTGTGAAGTTATTATTAATTGGGTTAATTCCTCAAACATATTCTGAGATTTGTTGAAATCCTATGTGACCACTTCTAGTTATGAAAATCTCACATGTCTCCGCTCTCTATTAAAAACCATTAGAAACTTTTGTTAAAAATGTATAATTTTTAAAATAACTCTTAATTGGCTATTAAAAATATTTAAAACTCTAAAAGTCCAAAAATTTAAATTAGAAAAAAATTAAAAAAACTACCTTAAAAGACTTAAATCTTAAAAATAATTTTTTAGAGGTGCAAATGCGATAGATTTTTTAATTTTTCAAGATTTTAGTAAATGATTTTAATTTTAACTTTTTGTTTTTTGTTTTCTAATGATTTTAGTAAATGATTTTAATCCTATATGACCACTTCTGATTCTGAAAATCCCATATACCTTTCCTCTCTATTACAAACCATTAGAAAGTTAAAAATGTATAATTTTTAAAATTACCTTTAATAAGCTATTAAAAATATTTAAAACTCAAAAAATCCAAAAATTAAAATTAGAAAAATAAAAAAACTCCTTGAGAGACTTAAACCTTAAAAGGCAAATTTTTTACATGCGCAAATGCTATAAATTTTTTATTATTTCAAGTTTTAGTAAATGATTTTAATATAAAGTTTTTTTTAATAAAAAATTCTTTTATGTATCATTTATTGTGGTGGTAATTCTTTAAGACTTTTTGAGGTAGTGGTTGATGGAGAACTATTAGCAAGTTTTGAGTTTATTTTTAATTTTTATTTTAATATTTTTAATATTTTTTAATAGTCTACAATAAGTAATTTAGAAATTTTATATTTGTTAATGGAATTGTTAATGGTTCTTAATGAAGAGGGCATGTATGTAACATTTTTAAAATCAGAAATCATCATGTGGGATTTTAGTAAACTTTTGAGGAGGTTTGTGTAACAGATCCTTTTTTTTTTTTAACCGAGGTGTCCGGGTAGCGCAACCACAACCTACTGTCACGGTCTCCCATTTAAATCATGGAGGAGGCCATTGTGGAGACTCGAACCCAGGACTTCACCATTGGTGCTGTACCAACTCCATTCTGACCTATTTCACCACTTGAACCAACCTCATTGTGGATTGTGTAACAGATCCTATTAAGTAAGAAATTATAAATCTAAGATCTTCTAAAAGTAACATAAAGTTTAAATTAGGATCCTAATTCTTAGAAAAGAGAAGTCCAAATTATAGTCCATATACTCCAAATTATTTATAAAAAGTTGAAAGAAAACCCAAAAATTAAAACAAGTGTAATAGAAATTAATTGGTTTTAATAATTGTCAAAATCAAAAGTCCAAATTAAAATCTCGTGGTCATTCGACAAAACTAGCTCCAAGTTCCAACATTAGTTTGAGGTGATGTTTGTCATAATTACATTTTATATGACTCTATACCGCGTTTAGCATTAAAAAACCGTTTCCACATTAACATTTTCTTCAATAGCCAAGTCGCTGCTCATCAATCCTTTCAGTTGTGCTGTGTTAGCTTTGGCCTTATTCCAAAGGGGTCTTACCAATCACCTAAGGGTCAGCACAAGTTGGGTCAATTTTGATCTAACCTAAACCAAAATCAAAATATTCAAGTTGACTAAAATACAATAACGATTGTGCTTATTAGTATCATCATAATCTATGACTTGTTCGAACAAAATTTCTAATATTAGTAGTCCGGTTGGATTAATTCAATTTTTCAAGCTCTTGAATATTAGCATGTAACTTAAAACTATAAGCTATGAAATAATCTAACTTTCATACAATTCAAATTTTATAACCTGATATGACAGTCTAAATGATATGACAGTCTAAATGATAAAAATTCACTGGATGAGAAAAAAATGATAGAAGTTATATCTTTAATAAGATTTTGTTATGTAGTTCGTTACGTCATATAGTAGAATTTAAATTATATGATGATTATAAGTCTAATATTACTGTTAAGTAATTAAGATTATATATTTATTATTTTCATATAAATTAGATATTAGTTAGAGTTAGAGTACGAGAAAATGATGGAAATTAGCTTGACTAATGACTAATACTTGGAATATTAATAACGTACTAAAGTTGGTGAAAATTTTGGGGTCAAACCAAAAGGTTTGCTTTCACATATAAGATCTTTGAACAAGTTCAATCAAAAACAGAGTTTTAGACCGCCATTATGACATGTTTAGATAGGAAATAAAAATTATATATACCATTATAGAATATTAGATTTATGATATAATAAAAAATTTAGATAGTTTTTTACTCATAAGAAACTAGAAAGTTCACAAAGCCTAAATATTTTTATTTTTTTTCTATTTGTATAAAATAATACCAATTTTATTTTAAAGAAGGTATATAAAATCTACCTCACTTAATATTGTAACTAGAAATAATAAAGCAGAGAATTTTTTATTAATTCTTTTATTTTCTAGACTCATTTGTAAAAATTAGAAAGTAATTTACTAATTCTCTTTTTATTAATTGTATTACGAAATCTTAATTTTATTTTTAAAAATGTATTCTAATGACAATTTATTTAATATATTTTGTTTATTTCTAAGAACTCCATTGAGTAGAAATATCTTGTTTTCATTTTTCTAGTTTTTTTTTTAAAGATAGAAAGAATAAAATCTTGAAAATATAAAATTAAAATTTCTGTTTTCATTTTGAATATATTTATTTATAAAAAAAAGGAGTAACTCAAAATGCTATTTACAAATGAATGCTTAAAATAATGAACAATAAATACTATTTTTGTCTAAATTCACTTGCACAATAAATACATATAATTTAGTCTAAATTCACTCGCAAAATATATACGTCTAATTTAAGCAACAAAAAGGCTTGAAAAATGTTTTCAAAATTCATAAATAAACAAATCTTATTTTTATTGGGCAACCTTCGACCTCCCTCGTGGACGTGGTTCGCAAATATCAATTTAGTCACCAATACTTTTAGAAAATGAAATAAGCCTCCTTATTAAGGTAAACGTAATCATCACCTCAAATAACTGAGACTCAGTTACCCTTAGCCTCCTAAACTTATAATTTATAAAATTTTACATCAATTACATATCATTGACATAAATTCAAGATCACAAATTTCTACACAAATAAATTAAAAAAAACAAAAATGTAATATTATTCCAAACTCACAAAAATAATCCTCTAAATTAGAAGAAAAAAAATCTTCAACAGGATTAAGTAAAAAAAGAATAATTAAACGAATGAACATAAGGTAGTTTATTATTTTGTTCAAAATTTGTTAACTTTCACTGTCCTTAACCATGGCAGTGGACGTTTGTGTCATTGTTTAAAGTCTTGTTGATTACAAGGTCATTTTTATAAACCACGAGGATGTAAAAGTTCACCCCTATTTAATATTACATTTAGTTTCCACCAAACACCCAAAAAAACAAAAAAAAAAAAAAAACAAAAACAAAAACAAAAGAGAAATCGGAAAACACGTGTTGACCATTCTAAACAACAATTAAGCATTGACTCGTGGTCATGGCTGCAATAAAAGTATTCAATCAAGCCAGCTATTGAGAAAAAAAAGACTTGTAAACTGAACCGCACACGACCAGACAATCAATTTGACATTTAAATACATTTCATGAACTTTTGAGTTTGGAACTCATAATCATTACAGGAAGACATTACTTTTGTCTGTGTCATTTCCATCAAAATGCAAGTTAAATAAGATTTTCTGAGAACCATCATTCTGATGGGAGAAAGTAATGTTCAAGATACTTGATTTTCCGGGAAAACTGACACTCATTTTCTCGAGAATGGACCAAAAGTGAGAGAATCGTTGACTGGCATGTAGTAGGTTTGATGCTTTATTTTCTTATTAGCACAATTTTCTCTTTTCCATGTATGCGATGTTTGCAGCAGTGCAGAAGTTATCCAAAGTCCTCTGTTTTTTCCTCTTTGCTTGGTTCTTGGGTTGAATTTGCTGAAGAACATGAAAGGGGTTCTTCAAATGGTAAAAATTGGGTTAACTTGGTGTACATGTCACTGTGCTTGGTTGCTGAGAAATACATGCAAAAGAAAAGAAAGTGGAAACTTTTTGTAGTGTTTTGCATTCTTTTTCTTTTTGCTTTATGATTATCATTGCAGCTCTAATTAGCCTGATGGGTGTGTAGACTACAACTCAGTGGAGATCAGATGGTCTAGGACTTCATTTTGATAGTATTTTGACCTGTATCTATGTGGTATTTTCTTTTATGTTTGAGCTGCATTCTGTTAACGAAGCTAATATGTTTTTGGAAATTTGGAGATATTGGGCGTGAATTGAGATTGATTATCAACTGTGTTTGACATTTAATGTTTGAATTCATTATAAATTTGATGCGTGTAGTAATTGACTACAAATTTGTCTAAATTTCTCTGCAATTGCATCAAATGCAGGTGGCTTTATTTCAAATTGAACTGGGTTTCTGCCATTTTTATAAATTGCTTGGTCATGCAAAAGCTATGCAATCAGAAGCACCAGTGGTCTAAATTGTGACTTTAATTGAGTGTCTTAAATTGTAGATATTCTTTTTTGGTGTGTACTACCATGGCAAAGGACAGGACTATAATTGCATCGGTTGTTCCGATATCAGAATTACTCTCTCAGATTATACTTGCCATATTAGATACTGTTAATGCAGCCAAAGAAGTTCCCATCCAGAAAGAGAATTTCAACAAATTCTCAAATTACTTGGGGAAGCTCTCATTTATTCTGAAAGAGTTGTCAAAGTTAGACATGGATGGTTCTGAAAGCTTAAGGAATGCTCTTGAAATGCTGAATCGAGAGATTAAAAATGCTAAGCAACTGGCTCTTGAGTGCAGCAGCAGAAACAAGGTTTATCTTCTAATTAATTGCCGGAAAATTATGAAGCGCATAGAGGGCTGCACAAAAGAGATTACTCAAGCAATAAGTCTCATCCCTTTGGACACTTTAGATGTTTCTTTGCATTTGAATAATAAGATTAGAAAATTGTGCAAGAATATGATGGATGCCGAGTACTCTGCAGCCATAGTGGAGGAACAAATCTTGGAAAAAATAGAGTCTGGAATACAGGAGACAAATGTTGATAGATCTTATGCAAATGATTTGCTCAATCATATATCTGGGGCTGTTGGTATCTCTTCTGAGCAGTCAGCACTAAAGAAGGAGTTTGAAGAATTCAAGAGTGAAATGGAAGATGCAAGGCTGAGAGTAGACATGGCAGAAGCTAGAAAGCTTAAACAGATTATTGCATTGCTTGAAAAGGCTGATGCCACTACATCTCATGATGAAAAACGGAAGATGTATTTAGATCAGCGGAATTCTCTGGGTAGGAAACCCCTGGAACCTCTACAGTCATTTTTCTGCCCACTTACTCAGGATGTTATGAGCGATCCCGTGGAAATTTTGTCTGGTCGGACTTTTGAGAGAAGTGCCATTGAGAAGTGGTTTGCTGAAGGAAACAAACAATGTCCTTCAACTCTTACTCCCTTAGAGAATTTGGACTATTGGCCTAACAAAACTCTTCAAAAATCAATTCAACAATGGAAGGATAGAAACACAATGATTACTATTGCCTCCATCAAAACCAAACTCCAGTTAGATGATGAACAAGAAGTGCTTCAGTCCCTGAACAAGCTCCAGGACTTATGCATAGAAAGAGAGCTGCACCGAGAATGGGTGATGATGGAGGAGTATATACCAGTTCTTATTAGACTTCTTGGTGCAAAGAATCGTGAAATAAGGACTCTTTGTCTGGACATCCTCTGCATCCTTGCTAGGGACAGTGATCGAAATAAGGTACCCTTCAAGTTTACATTCTTTTGCAAATGATAAGACAAAAGTATACTAACTCTAGTCTTTACATTTTCCCATGTTACTATGTTGAACTGCATAGGCTTGATTGTACTTTTGTTGGACTGTTTCTTTTTGGGATTAAGATAGCACCTTCCATACATTGTCTTGCCAGTGGACAACCTGACCTCTTTGTTTGAACCATTGACAGTATGAGGATACCCTTTTGTCATTTGAAAAGCAATAGATGCATTTTATGACATAGTTTAACCAAATTAATTATTCAACTTGGCAGGAAACAATTGCTAAAATGGATCATGCACTGGAATCAATTGTTAGCTCACTTGCACACCAAATTGGGGAAAGCAAGTCAGCGTTGCAATTGTTATTGCAACTATCAAGAATTAATGCAGTCCAAGATGTCATTGGAAATATCCAGGGGTGTATGTTTCTCCTAGTTGCCATGTTAAATAGTGATGATCCTCATGCTTCTGGAGATGCACTAGAGCTTTTGGAGAATCTCTCTTCCCTTGATCAAAATGTTATCCAGATGGCAAAAGCAAACTATTTTAAACCTTTATTACAGCTGCTTTCTTCAGGTCAGTACTTTTATCATCTTGAGCTTTTCCTCTATCACTTACTATGAGACTAATAGATTCAGATTGTTTGCCAGCAAAATTTTTACTGCATAATTTAAATTTTGAGTATTATTGGACCTAGGTTGGGTGAGTTGTCCTCAAGTCTGGCTGTTTTTAAAACAAGCAGACAATTGATGTATATCAGACTTGCTAACATTTAAAGTCACAACATAGACATCTCAAATGGAGGATTAATATAACCAGTTTCTTCATAAATTCTATGGGGTAACTTGGATGAAGTGGCATCTCAGGTTTACCTAATTCACAATCTAAATTGTTTTTGAGGCACATATATGAAAGAAGATATTCCTGTGCTGAAGATGGAGATGAGATTTTTCATTCTATTTCATCAACAGGTAGAATATATCAGATATATTCTCTCAAACACAAAAAGTAATCCATAAACACAAAGGGAGCAAGATAATCGTGAAAGCTTCATGAAAGATGAGTTGAAATAACAATTATTTTTTGGTGGGAACAAAGATGGTAAATTTAATTTTCAGTTGTTATATGCTCCCCCTTTTTTCAAAGTTCTAAATATTGACGGATTTTCGACTGGCAAGCTTACTGAAATGTTTATGATTTCATCAAATTTAAGCTCTGAATCAGGTGTGTTTAAATTATATTTGTTTTACTTATAACAACAAGCTGTCCTTGAAAGTTTAATTAGGACATCATGGACTACAGTTTTAAGTAGCGATTTTTAAGTTGTAGGTGATTTTCAAGTCACGTTGTTAATTAATCAAATCAGCTCAAGCTCCTATTTAAAGGAACATATTGTTAATGCAGGTCCAGAAGAGGTAAAAGTGACAATGGCTGGGACTCTGTCAGAAATTGAACTGACTGATCACAATAAACTGGCCTTGTTTCAAGAGGGGGCACTTGGGCCACTTCTTCAATTGCTCTCTCATGGTGATTTAGAGATGAGGACGGTGGCTGTCAAAGCCCTCAAGAACCTCTCTAATTTACCACAAAATGGCCTGCTGATGATCAGAGAAGGTGCACTTGGACCACTGTTTGAACTTCTTTATCGCCATGGCTTGTCATCACCAAGTCTTCGTGAACTGGTAGCAGCCACAATTATGCACCTTGCCATATCAACCTGTGCCCAAGAAACCGACTGTCCACAAATGATCTCAATCCTGGACACCGAGGAAGATATTTTCAAACTCTTCTCTCTTATTTCCTTGACAGGGCCTGACATTCAGAAATGTATTCTCCGAACATTTCAGGCTATGTGCCAATCTCCTTCAGGTCCAGGTATCAGAGCAAAGTTAAGACAGGTATGCATTAATTAAGCAGTTCTACCGTTTCTTAATTTCTTGAGCCGGATTGTGCTAGTAGGTCTAGACAAAAAAATTGTGCCCACAGTAAACATTTAAATTTTGCTAAGGCCTATACAAAATCTTAGCCTGAAATGCATCCCACCCCACCTACAATTCTCCCCAAAAATTAAAAAAAAAAACATATATATATATATATATATATATATATATATATATATATATTTCAGCATCAAAATTACAGTTGCTTTGGATTGGATTATACCAAACATCATCTCAAAAATAAAACCCTTTTTGGCAGACATTCATTAGTTGTTCCTTGTCACTTGCAAGTCATATCAAGAGCCAAAATTAATTTTCAGTTGGAAATTTGCTGATGCAATTTAGTTTTAATTCAATATTAGATTCCTGTGTTTACTCATCTGAGTTATTGCTCTAACAAGAAATTCAATCCTCCATACATGAAATAACACTACCTTTGAGATTCTCAGGTTAAGTTTCACCAGTTCTGTAACACTTCATTGGTAACATTTCTCACCTTTTTTATAATTATCTCATTGACAGCTCTCTGCGGTTCAAGTATTGGTTCAATTATGTGAACTAAATAACCATTCATTACGGGCAAATGCTGTGAAGCTGTTCTGCTGCCTGACAGAAGATGGAGATGATAGCACCTTTTTAGAGCATGTTGGTCAAAGATGTATCAAGACTTTGCTTGGGATCATTGAAACTTCGAGTGATGTGGAAGAGATTGCTGCAGCAATGGGTATCATTAATAACCTACCAAATGACATGCAAATGACTCAGTGGCTTCTAGATTCTGGGGCGCTTCAAGTCATTCTTAAATGTCTCACTGATGGAAATAGAAATTCATCATACAAAAGGCCAGTTGTAGAGAATGCTGTGGGAGCTCTTTGCCGTTTCACTGTCTCGGCAAATCAGGAATGGCAGAAAAGATTAGCTGATATAGGCGTTATACCCCTGCTCGTACAGTTGCTAGTTTCTGGAACTTCTTTGACAAAACAAAAAGCAGCCATTTCACTTAAACAATTTTCAGAAAGTTCAACTGCTTTGAGTCGGCCAGTGAAGAAGCCTGGGATTTTCTTTTGCTGTCTGGCTGCACCTGAAACTGGCTGCCCTGTACACACGGGCATTTGCTCGGTAGAGTCTTCCTTCTGCATTTTAGAAGCTAATGCTCTGAAGCCACTAGTGAAGTTGCTGGGGGAGACTGATCTTGGTGCCTGTGAAGCTTCCTTAGATGCTCTCTTGACACTGATTGATGGTGAAAGATTGCAAAGCGGTAGTAAGGTGTTAGCTGAAGTGAATGCCATATCTCCAATTATAAAGCTATTGAGTTCGCCTTCTACCAGGTTGCAAGAGAAGACAATGAAGGCTCTAGAAAGAGTCTTTCAAGTGGCTGAGTTGAAGGAAAAATATGGAAAATCTGCGCAGGTACCATTAGTTGACATTACTCAGAGGGGAAGTAGGGGTATGAAATCACTGGCTGCTAGAGTTCTCGTTCGGTTGAATGTGCTTGATGAACAGTCTTCTTTTTTTGGATGAAACGCTATCATTTCAAACTATTTCACTGCTAAAATAGGGGAAAAAATAACATAGTTAAACAAAAATTGGAATCCTCAGAAATCGAAAAAGGCTTAGCTGAATTTTACAAAAGCAGAGTAAGGCTCAGAAGATCTCATATGTGTGATTAGGAAGATTCATCTTTACATATAAGTTTTATAGTGTAGATATTAAATTTAAAGCTTTGATTGTCTTCTTGTTTCTTGTACACAAACCCTTCCCAAATGAATAACTTAGATTAGACATTTTTGGGCTTGACAAATGGATAGATTTCTTTCTCCATGGTTAAGAAAAGGAAAGACAGAAAGGGAAACTAGAAAAAAATGGTAAAAATTGTAAAACATCTTTAATATGAAATAAAGATTCCATAACAAAATAATCTATGAGAAACTATTTACAAAATGAAAGAGAACAGTATTGTTACTGATCAAGCTGGTAACTTCAGATCAAGCTACACAACTGGACAGCCATCAACCTTAATCCCTCTTGCAGTTGGACAAGAACTCAAGGGACACCCTTGTGATTCTCCCATGTTTCCCCACCAGTCAAGACCAATGTTCTTGGATCCCAGGGCAAGAAACACCAACACTGTCATAAAAGCAGTCCCAGCATCAAGGCCACCAGAGAGAATGTAATTGTAGCGCCTCCATAAATCCGGTCTATACCTGAAAACGACGAAACCAGAGAGGAAACCAAGGAAGATCCAACTAGTGAAGTTGACAGCAGTGGCAGGAGGCATCATTGCTGTAGAACCTAAGAGGACAGGCATGTGGATTTTTCTAATCCATGTCTTGCCAGGGAATGCCTTGCAGGCAAGCCACACTAGAAGTGGGGCTATGGCTCCACCAAGAAAGAACCAATTGATATTCCCATACTCACCAAGATCTCCGAAAATTCTCCGGGGGCCAACGAGACCCCATATGACAGAGGCATCATAGAACACAATGTCCATGGGGCACGTCCACGGGCTGTCACTGGGCAGCACGTTAACATCACAGAGATTTGGGACCTCTCCCATCAGCCACCATGCAGTTAACGTGTACACCAGTACTGCTAAAAGTGTTCCTACCACCTGTAACGCCAATTTTTTAAGATTTTAATGGATATCTAAGTCATATATTATGCTATTGGACAGATTTGAGACAGGATAAAACTGACCTGAGCCATAAACATAGCTTTGGGTGGAATTTTCATGTAATGCCCAAGCTTAAAGTCTGAAAGAAAGGTTAAAGCTTGAGCCATGCTAATATATCCATATACCTTGAAGCACATATTTGCAACTGGGCGCTCTGGGTAGATATACCCAATCACATACTCTGTAATTATGTTCAGACCTGGTTGCTGTCCACCAGCAAATGATTATTCAACTAAAATTGTAACAAAATTTATAAATAAACATCACTCAAAGAGAAAGTTATTCATATCTGGTACGGTACTTTCTTACCTGGTTTGTGGTGGCAGTGATAATACCAATTGGAAGGGTGAAGAAAACAGCAATGCCACAAGCTAGCAACACCCCCCACCAAGGCAATTGAAGTGACTCGTTGTAATACTCACAAGCAAAGATTATTGCAGCAATATTTACCACAAGGATGACCCAGAACCACCACATGGGTACTGCCTCATAAACCTGCATAAGTTTTGTGTGTATATCTATTTTCTTCTGGCCTCCTAAGGCCATTCTGCCTTGCTTCCATAGGTCACTGGATACAGAACAAGCAAATGAGAAAATCGAAACCATGAAATATTATAAGCATATAATAACTTTTGTGCTTTCCTCCTTTCTCTGTGTGTTTCAGTGGCAGCAAAGTAACCAACAAAGTTGCCAGACAGTAGAATCTGAAGTAACAAAACTTACCTTCCACTAAAAAGGAAGACATGGACAAGTGTAGCAGAAAGTGTGGCAAATCCAAGGCCATAGGTCATAGCAAAGAATGTACTAAGATGTATAGGCCCATTCTTTGCATAAGCATCTCTATCAAGATGAAAGTCTGAGTTGACTATGGTCAGAATATCATATTTTTCACCATTTGCCATGAAAAGGCTTTGTGAAAATATTGGGAAGGTCTTGGCTTTGTAGACATTGAACCAGTAACAGATGGGTGTCATCACATACATAACAAGGAAGTAACCAACAGCAATATTGGCTGTGGCAAACCATGGACTAGCTAGTGGACTCCCAAGATATGCTGAGATTGTAGACCAGTCGATTCCAATGGAACCGATTCCAAGTCCTTTCATGCCTGAGCCTAGTTGTTGGACCAGGACAGACTTGGGGGCTAACCAGCAGACCCATGATATTGATGTCAAAATGGTAAACAAATAGCCAGGGAAGATATAGTAAGCAAAGCTGCTGAGCAAGACTATGAGGAAAAATTGGTTACGAGACACTCCACCCTTTGGCCTTTTCTCTTTCTCGTTTAGCGCCCTGCAACATTTCCAGTAACATTACTAGAATTAAAAGGGCTGTTAAATCACTTTTTGGCTAATAAAATGAAATTTGCAAAGAGATAAATACCTGAACAGGGAGACTTGAACCAGATTGTTCGGCCACCACATTTCCCCTGGCTCAACCAGGTATTTCCTGAAGAGACCAGCCCAACCAAAGCCTAGCACCTACATTTCAAACAAGATGGACAACTGTAGGCTCAAATACCATTCATAATATCCACATCTCAACTTGTACCAAGCATAGAATTCAAAATAAGCAATTCAAATCCATTACACACTAGAAACAAATGCAACATCCTAATAATTTCCCACATTAACAAACAAACACAACCAGCTGTTAGCATTTCTCACAAATATTAAAACTAGTGCCCAGATCATTCTAATAAATTGACAAGTCAACAGTTGTTACCCTTAATTCATGAATATGCATCACTTATTCTAGACTCAGACTCATTCTAGTAGAAATTACACAAAAAATTATAACAAGTGGCAAGTGCATAACAATAAAAAGATTCAATTTACAGTTCCAACCAGAAATCAATATGGCAATTTCCTAAAAATTTTCAATTCATGTAAAAAAGAAGAAAAGGGTACCTGAGTGGTAAGCATAACAAGAAAAGCAGGAAAAAAGGCGAGCTTTCTCTTATAGAGGAGCTTCACAGCAGTCAAAATATGAGTAGCATAAACCGTTCCAGCGCCAGAGTTGGCAAATATAGTGATGAGAACATGTTCCTTGATATTGAAAGGACCAGAGTTCATGGAGAACTCAAACATAGTATCCTTAAAGAAGACACGATGAGGCAGAGTTTTGGCCAGCAAATGACCGAGAGGAACAACAGCAATCTGAGCAGAAATTGCAGAGATCATCAAGGGCTGTGTTCTGTACCAAAAGAACTGGTTCACAAACGATAGAAGAACACAAGAAAGAACTCCAAGAACCCACATTCTGAATGTGACTGCAGGCATGCTGGGATCATCAGTTTTGGAAACAGTCAAGTCCACTTGCTTTATAGCACAAACGTACTCATTCTCCCCCTCAACCTCCATGGCTAGAACCTGAAGCTCAGAATCCTTAGCAGATATTGATATTTCAGCGCTGAAAAATCAATGCAACGTAAAAGCTTGATCCAAATTACAAGCCATAGCGAGTGTTGACACTTCTAACAGTCGAGCCAGTGCAGCCCATTAGGGAAATGATTACAAAATTATAAAGAAAACAAATGTTGAAAACCGGCTAAATGTGAAAAGTCACAAAAAGCTTTGTATAAATTTGGAAAATCCCGGAAAATGAGTAGGAAAAAATTTCGGAATTTAGTTGCATTGTACCAACTGCGTTGTCTTCCAAGAAAGTGATATTGTCTTGTTTCCATTACAGATTTCATACTGAAAATGAAAATGATGGCTTATCTGCATCATTTATTATTGGATAAATATATAATAGCAAATAATATAATTATCTTATCATTTATTAGATATATATATATATATATATATATATATATATATATATATATTATCTATATTGACCCACATAATTCTATTCAACAGTTTTTCTATTACTATGTTAACTAAATTTATATTATAGGGCAATGAAATTATCTTAAGTCTCATTTTAATAGTAAATTAAGATAATGTAACATTATCATTATGATTTGAGATAATTTCCTAAAAATATCATTACTCAATATTTTATAACCTGAATCCAAACAATTTTATCTATATACTTGGATACATACTATTATTTTTTTATCCATTATTTTTACTGAATCTCTTACTTACAAAAAATTGAACTTTGCATTTTATATTATTTATAGAATCTTAA
This sequence comes from Boswellia sacra, assembly GCA_013180625.2. Classification (NCBI taxonomy): domain Eukaryota; kingdom Viridiplantae; phylum Streptophyta; class Magnoliopsida; order Sapindales; family Burseraceae; genus Boswellia; species Boswellia sacra. The sequence goes on from SNVD02002702.1 coordinate 238,327, forward strand.
AATGATAAAATAAAAACTTATGATTTACCATGCCCATGAGTTTTTTTTTTTTTTTTTGAAAGAAATTTTTGTGAATTGAAGAAAGGTTGATTTTCCGTGAGATTCCATCGTGATAATAAATGTTTATTTATTATTATTATTATTATTTTAAATGAGACTTTACAGCAGTTGAGTTTAGTTGAGTTAAGACTTGTTGCAAGAAATGGTTGCGGATGAGTTGTCCTCCAAAAGAGCGTTCAAGAGTGTTCGTGTCACGTGAAATCTTTTAATATAAAATAAATAAAAATTGAAGTACTAAAATTTGATTTAATTTAATGGGTTGGTGGCAGTGGCCAGTGGCAGACTTCAGCTGGCAACTAGTATGCTGCAACTTGTGCGGTTTGTGCGGTTTGGGAATATGATAATGACACTTCACTTTAAGCTACCGATGGGATTTTCAAGTTTGAATCTTATCTTGTCCCTTTTGTTTTTTTGTTATCAATATACAGCGAATAGCACTTCTCATTCATGAGATTGATGGGATCTCTGGTTTGAATCTTATCTATTTATCAGAATCTTTGAAAAGAAAAATAACTAAAAAAATAATTTTGTCCTGCTTATGTCTTCTCATGCTCTGATACTTTTGTTCAGAGAGAATTCACACTATATGTTTGCCTTGTATTTTAAATTTTTATTTTTAAAATTTAGTTTGAATCTGTGATTCGTTTTAAATTTTTTTAAATTTTAAAAATGATATATGACTTATATTAGTTTAAATTCATTGATAAATGAACATTTTCGAAAAATATTATTCTGAAAACCAGAATAAACACACTATGGTTTTTACTTTATAAGTAAAAACTAAACTATTATTTAATAATTCTGAAATTACTATCAATACAATGTATATATTAGTCATATAACTCTACCATAAATAAGAACCAAAGTACCCATCCCTCATTGCTCTTAATAATTATTTTTCTTCTTGCAACTTCCACCATTCAATCCAGTTGGAGGATTCTAGTAAGTAATAATAAATACAATAAGTAGGGTGGACCATGGTGGGCTCGCTAGGTGTAGAGAGTTGTAGCATGACCAACCTTTTGGATAAAAAATCAAAATGCTTTAGAAATCCTTCAAGTTTTAAAAAATGATAATTTATTCTTTTTTTAAAGTAATCATAAATATGCTTTTTGTTAAACATCTTTAAAAGTTTGAAAGCTTTAAAATATTCACATTTCTCAATTAATTTTATACTTTTAATCTATATTATTGTCAAACTTACTGTAAAATAATATTGAATTCATTTGTTAGCTTTTTTGTATTTAAAAAAAAATTCACAACGATTGTTTTTGTTAAAGATCATTAAAAAAATGATAATCTGATATGTTTACATTCTTCAAAAAAAAGTCATAACACCCTTAAAGTTTAAAAAAAAAAATTTCTTGTAGCTTGGCCAACCTTTTTGGAAAAAAAAAATCAAAACACCCTTAAAGTTTAAAGAAAATAAATTTTCTTGTAGCTTGGCCAACCTTTTCGGGAAAAAAAATCATTACACCCTTACATTTTAAAGAAAATAAATTTTCCTCTGGTGTAAAAAATAATCACAAATATTCTATTATTATTATTATTATTGTCAAAGATCTACGGCTAGCTTTTTAGAAAAAAAAAATGGAAAGATTTGTAAAGCATAAGTTATTTACACCTTTGAAATTAAAAAAAAAATACACTACAGTCTTTTTGATTTAAAAATAATTACAAAGATTCATTTCAAAAAAAAAAAGAAATTAAAAATCATTAACCGGTAGGACCGATATATGCACAAAAGAATTTCTTCATTCATGGTTTCAATTCTTGCATATCGATGGGATTGGCTTATGAGCATAACTAAAATATATTTTGTTGTTTTATTTTCTACTAATATTTGAACTATCTTTAAAAAATAAATGAGGGTATTAGTGCTTGGATTCTAATTTATTATCCAATAAAATTGTGTCACATCAAATCATATAAAATTATATTTTTATATTTTTTTAATATAAACAAACAGTTTGACATAATCTTAATAAAAATTTCTCCATTTTCAGATTTTGTGCTACTTTTTAGGATACGATCTAAATTTATTTTTGAAAAAAGATGCAAGATGCTTATTTTTGTTAAAACCCCAAATTTCAAAAATGAAATTTTAGGTGCAATTCTAAATCGAACCGTTAATGGGCAATATTTTTTTTCTTTTCTTTTCTGTTCCCAAATTAAAGCAGATAATGAAATTGTGAAAACATCTGTTTCTTCAATCATAATTTCAATTTGACCAAGCATGCTTTTAGTTTACTTTCTCCTTTTCACACACCGGATTATGATGAATCATTGTATTGACCCACTTATTGCAACAGCTTGACTTAACCACTACGATTGTGCTGAGGCAATTCAATTATTGAATTTGAGGGTCAATGGCTCCATTGACAATGTTTTACAATATCATGCCTCAACTCTTTTTTTTTTTTTTTAAAAAAAAGAAACAATAATCACTTCTATTGAACATGGTGAGAATATCAATTGTTTCAGAAAACAAATTGAAAATCCAACACAAAAACTCTACACTTTTATGAGTCCAAGCCAAACGTCTAACATATAAAAATTAAAATCAAAAAGAACTTGAAGGCTGTTGTTGATTAAACTTGAGTCCGGTCAGATATTAGACCAAAACTACCAAAACTCAGAGGCACTTTTTGATATTGCCCCATAAAAATATGGGGAAAAAAAACCCTTTCCGAATATAACATATTTGTTTTGTTCCAAATTCATAAAATAGAAAACCATTAATGACCAGGATTCGTTTCAGCCAAGCAGAGAGGATTTAAGGCCTCTAAAAAGTGATAGCTATATCGGTTTCAACTTTCAATTCGATCAAAAATACAGAAGAGAAAACTGTTACATGAATTTCTCTGGTTCTACAATAAACCATAATAAGTTAAATAGAAGTTGGCAACACCTGCCCAAAGTTTTTACATGCGTTCTTCTTCGCTTTCAAACTCTTCATCAATCTCTAACTCATCCTCTAATACTTTAGCAACACAATCAATTTCGAGTTAAAATTGTAACATTATCAATTCCAGAAACAAATTTGGTGTAATATCTCAAATTGTTAGGACTCAATACACCAAGCTGCTTATAGACTATTTCACCCAAGATTAAAAAGAGAAGCAGAGTCATCACACTTTCAGAGAATCCTTGTATACACTCTTCACTGACAATTCAATAGGAATACATTTGAAGCACCCAACTCGATTTCAGAATAGAAGAACATAATAGAAAGTTTTCATTGATTATTCTTCATTCTTGTTTATTAACATTTTATTTCACTCTTCCATTCATTTGGTCACACATCAATTTGAATACAAAGTTTGCGAGTCTAGTATTTATCATTCAACATTGAAGGGTTGTTTTGTATCTGTATTAGTTCTAATGTAGACAACCAAACTTATTCATGCCATAGCATCACCACCTATTGATATCGCAGCAAAATCCAAATTACCATTTGGCATGAAACTGATTTATTTTTTAAATAAACAAAAGAAGGCTATCTGAACCAGTCATCTCAGGCACTATAACTAAAAATAATCATTTTGTTGAACCATAAAAGATTCTTGTAATTTTCAGACCAATATTTATACTTGAAACTTAAATTTTAAATGGTAGGTTGTGATACTGAAATCTTGTTTGCTAGACTGCAAACATCAGTAAAGAGGTGGTAGCTGCAACGACATTTTCTTTCTACCCACTGAACTAGAACTATGGAACTAGGGCTTAGACCTCACAACCAAAGCCTAATTGTTCAAGCAAAATAAATTTGCAGCTAATTAGACCTTAACGATCCACAAATGTTCTGAAATAAAAGCTGAGACAAGGTACTTACTCACAAAAATTACATGTCCCCTCTGGGAAGAATCTTCAAGGATCAGAGATCATATACCTATGCTACGAAGATCAAAGGTACCTCGTTTGACAATCCATGCAATAGATGCACAAGCTTCGTTAAAGCATTTCAAACAAGATAAACATAGCTGCCATATCTTGGGCCCTCATTCACATCCATGACAATATATCACTCATTGACTACTTATGTTTCTATAAATAGCGTAAACTAAATCATTTTTTTAAATAATTGAAATAACTAATTATCATCATACTCGTAGTTTGACCATTCTTGACAAGCTTCTGTGCAGCGAAAACAAATCTTAAACGCACGTCCAACCTAATACAAAAAGCAAGAATTGCCAAGAATTGGCAGAAACAAGTGCCTTACACATCTTCATCTAAACCAGAACTAAGATAACTCAAACCATACAAGTCTTTGTGGACCTAAGCGCAAAATGTTAAAACCCAAAATGTTTAGGATAAAAATAATTTGTATTCTGTTGCAGCTTCAGAAATTTCTTTTAAGAAAATGGATGAAAAAATTTGATCTGAAACCATGTAATAGCAAGAAATAAATTGTAAGTATTTAACTGGACTTAGTGGTGAGAAGCCTTTGGTTCAGTGTGCCCACAAGTTTCTTAGTTACCAAATTCATAAAATCTGGAAGTAATCCACAATTTAGAACTCGATGAATAAGGTTGAAGGATTCTGGGTTAAAAGAGTATATATATTATCAGATTTATAATCAGACAACGGAAAGAGCTACTACCCTCCTTTTGTTTTAGGGTAAAACCTCATAATCTAAAAACAAGATTCCAACAATTCAACCTACCACATTTTCACGGATAATTTTACATAAAAAAAGGGGTCAATTTTCACCATGTTGAACAAGTTTAGCAGTATCCAGGCAAACCCATGCAATGATAGTCGAGGTAACCATAAGCAAATATAATTTGAAGTTATCCAACAGAAAAAAAACTCCCCAAACTTGAGCACAAGCCCCATCATTATCGAAAACTACATAATTCAAGGTCATCCTAACAAAAGCGCTCATTCAGTGATTCATGTAATCCTTGAAACTGCAAAGCTGTTGTATTGTTCCCCATTTTCGTATTCCCCCCAATTTGTGCAGATCCTACAGAGACGTGTTTTTCCACGATTTAGCAGGATTTATCGCTTTGTAATGAAGTTTTTTAAGACGGCATCTAACGGCCATTAATAATAAAAGGTCGAGCGGTGAAAAAAAGAAAGCATCAATCACCTGCAAAATCGCATAATTCAACGCTTTCCACGATGCCCGCCTCCTGACCTTGCACCAGGATAGCGAGCAAATTGCAACCTTAATTTAACCGAGTCACGGTCATGCTCATCGAATCTATAACCTGCAAAATCGAGCTTAACTAATTTACGGAGCACAATTGACGATACGTGGCTTACAAGGCTATCAACAGAGATTTCATAAGGACCTAATAAAGATGTTAATGATTACGCAACCCAAGTATATAGAGTCGATCTAATAAAAATTTCATCATTTACTGCCACATGTAAATTGCAGACTCCCCATCTCAGTTAACCATAAGGCAGCAAGGGAGGAGCAGGAAAAGGACTGCTACCTTCCACGTAAAAGGTCTCTGACTAGGCTTTGCTCTATCTTAAACATACAGGAGACAGATGAGATATCTTGGCCCCAACCGTTCATCAAATGAACTATTCTGCGGCTTCAACAAGGCACCCAAAGTGACGAATATGAAAAGGACCCGAAACCTTCCCAAGCCAAGGGTCATTCACCATACTTTTACGATTACTATATTTAAAGGAAGCTGACTATATTTAAAGGAAGCTGTAACATATTGCCACAAGCATTTTTTGCTTCAGCTAGTCGGTGTCTTAAAGATGGCAGTGGAAAATAGAGAAAGGCAAGGTTAAAACAAGATGAATAAATTTACGGCCTTCTTAGCTAGACACAGTAGCAGACCCTACCTAAGATGGTCATTCAAACAGAAAGCTAGACAACCCCCCTTAACCGGTCAAGTGCTACACAATTGAGCTTACTAAAGCTTAAATTTCATCAAGAGCCAATGAGAAAAAGATGACCTTTGTTTGTTAATTAAAATTTTTCAAGGGAAGTACGATAGCGTTGAACACAAGATTTACCAAACCCTGAACTTGCATTTTCCCCCCCCAAAAAAAAAAAAGGTACAAACTGAAAAATTCCCCCTGAAACAGCACAAAAGCCTAATCACTAAGTGGAAAATGTGAAAAACAGCAATCTTTATAGCCTCTTAAATTACCATACTAAGGTGGTTTTTGCAAGGTTCTTGGAGCTTACAAACAAGTAGATATATAGAGTAAAGGACTGGAAAATGATAACAACATAGCCGATTGGTTTTAACGATTTGTAAAACCCTGCAACAATTCTTACTTGAACAAGTTTATCTAACATGCCATAATTGTTTAGTTGTATGCCTGTGTATTACATAGGCAACACTAAGCAGCTTACAATTCAATGGCCTATTGTTTCCAGTTTTCACATCTAATGAATTTTTTCCCATTATATACTCCTAACCGCATTATATTGTTTCATGGCATGCCATGGAAAATCAAGACCAAAAAATGCTGATCAATAGAAGGTCCAAAAACAATCATTTTAGGGCTTTTCTTAAGCTGTAATATATATGGGCAAAAAATTTCTCATATAAATAGGTTACATAAACATTTTTTAAAATTCCTATGGAAGTATGAATTACTTGCATGTCTCTGGGCAACAATATGTTCATATGTGCATTTAGTCAATACAATCAATGCAAGAGCCAATAAATTACAGGCTTAAGTATGCATATATCATGTTCAAACAAATCACATCTTCTGCAGAGGTAAAGACATTCAGCAAGACAGCCGAAAACTTCACCTCAAATCCCATCTCATCCACACAAACCCAGATAGAGAGGGTACTCAGCATGATATTGGAGCAAAAAGGAGAACAATGATCATATATAGATATATATAAAAGAGAGAGAGAGAGAGAGAGAGAGAGAGAAGCATCTAGCCGACCCACCATTGCTTGGTCTATGCATGGCTATCTATCTATCTATCTATATATATATATATATATATACACAAACACATATATATACACACACCACTCATATATATGTATGTATGTATGTATCTACATATATATATATACATACACCACTCAATAATGCCATGGCGCTAAAAGTAATATCAATCTTGATGAGTAAGGGTACATAAGAGGATATCTTTTTATTTAATGCAAAATAGTAGTAAAATCTAACTTACCTTGTAAAGCATCCATGGCAGTGGCAGCATGGGCAGGACTCACAAAATCAACAAAACAAAGAATCAATGGATCTCCTCCAGGCTGCAAAAATGTGAGTTTATCAATGTACAAAGTATCAACTCCACAATCAGCCAAAATTAAACAAAACAACTATTTACTTACATGTCTTGATTCCTTGCTGACAAGTCTAACTTCTTTGTAGCCAACAAAAGGGCGAAAAATATCTGTTAACCAATGTAAAGGATATGCAATTGAGGAATACTGGAACTTAGACAAGCACTTCATATGGTAACTGATGAAAGGATACGAGCTACCTCCCGTCGTGTACAGTCAGAAGGCAAGCCTTCAACAAATAATGTACTGGTAGCATCAGGAGGAAGAGGAACCTCAGCCCTTCCACCTCCTAATCCCAAAGTTCTGTCTTTTGCAGTTGGCCCAGGGTCCACGGCCCCAAGACCCACAATACGTGGATCATCAACAGGACGGCTAGGTATTCCTCCACTCATGGGTCTAGCAGACTGTGCCCCACCATAAGATTGAATTTGCTGGTACATATTTCCAAATTTCAATTCATTATACCACAACACATGTATACAGAGATAATTATTGGAATTAATGTCTAAATAGGATTAACAGAAAATGATACCGCACTACGGAGGTAACGATCATAGGAGGCTCCAATTGAGTCAGTGTCTCTCATCACACGTATTGATCCTCTATCATCATCACGGGAATAATAACCGGGCAGCTCATGGCCACTGGAGACATCTACAAGATTGAGCACATACTTCAATAAATAAACCATCAATGAGATGAAACATGCTTTGTGTATTTCTGTAACTTTATAAGTATCAGGTATACTGTTACAATCAATCCAAATGTTTATTAAGCAATAAACTGTTCAAGTTTTAGTACACAATAATGATTCCAAATTTTAATATAAAAAGAGCTTTTTTTTTTTTTAATTTTTTCAACAGCTCTCTCAAATACAGCCGGCACTAATGTTACAAATCTCTTGGTTCTTATATTGTATGAGAACCACCAATCCTTTGAAACATGAGAGACACATATGAGAAGACACTTATGCGAACACTCTTTATTATGATCAAAATCACCATCATATTCTAAAATTTTACTTCTATATGTGTTCGTCCATGTATAGTGACCCACAGGATGTCAAATAAGTAATGTCAGATTTATAAAGAATGCTAATATTGAAGGACATTGTGCCATTATGATGGATGAAATCTCAAAGCAAAGAATGAAAATAGTAATGGACAAGCCAGCATTTAGGAATACAAGAATATCATAACCAAATCAGATCATTAACCAACAAACTTGAAGATCTAAAATCAGCAGCAAAACACAGGTGGCTAATCTTTCATTTAAATCATAGAATAAAATGGACTGTTACCAGCATGAAATTCTAATATTTCAACAGACTGAACTCTTTGCATCCATAACCATGTCAAAACTAACTAGCACATAATAAGAACAGCAAAACAAGCCACCACAATACATAAAGCGGACAAAAAAGTAGAACAAGTCCTCGGTGTTTAGGAAAATAACTGACAATAAAGATTCATAAACAGTAAAGAACAACCAATACCATATTCCATGATTTGACCAATCTCTATAATTCTCATTCAACCACAAAAGCAGAAACCAAAAATAATCAATCTAGCAGATAAGCACAGTCAACATATAGCTACAAATACATGAATCACTTGACCAATTACAGTATTTCCAACATTCAAGTGATTCCTTTTTCTGAAATCTCATTACAAACAATACCCAAATTTAAAAATAAGTTTCTACCCGTTCTAATCAAATGCAAAAACTAGAAAACCCATATAATCTATCAAGCTTGGATTTTTACTATACATACTCATAAACTTCAACAAAACAAAAAACCTAATCACATAGAGGTTAATAAAATTGAATTTAAACTTGAACCCAAGATAAATAAAATAAATAAAAATAAACTTCCATTCTTTTACTGATTAAAAATTTTCCGATTCCCATAAAGGGCAAGAAGTAAACAACAAATTCAACAAGAATTAGGGTTTTACAGACTAAAAAAGACTACATCAAATACTGATATTACAAGTAAAAAATAAAAACCAGAATATTGAAAAAAGAGAAATTGAATAAAAAGCGGATGAAGATTCTGATACCGTAGTCCGAACGGGGGCGTTTGGAGACAAGAGGAGGGATGGAGGATGGCGGCGGTTGGCGGGAGTCGCTGTACCTCCAATAAGCGTCTGCCATGTGTCGTGTTGGGTAAGTTCGAGATTTGATGGATGGTATTTCAGGTTCTTCTTCTTTCCGGTTTCTGGGGGGCGAATGAAAGAAAGAAGAACAACGAGCTCTCGCTTTGACGTTTTAGCAGGTCAGCCTCTCGATTCGAATTTTGTGTATTCTTCTTCTTCTTTTTCCTGGTGTTTTTTCTTTTTCTTTTTCTTTTTTTGTCGTTTTCAACAACGATTTGATAAATTTGATGTGTAATTTAACCTTCGTTTTTTGAAAATAAAGATAAAAAGAGGATTTTGGTAAAACGCTTTCAGTGATTGAAATATTTTCAGAACAGTTTTTTAAAACGTACTATTTAAGTTATTTTAACTTGTATTTTTATTTAATTTTTTAACATTAATTTATAACAATGTATTCAATTTAATCTAATCGCTGTAAAATTGATAGTTAAAACTATCTTTTATTATACTCATAAAGTTGAGACATAAAGTTATATTTTAGCTAATAAGACAATTATATAACAATGCTTTATCATCAACTATATAGTCTACTTTTAAGTAATTTTTAACTCAATAATGATAATGAAAAAAAAAATTCTTAATTTAAGAAGAAGATAATAAACAGACAAATTACATATAAACGATAATAATTGAAAAAAATTAAAATTTAATTATATTTAGTAATGTGACAAATAACAAAGTATTATAATGCCACCATCCATATCAATTGAGATACAAACTTTATATTTCAATTTCATACGTATAACATTATTTATACGATAATATAATATAATTAATTAAAAGAAATGTTAATATAAAATTAAAAAATTAAAAAATGTTTCCTTTGTCATTTTTATAACTTTTAATTCCAAAAAAAGTTTTTGATTATAACTTAGTGGATGTAAAAAAAAAACTATTAAAATAATTCCTTCAAAATGTTTAATGTTTTGCTTAAATTAGAGAAATTTGTTTATTTTCAGCTGAAATAATGTATGATAAATTGGAGTGCATATTTAGTTTATGAATTCCCACAAAAAAAAAAAAAAGACTTCGAAAGGCTATTAAAAAAATGCCCATTCAACAGATTGTAATGAGGCATTGAAGATTAGAAATACAAACCTTAATTTCTTTTGCACAAACGGTACACCAATTAAGCCCTAATTAATCAACATTAACCCAAAAAAATTAATAAGATTTGTGAGGCAATGAAGAGTGACACAATGGGCACATGTGACTTTTCCCCAACCATTGAGTGACGCAATACAAATGCTACACTAGGTCTGCTTTGATTCTGATTCTGAAGATACTTCAAATCTCACTTTCTCCTGTGATTCAATAGAAGATTTTGTTGCGACGACCTTGAACCCTAACTGATGCGACGACCCTGAACCCTAACTGATGGTCACCCTCACCCTTGTCCGTTTCAATGGTATCATAGATGATGGAATGAAAACATTGAGAATTTACACTACTCGTATTCTATCTGAGATCTTAACAAAATTATGATGAAATAACAAGTAAGAAAATCAAACAAGAAAATAAACATGACAAATTAACACCATATTTATAATGGATCGGCCAATCAAACCTACATCCACTTTGAAGATCTCAATAGCAACTTTATTCAATCAACAATAAACAAGCAATTACAAAGATCTTACCCTCAAGACCAGACGTTATAGTTTTTTTATACATATACCCGAAGATTATCACAAATATATGAGGAAAACTAAACTGAGAATAACTTCCACGGTACCAGATCTCACACACGATTATCTCTCTAACACTCCAAAGATACCACACTTATGATGTTTTTTTGCAAGAGTTTCCTCCAAAGATACCACACTTATGTTTTTTTTACAAGAGTTTCCAAACCATTGACTTCTCTGACTTCTCAGACCACTATTCTTAGATCACCCCAACATATTGCCAATCCTTGCAGTCTTACAAGGCGTCTAAAATGTTTTCTTTTGTCTTCTCTTCTTTATGGTCTTTCTCCTTTTGATCGATCTTTCAATATATCTATACTCATACATACAAGGCTTTATATAGGCCTTTGAGTTTCTTTCCTAATCTAACAATAGTTCCTAGACTAGTAATAAAATCAAAACTCTTCATATTTTGGTCTAATCTAACTATGACTTTCCAATATTATCCTATTAAAACAAATTACAATGAAACTTCCAATATTATCCTATTAAAAGAAATTAATATGAAACTTAGTTTGATATATATTTCAATTTATTTTAATCCCAGTCTAGAAACAAATCTTATATTACCTAATATTTCAACAAGACAAAACCATTAATAATAGAACATGAATCCCACTAACTTCATACTCGTTTTTAATGGGACATTGATGCAAAATTATAGATGTGGGGATAAGTACAATCCAGTGCCACGTACATAACTAGACAAAATCAAATTCCTAACGCGCACTATGATTTCTTATTGCAGGGACTCTGGAAGTTGCAAAGGAGAAAGACACATGGACAAGTAGGCTGTAGCTCCACTATCAAAGTTTGAGCATAGAATATCAGCTATTGACAAAATCATAGGCTGAGTAAGCTTCTGGTAGGAGCTACATCGAGGAATGTTTATTACGAGAGGTCTGCCAGTTTGTTAGCTAGCAGGAGAACAATTAATTGCATTTAATATAGCAAGAGAATGTCAGTGAGTTTACGAATTTATAGATTCAGGAGTTTCTTAATGGAGGTGTCAAACAAGCTCTATCATTTGGGTATTATAAAATTATAATAATGTATATAAAATATGAAATAAAAATGATGTGTAACTTGTACAACAAACAATCAAAATCAAGAAAAAATAATCATCAACCAAACACTCACGCTCACATATAATCAACCAACAATCTATCTGAATAATTCCTTAATATACCAAAATAATCAAAGTCTGAATAATGCCTAACAAAATAATAATTAAAACCTATATTTATACTAACCAATATATATTCGAAATTTGAGTCAAATTATAATAAGTCAAAACTCTCTTTGAGTCAAAATCCTTAAACTAATAATTTTTTAAATTAAATGAAACCTTAATAAATGAAGACTAAAACACTATAATAACCCTAACAATAAGATAGCTACGCTATATCAAAAAAATACATATAAAAAGTAAAAATACAAAATATACACAACAATAGCACGATATGTGATAAATATTATGTAATCACCAATGCTGTATTTAAAAAATAAAATCTACTAGCTTTAGGTCCATTTGACATTCTCGTTTTTTAATACAATGTATTCTAAAAGTTTCCTAATTTAATCAGAAAAAGTTTTCTAGTACATTAACGGCCTTATACATTAATCTGAGAGTTTCCTAATTTAAAATTAAAATATTTGTCAAATTTTTAAGCTGAATTTTAATTATTTCGAAAATCATTTTCTGATCAAAAGCCATTAAAAATACTTTCACCTATTGGGACTATAGGAAATGACATTTAGAGATTCAATTGTTATTATTATTATTATTATTTTTTAGTATTATAGGATATAAAATTTAGTAGTTTTATTCAACCCCACTTTTTAAATCTTCAGCCTCCATTTTAATTTTTTGTTTAAATTTTTTGACAATATTACCTGCCCTATCTCTAATTACCCCCAACCTCTCTCCTCCCAAGACTTCTAATCTAATAAGAAAATCTCAAGAAAAGTAATTTATTAATTTTTTTTATCTGCAACTCCATAAACCGAAACAAGAATATATGGATTAGATTTGATCTGTGATCACCCTTCTACAATCAACATCTCAAGGTATAAAAATAAAAAAAATAAGCTTAAGAACTCAAGCAGGTACAATCGTGAAAGCGAAAGTAAGAGCCTGGGTGTCTTAGTTTAAGAAAATTAGCTCCTTTCTTTCTCACATTTTTTTTTAAATTTTACGTTTGTTATCCATAGCAATTTATTTAAGTTAGTTTTTCCAGAAGTGTATTGTTGAAGATTAACAATCCAACATAACGGTTGAATTATGCTCAACTTGTTAAAGAGTTAAAAATGGGTAAAATTGTCAAACTATTGAGATAAAATAAAAGTGGGGGTTAAAGGGTTAAAACGTCGGGATTGAATAGAAATATCCTATAAAATTTTCAAATCTTTTTAAGCCTGTTAATTCAGAAGCATAGGAAGAGAATAAAAGATGAGCTAAGAGGCTTTTCCAAAGTTGCAACCCAATAATCAATTCCAAATTTAACGTAACACTTGCAAATCTTAGTTTCATTATCTTCTTCTATTTTTGTGACGCAATTAATCCAATTTTTTATTTTATTAGAGACTATAATATTAATCTAATTATCCCAATTGAACATCACTAGAATAAGTTCAGATTTCTATGAACACCAAAGCATGAATTTACATTAAATTTCTTTGGATGCATTATCATTAGTAATCTATAAGACATTGTTCATATGTAAATAATGAAGTTGATGCCATAACTCACAAATTATATAACAATGTCCCATTAGATATAAAACACACCGTTTACAATAGTAAACCTAAGCATACATAATGATGAAAGGAATAACTTTTAGCTAAAAGAACCACTGAGCCAACCAAACCAAATTAGAATTTTGGAAATAAAAGTTATTAATGAACACATGAATATATTTTATCATATATGACATGTATAATACAACTTTATTGGTGATGGGCAATTCTAATATTCGACTAGATATTTTTTAATATTAAAAAACGTTTTTCAAAATGGGTATATAAAGAATAAAAGTTAAGTTAATAATCATATTAAAATGAATTTTAGTAAGAAATTGAAAGAGTGAAAGCAAATAGTATATTTATATTTTTTATGAGATGATCTAATAATAGTAATCTAATAATTATACACTAATAAGATTATGTTATATCAAGTTGTATAAACTTAGTTGTAATTGCAAAATTATTATTTCAAATGTTATTAATGTAGCAAACCCGATTGTTTAGATCTATACCCTTCGTAACAGTCCACTCTGATGGCATAACCAAGAAATTTTCTTTAGGTGGACTAATTCTTTTTTTTTTTTAATGAAAAAAGAGTATATATACTTGAAATATGAAGGTAAAAAAAAGTAAATAGTTATTTTAATTTAAATATTAAATTAAAATTTAGAGGGAAAGACGGGAGAACAATGAAAATCTAATTTGATAATTTGAGATTTAGGTGATTACATTTTATAATAAAATAATAAAAAGATAATAAAGATCTTACAAAAGAAAATTTTCTTTTAAATGTGGTATGAGATGTACAATGAATTCTTTTCTATATAAATACTTTTTTTTTTTTTTTTAAGTTTGGGTGGGTTATGTTTAATAAATTATGTTTTGAAGTCCTTTTATGAGATTGAAATTTTCTTCAAAAACTCGGTTGGGCTATAGCCCAACCACTACTTAGTTTTGCCATTGGTCCACTCGCTTACCCTACGTTACACGATTCATTGACGATTCATTGATGCTTCATCCACCAACATGATGATTATGATGCACACAATATTTTCTCATCATTTTGGTCATATTTTCTTCTCCATTATGGTTTATAATACCAAATTAACTTGACTAAATGTTTATCATCCAAGAATTGACCATGAATGCCTCAAGGCAGATCATTTGTTTTTCTTCCTCTTTGGTCTCGGCCGAAATGACCACTAATGATGCTTCGACGAGATGGTAAAACCAGCGACTTCCGATGCTCTAGCTGCAACACATTGAATGCCCGCGGCAATTGGCTTAACCCTCCACTGGCCCGTACCGTGAAAATCAACGGCATTACCTCGTTGGTCTCCGCTTTGTTGTTATTATTATTAATTGGATAGAAATTCATCAGCTTTCGGAGCCCATTAATTTAGAAGCCCAATTTAAAGGACAATAAGAGGAGCCCCAATGCTTATTCAAAGTTACAGCCCAATTATCAACTCCTAAATTAAAACAACATTTGTGACCCTCATTTTCATTATCTCCACCTATTTTTGTTGAACCAATTAATCTAAGTTTTGATTTTATTAGGAAGTCAAATTTACAAATAATTAAAAAAATAATTTTATAAGCTAACAAAACCTCAATATTCTTCCGAGTGTATGAAGAAATGTAACTGTGATTAGTATAGTCCAATTGTACAAGACCATTTTTTTTTTTAAGGTTTTTGAGTTAGAAAATTATGTACAAAATGATTTGTAAAGTCAAATGTACCTTCGGCAGACATGATGCGTTTCTGTGAAGACATACTCATATGTACGAGTATAGCTACAATACACTATTTGTATGTAATGCGCCATGTTCTTTTCTACCATTAGATTGATGTAACAACGTTGGGTAAATGATCTCCAACTAAAACAATCGGTGATCCACAACACCAACGAAAATAAGGAAAAAGAAAATACAATCATTCTCTTCTTTACAAATATTAATATACTGTTAATCATCTTCTGTCAAAACATGAATTTTACATATGAATTCCAAATTCCTTCAATCTAGATAATTATCCAGTGAAAATCAAAATCGTTGATATATCATTTTCATCACATCCCACTCACTGGTGCTACATTACACGACTCATTAATGCTATATTCGTCTATATATTAATTATCGTGCATACAACATTATCTCATTATTATGGTTATATTTTCTTCTCCGTTATGGATTTATAATATTAAATTTACTTGAATTAATGTTGATAAGCCCAAGACTTGATCATGAATGACTCAACTGCTGATCATTTGTTCTTCTTCTTTGGTCTTGGCTAAAATGACCGATCATTTGTTCTTCTTCTTTGGTCTTGGCTAAAATGACCATGAGTGATGTTTGGAGAGAGATGGCAAAAGCAGCGACTTCTGCAACTCCAGCTGTAACGCATTGAATGCCTACGGCAATTGGCTTAAACCCCCACTAGCGCTCACCGTGAAAATCAACGACAGACCTCTTTCTTCTTGACTTCGTTGTTGTGATTATCATTATATTTTAGCATTATTGGATGTAAATTCCTTCAACTTTTTGAGTCCATTAATTTCGAAGCTCAATAGGGAATAAGAAGAGCCCATTATTTTTCAAAGTTACGGCCCAATTAACAATTCCTAAATTAACACAACATCTATGACCCTTATTTTCATCATCTCTATCTATTTTCATAGATTGGGACCATAACTCATTGGAAGCCCAAAGGGTAGGTAACAGGTGTCACATAGGCACCCTCATTACACTCGATGCAGCATGCATGCCTTTTTGTCATCTTATTTTCGAGAAAGACTTGGATACATCCGTTGCATTGCAGCGGATGCAACCAAAGAGCGCCACATAGGCACCATGTGAGGGTGATGTGCCTATGTGGCGCATGCTGGGCCGTCCGCTGCAGTGCAGCGGATGTACCCAAGCTTCTCTCCTTATTTTCATACTGAACAGTTAGATGATGTACAGAAGGATCCTTAAATTTCTGTCCAGCTAAAGCTTTCAATTTTACTTACAAGATTTTTTGCATTTGTCCGCAAGGCAAAATATATTCCTGAGATGCAAAATGATGACATGCTTCATTCTATATATACCAGAGGATGGCCTAGGATAAGCTCAGAAAACCTTCTCTATTCGTTTATGAATCCAAATCCTGTTTTCTGTGCTGCACATTTTCCAATACGATTTATATTCAATCTCAACCATATATCCTTTTTAAAATTCAAAATAGTTCAAAATCAACCACATATTCTCAAATTCAATTGAAAAAAAATAACAGATTCGTAAACAAACACATGTTTCTTTGGAGCATACAAAGAAATGCAACTGTAATCAACACTTGTAAATATTGTTGAGAATGAGGAATATTACGTGCAAACTTTTTATTTTCTTTTGATTGTAAGAAGTTACAAATATGTGGATAGTATACGATCAGATATTTGCCTTGGTCTCTAGACCGCAACCAAATGGGTAGACTGGATTGTAGTTTTTATTCCTAATATTCATAGGGAGTTGATCAACAATTTTCATCCAAGTTCTAGCCAACTTGCCAGTGAATGGATGGCCACCACAAAGGACATCAGCTAAACCTTGGCCTTTCGAACCAGGGAGCCATGCAGCAACAATGGCATATGAGACGCCAACATACGGTTCGATCACAATAGGATGACTAGAGACGATGATCACCACGCATTTAACATTGACGCATACATTGTTGATTATGTCTGGCCCTGGATATGGGAGTGTGAAGTTCAAATTATCACCACTTGTCTCAGCATATGGAACCTCTCCTATTACCACTGTGCATGTGAGAAGCTATTGGACTTGACAAAGTTAGCGTCAGGATATTCATTGTAAACTACGTTTGTGCTTTTATCAACAGTGGCTTTGATGCCAGCAAGAATGGTAGTTCCTGTCCATATGTGAAAAAAAAAAAAGAAGAATTAGTAAGAGTACTAATCCGCATTTATCAGAAACCATCAAATTAATCATTTCAGTTCCATTGAATCCATTTTTACCTTTGTCATGTTATTTCCGCTGCGTCCTTGCCACTCTATTGACCAACCGCCACATTGGTTGCCCAAGTTATCAACATGGGTCCAGCAACAATGAGCTTTGGCATTTTCTTTGGCAGAGGCAATACAGGCTGAGATAAGGTTTTCCCACCATTTTTCAATAGCACAAGTGACTTCCTCACAGCTTCCCTAGCCAATTCTCTATGCTTCTTGTTATAAAATAGAATATAAAAAATATAGAAAATATGTGATTGTATTGAAAATGTTTGAATCAATACAACCTTAGCTATCGACCTCTAATGTATGTGTGAGTATCGTGGCACTCTTTCTTAGTTTTCTAATTGAATTAGAAATGAGAGAGCAAGGTATCTTTATAGTGAAGCACCTCGGTTACAAGCATTAACATATTAATTTACTACAAAGTCGGTTTCTCATGGACACTAGTTTGATTGGATAATGCATGTGAATGAATTGATTTTATTGGCTGAATTACATGGCTCAATATTAGCCTCATTTCAGCAAATTAACTGACTTATTCTTGACTCCCTATTGGCTTAATGATGTGGCATGCATGTTGGTTGCGTAGCTAATGCTAAGCTTGGCTGAATATTTTACTCTTTAATTAACATTGCTAGCCGACTCAATTTGTTGAATGCCATTTGCTGAGTGACATGGCTACACCTGGCAATTTAATTGTCATAAACCGACTTATTATTTCTAGAAGTTGCATCATTATTTTAACACTCCTCCTTGATGCAAATTCTTGTTATTCCAATTAAGTCTTGAAGCAATTCGAATCTTTCTCGCAATAACGCGTTGGTGAAAATATCCGCTAACTGTTCTTTAGTTCGGCAATATTTCAACACTATCTTTTTTTTTTTTTTGCTTTGACTTCTCTCAGAAAGTGGTACTTGATTGCGATATGTTTTCTACGATTATGGAAGACAGGATTTTTAGCCATTGCAATTGCTGATTTGTTGTCGCACTTAATCTCTGTAGCTTGATGTTGTGCTTCTCCCATATCTTCAAGTATACGTCTCAGCCAAATTGCTTGACTTGCTATATTTGCTATTGCTATATATTCTACTCTCGCTAATGACTATGCAACATTATCTTGTTTCTTGGACGTCCATGAGAATATTCTTGAACCCAATGTGAATGCATATCTAGATGTACTCTTCGTGTCATCAAATGATCCAGCCCAGTCACTGTCAGTGTAGCTAATTCATTTTGTGTTAGCAGTGTAGTTAAACCAAATACTGTAGTCTTTTGTTCCTTGCAAGTATCTGAGAATTCTTCTTGTAGCTCCATAGTCGACTTGTGTTGGATTCTTCATGAATCTTGAGAGAAGACTTGTAGCATACATGATATCCGGTCTTGTTGTCGTCAAGTAGAGTAGGCTTCCAATAAAGCTTCTGAAATGTGAAGCATCAGTCTTTTCTGAACCATCTTCACTTCTCAATTTTTTCATTAGTAATGAAATGAGTTACAACTGACTGGCACTTATTCATTTTAATCTCTTCAATAGATGTTTAGTGTACTATATGAAGATTTCGAACTCTCTTTGGCTTATTTTAATACGACGAAAATAGTGCATTAGATTCAACTCTGTCATCTTGAAAGTCTTCATCATATCTTCCTTGAATTCTTTGATATCATCATCTCATTGTTGCCAGTATAGATAAGATCATCCACGTATAAGGGGACAATAAGAATGTTATGATCTTCTATCTTAGTGTAGAGAGTCGATTCACTTTTGCTCCTCTTGAATCCTTGTTTTGTGAAGTTCTCATCAATTCTACTATACCAGGCTCTTGGAGCTTATTTCAATCCATATAGTGCTTTCTCAATCCTTAGAACTTTATTCTTTTTTCCTCGAACTATAAATCATTGAGGCTGTTCAACATAGATTTCTTCTTCAAGGAATACATTCAGGAATGCTGACTTCACATCATAAATCTTCCATTTCTTATAAGCAACAAATGCAACAAGAGCTCTAATTGTGTCTAGACATGTAACTGGAGCAAATGTTTTGTTATAGTCGACTCCATATTGTTGTCAGTAGCCTTTTACAACTAGTCGTGCTTTGTGCTTTTGAATTGAGCCATCAGAGTTGAGCTTCGGCTTGTAAATCCATTTAACTCCAATGATTTCATTATCTTTAGGATAATCCACAATTTCTTCTTGCATTGCCTTCACCTGTACCTCTTGCTTTGAAGCTGCTTCATAACTTTCTAGCTTTACTGCAATGAAGTTGCAAGATTCATAAATATCAACAAGATATCTCACTTTCCTTGGTGGTGTCTCTTGAGAAGATTCTCCTTGTTGAGGGGAGTCTTCATGTGGAGATGTTGGAAAATCATTTGGAGTTTTTGGATCAGAATTTGATTCTTCAGTTGTTGTTTGTTCTTGATGTGAAGGTAGTGATTGATATGGGACTACAAAAAATTTCTTTTCTCAACTTTTTCTTCATCCCAATTCCATGTAGCATGTTCATCAAATTCCACATCTCGATTGATAATTAATTTCTTGGACTTGAGGCTATAGATTCTGTAGCCCTTGGATTGAGTATTGTAGCCTAAGAATATCCATTTTTCTATTTTTTCATCCAGCTTGCTTCATTTCTCCTTTGGAATGTGAGCATAGTATATACAACTAAAAACTTTGAGATGTTTTGCTAATGGCTTACGTCCGCTCCATGCTTCAACTGGAGTCTTATTTAGAATAGCTTTAGTTAGACATCTATTTAGGAGATAGACTGTTATGTAGACTGCTTCTACCCAAAATGTGTTTGGTAGGCCTTTTTCTTTTTGCATTGCTCTTGCCATCTCCATCATCATTCTATTCTTTCTTTCTGATACACCGTTTTGCTTAAAAGTGTACCCAACTGTTAATTGACGTTCCACTCTTTTATCTTTGATCACAGAACTTGTCAAATTGCTTGGAGGTGTATTCTTTACCACGATCACTTCTTAGAGCTTTTATTTTGTGACCACTTTGATTTTCGACATAGGCCTTAAACTTCTTCAAGATCTTAAAGACTTGTGATCTTTCACAAAGAAGTAGACCCAAGTCATTCTTAAATAGTCGTCAATAAATAGAATGAAGTACCTATTTTGATTATGCGTAGGAGTTCTTATCGGACCGCATACATCAATATGTACCAACTCCAATAATTTTTTTGCTCTCCACACCTTTCATGATGGAAATGATTGATGTTCTTTCTTCCCAATTAGACAATGTTAATTAAAGAGTAAAATATTCAGCCAAGCTTAGCATTAGCTAAGCAAGGAACATGCATGCCATACCATTGAGCCAATAGAGAGTTAGAAGAAGTCAATTAACTTCCTGAAATAAGGTTAAATATTGAGCCATGTAATTCGGCCAATAAAATCAATTCATTCACATGCATTGTCTAATCAAATTAGTGTCCATGAGAAACCCACTTTGTAGTAAATTAATATGTTAATGCTTGTAACCGACATGCTTTACTATAAATATAGCCTTGCTCTCTCATTTGTAATTCAATTAGAAAACTAAGAAAGAGTGCCACATATACTCACACATACATTAGAGTTCTGTAGCTAAGGTTGTATTGGTTCAAACATTTTCAATACAATCACATATTTTCTATATTTTTTGTATTCCATTTTCTAATAGTGGTATCAAAGCCACATTCGGTTATTGTAGGGTGATGAATTATTTGCCACTATAGTCGATCCAAGTAACTCATCAATGCCAATATCAGTGCCAGTATTCAATGGAAAAAACTTTGGTTACTGGTGTATTAAGATGAGGACATTCTTTTAGTGTCAAGGCTTATGGGGTATCATCCAAAATGGATTTAAAGCTCCAGAAGATATCTCTAGTTTGTCTAAAGCTTAGCAGAAGCAGTTGGAAGATCTATAAGAAAAAGACTTAAAGGCGCATTTTATTCTTCAGCAAGCATCATCAACAGATATATTTCTAAGAATTGTTGAAGCTACAAGCGCTAAGTAAAAGTGAGATATCTTAAAGAAAGAGTTCCACGATGATGAGTAGGTATGTCTTTCTGTACTAGAAACTCTTAAAAAAGATTTTGAGAATACTAAGATGAAGGAATCTGAGACTGTTAGAGATTACTAATCTAGAATTGAGGAGATAGTAAATCAATTGAAAATTTATGGAGACAATATTACTGGTACAATAATTATGGAAAAAAAATATTAGTTACTATCACTGATAAATATGATTCAATAGTAACTTCTATTGAACAAGCAAAAGATATAACTAAGCTTTCAGTGATAGAATTAATGGGCTTATTAGAAGCATATGAAAAAAGAAAAATGCATAAAAATGAATCATTAGAGAATGCATTTCAATCAAAATTTAATTTGCGTTCTTTAAAGCCCAAATATGAGTCTAAAAAAATCAAAAGAAATTTCTAGAGAAGGAGAAGGCTCTAGAAATAAAGAAAATAGAAAATTTTCTCCTTGTAGTATATGTAAGAAAACAAACCACTTGGAGAAAAATTGTTAGCATCATGTTAAACCACAATGCAACAATTCTAAAAAATTTGGGCATCTAGAAAAAGACTGTCTATCAAAAGAAAGTCATCAAGACACGGGTGGAATACTGTTCAATGCCTGTCAAGCCACATCAGAAGAAAGGGGTGACAAGTGGTATATTGACAGAGGATGCAGTAATCATATGACTGGTGATGAAAGCATGTTTTGTGACATTGATACTACAAATAAATCACAAGTCAAATTGGGCAATGGTGCTCTTGTAGAAGCTAAAGGCAAATGGACAATTACTATGGAGACAAAGCAGGAACGAGTTTCATCCAGAGTGTCCTATTAGTCCCTAGCGCAAATGGACAATTGCTATGGAGACAAAGCAGGAATGAGATTCATCTAGAGTGTCCTATTAGTCCCTAGCTTGAAACAAAACTTACTACAATACATATTTGAACTTTGAAGAACGTAAATTAAATTTTGATTGAAATGCATTCTCTAATGATTCATTTTTATGCATCTTTCTTTTTTCATACGTTTCTAAATAGCGCTCATTAATTTTGTCACTGATAACTTAGCTACATCTTTTGCTTGTTCAATAAAAGTTACTATTGAATCATATTTACTAGTGACAGTAACTAGTATTTTCTCCATAATTCTTCTATCGGTAATATTGTCTCCGTAAATTTTCAATTGATTTATTATCTCCTTAATTCTAGAGTAGTAATCTCTAACAATCTCAGATTTCTTCATCTTAGTATTCTCAAAATCTTTTCTAAGAGTTTGTAGTATATAAAGGCGTACCTGCTCATTACCATGGAACTCCTTCTTTAAGATATCTCACGCTTACTTGACGCTTGTAGCTTTAACAATTTTTAGAAGTATATATGCTAATAATGCAAATAGTTCATCACCCTACAATAACCGAAAGTGGCTTTGATATTACTGTTAGAATATAGAAAATATGGAAAATATGTGATTGCATTGAAAATGTTTAAATCATTACAACCTTAGCTACGAAACTCTAATGTATGTGTGAGTACCGTGACACTCTTTCTTAGTTTTCTAATTGAATTAGAAATGAGAGAGGAAGTTATATTTAAAGTGAAGCATGTTGGTTATAAGCATTAACATATTGATTTACTACAAAGTCGGTTTCTTATGGACACTAATTTGATCAAATAATGCATGTGAATGAATTGATTTTATTGGCTAAATCACATGGCTCAATATTAGTCTCATTTCAGCAAGTTAACTGACTTCTTGACTCCCTATTGGGCTAAATGATGTGCCATGCATGTTGCTTGCTTAGCTAATGCAACGTTTGGCTGAATATATTACTCTTTAACTAACATTGCTAGCCAACTCAATTTGTGGAATGCCAAGTGCTGAGTGACACGGCTGCCCTTGAAATTTAATTGTCACAAACTGATTTATTATTTATAGAAGTTTTATTATTATTTTAACACTCTTGATTACAACCAATTGTGCTAATAAGATTAAATCATATAAATGATGCTAGGTTTTACTAAGTTTTTAGTGCAGAAATAGCTCACCTTGCATCCAAGCTTACTAGCAAGACTAGAATCAGCATATGGGTTCTCAAAGAGCCCCATCGTAAACTTGACTCTCAAAATCCTTTCTACAGCATCATCGATCCGGCTCATGGGAATCACTTTCTTATCAACAAGATCTATCAAGATTTTAATAAACTCTGAGTAGGTATAACCAATCATGATCTACACATCAAATATCAAACACCATATATTTGTATTACTACATTAATTAACTTATTTTCTTTATGCAAATGCACACTTGAATAATGATAAAACTCACCATGTCAAGAGCAGTTAGAACTGAGGCTTGAACTAAATAAGTATAGTTTGAATGGGGTGGATAAGTAATCCTATCAATTCCTTCCCAATCTGAGATCATGAAACCTTATAACATCCAGCCAATGACACATTTTAGTTGTAAATAATGTGACAAACCGCTAATGATATACCAAAAGGGCAGGAGTAGTCAGCTTAATTAATATACCTTGAAATTGAGTTTATTCTTGAGATAGTCAGTAACCAATTCACGGTTAGCATTCTTCTTTCCATTAATGCTTGAGTAAGAAATCATAACAGTGGAGACACATTGGTCCGTTGCAGTCCAGTAAGGAGGCATGTGGATATTCATTAATTGTTCATTTGTAACAATTGTGTTGTTCTCGTTCATGCCTTTATTTGTGCCACTATTACCAACAAAGTGCTTTGCACAAGCTACAACCTTGTCCTGAATATATATACATATCAATATCATGTTAAAATTTCATATTAAAAGATCATTAAAACAAACAAAATTTTCAAAGATATTGATTCTCATTTTCCACCACCATATAGACTACTTTTCGGGAACTTTTTGGGATCGAAATCTCCTTATAAACCTGAGATGATTTCGGTCATATTGGTACATCCAAAATAGGATTATCTCCCAAGTATAAGAGTGTCAAAGTAATAAACCCGGTAAGACCGGGGTCAATCCACAAGGAAGAAGATTTAGCGGTACAAACGATAAGGTAAGCAAATATGACATAAATAATTCAAATGAATAACAAGATGATATTAACAAATAAAAGCAAGATAATATGTGATATAACCAATTATTCAAATGTAAATCAACAATAAGAGGTGGTTAAACCATCCATGGAAATAAAGGGACAATTTAATAAGTAATAAACATGAATACTTAAAATACACAAACAAGAGAAATTGACACAATAATAATGAAAGTTAAGATTGGGAAATCCATCCTTGATATATCAAATAAGGATAAGTAGCCCAATTATAACTCAATTGGAATCCACATATTAAGGAGGTTTCAACCGGAAGGTATGTCATTTAAGCCCATTTTAGTTATATTAATTATAATTGTTTCATTACCAATATTTATACCACTTCTTGTAAATGAGTTCAAGCATCTAATATGCCAATCACCATATGTCTACAACAAATCAAGGTTCCTAACTAGACTTGTATCGGTAAGGAAGAACCATATAACATCCAGAAAGAATCCAAGCATTTGATGTGCCAAGGATTGTCGACAATGGATCAAGACGTCCACTTTATGAGTGGTGTCAAGATTGATTAAAAAAATAAATATCAATCATATAAAACAAAAGATTATGATTATAAAGCACATGTCAAGGGTTAGAAAATCCTTATTCTCATATTAAAGGTTTCACCCTTTCACCTTAGCAAAAGAGAATTTAGCAAGACATTATAAAAGAAAGAAAACAAATTGTAAGAAAAAGGAAATTCATTAATAACACGAGAAAAAAACACAATAACAAGAGATCCCAGCCAAGGCCAAGATGCCTTAATGGGTCACAAGGTATCTCTATTTATAGACACATTCAGGGGCAAACTTGTCAAATTACAAAGGTACAATTGTCAAATATCTTGTTGACAATTAGGATCATCATGTACACTGACTTTGACTACCAATTTCAGCATCGAATCACTTAGAATTTTGATCACATGTCTTCATGAAACTTGTAGATATTTCTCTCAGCTTTCTATAACATCTTGATTCATACGATTTGGATATGTATATCAAGAGATATGATCAAAATACAAAGACATTATCAGGCTGAGCTGAAACTACAGATGGGTTTACTTCAAGCCCATTTTTGGTCCATTAACAGCCCGAATTTGATGATGCTTATGAAATACGATCTTGTAGATAATTCAATCAGATTTTCAACAATTCATTGCACCATTCTGATTTATAAATAGAAAGTTATACCCATTTTACCGAACCTACAACAAAATTAAAATTAAGAGAAAGTTAATTTCAAAGATGCAAAGACTCCAAATATGCTTAAGTTGAGGAATTGAATGACACTATTAATGCAATATGATGAATTAAGTTCTCATTAAGTATATATATTTAAGTGTTCATCACATACTTTGGACAATTTTGACATCTTCACTATAACTCTAGTAACACCTTCTGTACCTTGTATCTCTGCCAATATGTATTATTTACGAGAAAACAATAAAATTAACTCTATGCATTATATGTTGATATAATGGAATGCTTGTGATATCAAAGATATAATTTCACAGTTAATTTATTTACTACAACACATGGGGCAAAAGCATAAGGAATGGCAGTTGCTCAAATTTCAAGTGCAGTTGCAGCACCAATCTTCTTTACAAGTTAAGGATCCCTTAAAAATAATAAGGAAAATTAATATAAATGTACCTTAAACAGACAGACCAAAACTTTCATTTCTCATGAAGTAAAATATATAACAAGTAATAAGTTTGTATCAAGTGCTTGCCTGGTTGTGAGGGAAAATGGTTGCTTTGTAAACGTTGTTGTGGCCATGGACAACATCAATTCCATATAACCTTGGGATACCAAGACGTGTTGCAAGAGCCCCTTTCTGCATCTGATTAACCATATCCACCCATTGTTGTGTAGTAGCATTTGGACCAGGACCACTCCCTCCAATGCTCAAAACATTCCCTGCATTGTTCATTTGATTAATCTCTGCAATGCATGCGTGGAATGGAAATGAAACTAATAAGTACTGTAGAAGGTTAAGGTTAATGTATCTATGTCCCAATGAAGTAGTCCTTCATGACATTGAACGTAGCATTGGCTCTTTCAATCTAAGCCATCTGACAAATCCTATCAGCAAGGTTGATTCTGTTTAATAGGTCTTTGACCCTATTATCCACAGACTTCTTTGGATCTCTGTATATCATTTGATTTTTGTCTGTCTGTGCTTTTTGTTCTCTAGAACCACCACATTTCAAGTGCTTGTCTTCCTTCTGTTTTCCTGCTAGTTTAGGAAGCACAAGAGAAGCATGGCAACACAAAAATAGAATTAACAGTAAAGGAATCAAAGCTCTTAAAATCTTCTTCGTTTTCTATAATGGAGGATCCCTGGAGGAAGCGATTGAATCAAAGCTTAATTGTGAAGGAAGAAGTACATAAGGGAAATCTATTAGCTAATCTTAGCAAAGAAAACAAAAAGACTATGAGAAATAGTTACATGAATTAAAATATATAGTAAGCGATTGAAATACTTCATCTATGTAATTGTAAAGAAAAAATATTATGCAGCACAGAAAAGAGCTATCCTACGTTGTTTAATGGATGTTCTCCTCGGAAGTTAAATTACACTATTTAGCTAGCCGGAAAGGTGTTTAGTAAAAGCACCAGATCCAGACCACATAGAAAAGAGGGAATAGTACATTCCTGTATGTCGGGCATGGCCTTAAGAAGAGGAAGTGGTTCCCTGTTAGCATATCAGCTCACACAGGCCTGTGTATAAAGCTTTTTGCACGGTGATTCCTTACCTCCATGTGTCCATAGAAGAATAATACAACACATGAAGAATGATAATGACCCTGCTTGGGGCCTAATAATAGAATCTGACCGCTCATCAAGCATGGGATGAGTAGCCCAAATTACTCACACATGTGTAAGAGGCAATATAAAAACAATAATTAGGGTTTGGACAAGGCATGAGATTGATACACAAAAAACTATGTAGCCTTCATTCTTGCTTGTGATCCTAGGAATCTCTTTGGAAACCGTAGATCATAACAAGGAAAAGATTCAACCACCCAAAAAAACAACTGTGATTCAATGAATATACACTTCCTTCTTTCTCATTCTCTAAAAGAAACTTATTCCCTCCATTATATTTCATCGGTTTTTTACCATGAACTACTTTTAAGAGGGCCTATGCTAGGAAATCTGGCTCCTCCTAATGCAGCTTCTTTCTTGTAGGCCTGTTTCTAGTTGGAGCATGACTAAATGTGAAACAATATCCCCAGTGGAGGAGAATCTATAGCTGCCCCAGAAGCAGAGTCTTGTTCTTAGATAGTAGTTCGTTGGCCCTTGTGGCACGTGTTCCATTGTCATTGGTGTTGATTTTTTTGCATCAACAGTAATGATATGGTATGCCAGACTCATATAGGTATTTTCCAACGAGTAGACATAATGAAGCTATATATAGTAAACGAGAAACTTGGATATAATATATGTCATACTCATTGACATTACAGAAATATGTGTTGAACATACGGTCTCATAATTTTTTTTTATGGTAAAAAAGACAAGATCGGTTAGATAAAGTACCATTTACATCTAGATTTGGTATTAATTGGTTAGGAATAGAGTTATTTTAGAAGTTTAATTTTGAAAGTGCATTTGTTGCTTACATTGTTTTTCTTAGAAATAAGGCTTGGATGTATGCTATGCATTGAATGAATGCTTTACCAAGGGATATTAAATTGGGAATTTTAAGTTTTAGTTAATCTTTTTGTGATCTTTCAGTACAACTGAAAATTCTAATTATATTATATGTATAATTATAATTATATAAAATACTCCATGAATAACATAAAATGAAAGCTGTTGGACCCTCTTTTAACTTGCTTCTTATTCTACCTTTGACTTCCTATAGAAAAAGAAAATAATAATAAAAAAAGTCATTGATGTTGGTACTTGGTAGTCTTTTAGGCTATTTTTATTGAACCAATTGATCTAAGTTTTGTTTTTATTAGGAACTCAAATATTAATATCCAACCTTTAATACAAATTAAAAACTTTTAGATTAAGCGAAATTTTTTTTTTGTTAAAATGATGCCTAAATCAAATAATCAGACAACCTTAAATTTGAATTATGTATTACCGATTATCCCTAAACACTAAGGATATTGCAAAGAAAGTTATTAATTAATAAAAATAAATAAATATTCAAAATGAATAGCAATTTCATTAGATTTAGCAAATGATTTTAATTTAGAAATATGATTTTTTTAAAGTAATATATAAGGAATTTATATTAATTATACTTTTGGGGATAAAATTATCTTTTCATATTTTTATGATGAATTTTGAACAACATTAGAGGTTTTGATGATGAAATAAGCAAACTCACTTGCATCTTTGGTTAAAACGTTGTGGCGCTAGTTTGATATTATATTAACAGGGCGATATGTTTGGTCTAGAGACCTTCTTAGAATCTAGTGAAAGAGAGAATGCAAAATTCAGTAAACGAAGCAAAGTGATGATGCAAATTTCTCTTCAGATTTCTAGAACATTTAAGCTCTTCAAGCCACTCACCGCCAACAACAATTCCATTCATTTCCAAAAGTCAAAACCCAATAACCTGCTGGCCACTTGCCTGTATATATATAAAAAAAAAAAAAACTAAAGATGAATTCATGTGAAAAAAAAATGGAAAGAAAAAATCCCAGTAATCCTATAATAAAACTTAAGAATACAGACTTGTTTACTGCTTATATCTTTTTGAGCAGTGATTTTATTTTCCATAATTTAGATATATGATATTATTTTCCCGTGAATTTTAATTAAAAAAAGTTTTGAGTTATAATAGCTGTGTGCGTTAACCGGGTATCTAAAGTATTTTATCTTTTTAATTATGTCTTTTTTTTGTCTTTATTGGTAAATTATTCAAGGGACAATTTAGTTATAATATTTTATTAAAGATCATGGTTGTCGAAAGCTTTTTAAAAAACGCAAAGAGCCCCACGCATTTCATTATTTATACCCAAGTGGAGTGAATGGAGTGAATTGAATGGTTGATAAAGGTATTATTCACTTGTCAACATTGGAGGCTTGCAATTTTCTTCGTATGGGGAGGCAGCTGCCATAAAATCTTCAACTACTTTACAAACTAGTAGAAGAACAAGAGTGATTTCTAATTCTGTTTTTAGTCTTCAATAAATTTATAGATGAAATACGGGTGACGGCATTAATTGTTTCATTCATTACTTAAACTGAGAGGCGAAGCTTATAGCTTGAAGGGTTCAAAGAGTGTCTCACAGTAGAGAGGAAAGGATGTTTATTAAGTTATCGATATTGTGGGGTTGCGATTGCTCTCCTTCATATGCATGGATGCCAAGGTTGCTTGGAGACAGAGAGGATTGCGTTGTTGGAAATCAAGGCCTTCTTTAAATCAGTTAGTAATTGGCAGAAACACAGAATTCTAGCTTCATGGGTTGATGACAGAATGTCTGACTGTTGTGGTTGGGAACGAGTTAAGTGCAACGTCACCACTGGACGTGTGATTGAGCTCTCCCTCGAGTATACAAGGCAATCCAACTATGAAAACTTTACTGATGGTTATCCAGTTCTAGATTTGTCCCTTTTTCGTCATTTTGATGAATTGCAAAGCCTTGATTTATCTGATAATTATTTTGAAGGTATTGGTGATTTGTGTATCGAGCTTATTTGTAAGAGGTAGTGATGGTGTCATCATCGACTGTATTAGAGAAGACAGTGATTATGAAAAATGCAAAAATAGATACATTGATAGTGAGAGGGCATAGTCGGAGTAGGAAATCAGGAAAAAGGGAAAAATCTTGGTCGAGGGGTAGATTAGGAAAAGATGAGTGTGCCTTTTGTCGTGAGAAAGGGCATTGGAAGAAAGATTGTCCTAAATTGAAAAAGAAAGATAAGGGCAAGGCTGTTTCTGATGCATGTGTTGTTGAGCGTGAGGATGATAGTGAGTCAGATATATGTCTAGCTGGTCACCTATCCACTTCTGGTTCTGATGAGTGGATTATGGATTCGGGTTGTACTTATCATATGTGTCCACATCGGGATTGGTTCTTTCAATTTGAAGAGCTTGATTGTGGAGTTGTGTATATGGGTAATGATGATATTTGTCATACTGTTGGGATAGGTTTGATCCGATTGAGGAATCATGATGGACTGACTAGAGTTCTGACAGATGTTCGGTATGTACCAAAGTTGAAGAAGAATCTCATCTCTTTGGGGGCCTTAGAATCTAAAGGCTGTGGTATATCTATTCGAGATGGTATTCTGAGGGTCCCTTCAGGCGCTCTTGTGGTATTGAAAGGCACTAGGAGGAATAACTTGTATTACTATAATCGTAGTACGGTTATTGGATCAGCTGCTATGGTTTCTGATAATGATACAGATTCAGAAATCACGAGGCTGTGGCATATGCGTTTGGGACATGCAGGTGAGAAAGCCTTATTCAGTTTGGTGAAACGAGGCTTATTGAAAAGTGCAAAGACTTGCAAGCTGGATTTCTGTGAGCATTGTGTTCTGGGAAAGCAGAAGAGAGTGAAATTTGGCACCGCTATTCATAATACCAAGGGTATTCTTGATTATGTTCACTCTGATGTGTGGGGACCTACTAAAACCGCATCGATGGGAGGTAGGCACTACTTTGTTACTTTTGTTGATGACTTTTCCAGAAGAACTTGGGTGTACTGTTTGAAATCAAAAGATGATGTACTTGATGTTTTCCTTAAGTGGAAAAAGATGATTGAGACACAGACTGGCAAGAAGATCAAGCATCTCAGAACAGATAATGGTGGTGAGTATTGCAGTGATCAGTTTTTGAAATTATGTCGAAATGAAGGTATTGTACGTCATTTTACTGTTAGAGGTACACCACAGCAGAATGGGGTGGCAGAACGCATGAACCAGACGTTGCTGGAGAAAGTTCGGTGTATGTTGTCCAATGCTGGGTTGGGCAAAGAATTTTGGGCTGAGGCTGTGACTTATGCATGTCATCTCATTAATCGTCTATCTTCAGCTGCTATTGGTGATAGAACTCCATTGGAGGTATGGTCTGGACAACCTGTTTCTGATTATGATTCTTTACATGTTTTTGGTCCTCCTGCATATTATCATGTGAAAGAATCTAAGTTGAATCCTAGAGCCAAGAAAGCGATTTTCTTAGGATTTGCTTATGGAGTAAAAGGATATCGTCTTTGGTGTCCTAGTTCGAGGAATATTGTATCCTGCAGGGATGTGACATTTGATGAGTCTTCAATGTTGAAGAAATCAGAAAATCAGACAAAGGTGAATGGTACTCCACAGCAGGTGGAGCATACTCAGCAGCAGGTGGAGTTTGAAACGACGACATTGAACCCAGTTAGATATGTTGAGATAGATGATGGTACTCCTATGACAGAGGAGGATTTGGGAGATGATGGTGAGGGTTCTACTCAGGAACCTCAACAAAAACAAGAATCTATTGCGGTTAATAGGCCAAGACGTGAGATTCGCAGACCTGCTCGATTTGCTGATATGGTGGCCCATGCACTTCCAATTCTAGATGCTGATGTTCCTTCCACTTATAGAGAGGCAGTCAGATGTTCTGAAGTTGATGAGTGGAAGACAGCTATGAGAGAAGAGATGCAGTCTCTTCAGAAGAATGAAACTTGGGAGCTAGCTCAACTACCGAAGGGTAAAAAGGCAATTGGTGCAAATGGGTATATGCAAAGAAAGATGGATTTCCTGACAAGAATGACATCCGCTACAAGGCAAGGTTGGTGGCTAAAGCTACGCTCAGAGGGAAGGAATTGACTACAATGAGGTATTTTCTCCAGTTGTAAAACATTCTTCCATTAGAATTTTGTTTGCCTTGGTAGCTCAGATGAATATGGAACTAGTTCAACTTGATGTAAAAACTACATTTTTACATAGTGACTTGGAAAAGGAAATCTATATGACTTAGCCAGAGGGATTCAAAGTTGCTGGTAAGGAAAATTTGGTTTACAAACTGAAAAGATCGCTTTATGGTTTGAAGCGATCTCCCAGACAGTGGTATAAGCGATTTGATCGGTTTATGATGGGTCAAAGGTACACAAGAAGCAAATTTGATAATTGTGTGTATTTTCGGAGGCTACGTGATGGTTCTTTCATTTATCTACTCTTATATGTTGATGATATGTTGATAGCTTTGACGAATGTCGAAGAAATTACAAAGTTGAAGACTTAGTTGAATCGAGAGTTTGAGATGAAAGATTTGGGTGAAGCTAAGAAGATACTAGGCATGGAGATTAGCAGAGATAAAGGGAGAAGCAAGATTTGTTTGACTCAGAAGCAGTATCTGAAGAAAGTATTACAACGGTTTGGCATTACAGAGCAGTCAAAACTTGTAAGTACCCCACTTGCTCCTCATATGAAGCTCAGTGCATCTTTATCTTCTAGTACAGATGAGGAACGAGAGTATATGTCTCGAGTTCTGTATGCTAATGCAGTTGGTAGCCTGATGTATGCTATGGTGTGTACGAGACCCGACATTTCACATGCAATTGGAGTTGTGTGCAGGTATATGCATGATCCTGGTAAAGGACATTGGCAAGCAGTGAAATGGATTCTACGGTATTTGATGAGAACCGTAGTTGTTGGCTTAGTCTTTGAGAGGGATGATACATGTGGTCAGTATGCTATTGGTTATGTTGATTCAGATTATGCTGGTGATTTGGATAAACGTCGGTCGACAACCGGTTATGTGTTTACTCTTGCAAGAGCACCAGTGAGTTGGAAGTCTACTTTACAGTCTACAGTGGTTTTGTCTACTACGGAGGTAGAGTATATGACTATAACAGAGGCTGTGAAGGAAGCTATTTGGTTACAGGGATTGCTGGATGAATTGGGAATTGGGCAGAAGAAGATTACTCTTTATTCTGACAGTCAGAGTGCTATCCATTTAGCGAAGAATCCAGTGTTCCATGTTCGTACAAAGCATATTGATGTTTGGTATCATTTTGTGCGGGAGATCATTGATGAAGGGAGAATCTTGCTTCAGAAGATTGAGACTGCCGAGAATCCCGCAGATATGTTGACTAAGGTTGTGACAGCGATCAAGTTCAGTCATTGTTTGGACTTGATCAACATTGTACGAGTTTGACCGCGCCATTGGGCGCATTTGGAGGCGTTGCAGTTGTGATAGGGAATATGGGAAAAAGAAAAGTCTTGTGGTGGATTGGCATATTCGCCAAGGTGGAGATTTGTTGAGTGATGTTGGCTCATATGCATAAAGTGGAAAGGATCCCACATTGGCTAAGGAGAAAAACATGGGTTTGTTGTAGGCTTATAAAAGAAGCCTTATGGGAAACGATTAAGTGTTCCAATTGAAATATCATTCCACCCCCCATATTTGTAAGGTCTCACCTATAAGACCTCATAGTTTAAGGGCCTTTTATTAAGGACCTTAAAGTTTGTAATATTTGCTTTTCCCCTTTTTGTTTTAGGTATTTGTAGTTTTGCCCAATTGTTTGGGTAATTATAGTTTGACCCAACTATTTGGGTAATTGCAGTTTAGCCCAATAGTTGTGAAATTTGTATTGTGACCCAAAAGTTTGTAATTCTCTTTGAAGATAGTGGAAAGTTTCTTCAGCGGCGCCCGAGGACGTAGGTATTTATACCGAACCTCGTTAAATCTTGGTGTTCTTTCTATTTTGCATTGTTGGTTAATTGGTTGCCTCTTTAGTTACTATTATATTCAATTATCTAGCATAGTTTGTGTTGTGCACTTGGTTGTTCTGTTGGTTATCGCTTCCACTTGTGCATAACAGAAGGTTGGGATGAGAATAAAGATATGTATATTTATTTATCTCCTAATAATTAATATGTTAATTAGTTCCTCAATTTCTCAAGTAATGACTTTTTTTTTATCCTAAAAAGCTTCATAAAGTTGTAAAAAAAAAAAAATTGTGGCTAGTTAATGATAGTTTACGCCCTTGCATGATAAGCAAGTTGAAAACTAATTTATCTTTTCGTTAAGAAAAAAAAATCTCTATTTAAGGATGTTATTACTTTAAGAGTAATGCTACTCATACAAACTACTTATACAAACTCACACATACAAACTGATGTGGCATTCCTATATGATCGCCACATCATCCACGTTAATTAATGACATTTATTATTAATACAGATTTTTCAAATCATTGTATTTATTTATCAAATCATATTATGCCACATCAGTTTGTATGTTTGAGTTTGTATAAATAGTTTGTATGAGTAACATTACTCTCACCTTAATTTCCAGATGACTCCAGGGATTTGACGCAACTGAATATATTGGATCTTAGTTATAATACCTTCAACAACAGTATTTTTTTCCATCTTCAAAATTTTTTATCTTAAGTATTTAAGCGTAAAAGCCTGAGACATAATAAAATTAAGCTAGATACTGACTTACATATTAGATATACAAATTCTTTTATTAAAATTGATACAACATTTTTAAATGAATTGAAATAGTAAAAATACAAAAGTAAACTAAATAATTTTCAAAATTTTCCTTAGGTTTTGGGATTGTGACATTAAAAAGTTGTCTAAGATTTTGCACTGATAGCTAGGAAAGCAAGCAAACAATGTAATTAGTATGTGAAAGCACGATTTAAATAACTTCTAGATATTCTCTTGATTCTTGTAGGGTTCTAATACCATGTTAATTAGTGATTTATTTTCTATGATTTTATATGGGATTTTCAGATTCTATATGGCTTTTTTTTGTGCTTTATATTTAACAAATTTGGAAACTGGAGAGTTCTGGATTTATTTAGGTTCGAATGAGATAAATAGCTCTATCTATCCTAAGTGGCCGGGTATGAAACATTAGTGAAACCTCGAGAGGGGATATTATGGTAATTTACTCTATGAATGCACTCAAATGGAGTGCATTCAACAACTTGCCTCTGAATTTTCTTGTCCAGTTTG
The DNA here is from genome assembly GCA_013180625.2 of Boswellia sacra. Lineage (NCBI taxonomy): Eukaryota > Viridiplantae > Streptophyta > Magnoliopsida > Sapindales > Burseraceae > Boswellia > Boswellia sacra. The sequence goes on from SNVD02002702.1 coordinate 274,267, forward strand.
TGAAGATTTTTATTGACATATCAACGTTGGAGTCCTTCTTAAATATTAAGATAATTGAGGTCCAAATCTTTATATTTCTTCTTGTTAAGACAACTAATAATCTTAAACTTTCTATATCTTATTTTAATAATTCTTTTTTTTTCTTGATGCAGGACTAAACAATTTGAAAAACTTGGAAATATTGGATCTAAGTTCAAATAAAATGAATAGCTCTCTAGCATGGTTAGGTAACAATAAAAATTATGAAAAATTATATATAACTGTTTTTTTTTTTCTTTTGGGCTACGGCAAACACAAAGTTTATGAAAAGTTACAATAGCTAATTCTCTCTCTCTTTTCATTGTGTGCAGGATTAAAGGATTTGAAAAACTTGAAAATATTGAATCTAGAACGAAATGGAATGAATGGCTCTCTGACATGGCTAGGTAACAAAAAAGATTTACATATTTACGTGATTGAGATATTTTAACACAAATTTTTGACGTAATATTTTAATACAAATTTATGGCCATTAATGATTGAATTTTAAACTAAAGATTATATTTAATGATATCCTTTGTCAATTATTTCAATCTTTGGATTAGACGAGATGAATGACAAAAAATTTATGTAAAAAATATATAATTAATTAAATATTGATCTAAACTTTTTGTGTTATAGATACAAGTTTATATTAACGATAATATTTTTTTTCTCCCAAGGGATATCCCAATTGGTTGAGGGCTTAGAAATTAGGACAGCTCTGTTGATTGGAGACTGTAGGATTTAGTGTTTGATTGTATTGAGGTCTTTGCTTTGATCCTTCCAGTGTTTGGTTGTATTGAAGTCGATGACAAGTTTAGTATGTAGGATCCGATTTACCTTGAGCTACACTTTTACGGCTTGGGCTTATTCCTAAAGCAGTAATGTTTTGAAGTGGATGATTAGTTTCCTGATTTTTCGTCTGTCAGTGTAAAAAGTATGTAGGATCCGATCCACCTTAAGCTATGGAGCCTGGGCCTATTCGTAAAGCAGTAATGATAGCGTCCTAGTTATGCATCCTCTTTAGTCTTTTCTCTCTTTTCTATTTTTCTAACTATTCTCGGCTGTACTTATAATTTAAGAGATCCCGAGATGGCACATCCTATCTATGAAAGGAAAAACTGCTTTGCACCATGCCACCTCTGTTCTGGCCTAGAGATCTTTTTTCAAATCATTAATTACCCTTTCTAAACATACACAATTACTTATTTTGGTTGGTTTACGACCTTTGTGAAATATTGGTATTGGTTAGATAAGGTAATTGCGACTGAGAGTGCCACACAACAGTCATGCCCGTTTCCCTGGGAGAATAAAAAAGAACCAATCTACATGTGCATCTGAGCCAGGTCATGGGGTTGGGGTGCTCAACTGGCCACCCCGGTTGGGGCCTGACTGGGCTGATCTAAATCGTTCGGTTGGGGACGTGGGAGTCTAGGTTATTAAGAAAAATGATAATATCTTTTATGAGTTGTACGAGACTATTGATCTTAATAACTTTCTCTTTCCCCTTTGCAGGAATATGTGAGTTGAAAAATCTTGTTGAGTTGAGTCTTATGGAAAATAAAATTCATGGTCACCTCCCTCACTGTCTAAGCAACTTGACACATCTCAGGCTTCTTGATTTGTCATCGAACCAACCAAGTGGGAATTTTTCATCTGTTATTTCTACCCTCACATCCCTTGAATATTTGTCTCTTTCTTATAATAACTTTGAAGGCCTATTCTCATTCACTTCATTAGCTAACCTTTCGAAGCTTGAGGTATTCGTTCTTTCAATGCAAAGCCATTTGTTACAAGTGGAAACCGAAACCCAACTCCCTTTAAACCAATTAAAGGTTTTAACCTTAGCCAATTGCAACTTACATGGAAGCATTTCTGGTTTTCTTCTAAACCAATACAACTTACGATTGATTGACCTCTCTTCTAATAAGTTGGCTGCAAATTTTCCCTCTTGGTTGTTACAAAATAACACAAAGTTGGAAACCATGCTTTTGATGAACAACTCGTTTGCAGGAACTCTTGAGGTACCCAAATCGAAACATGGTTTGATTCATCTAGATATTTCCCATAACAATTTCATTAGTCAACTCCCTGAGAATATGGGTAAGATCCTTCCAAGATTAGAGTTCATGAACATGTCGGAAAATAGTTTTGAAGGCCACATTCCTTCTTCAATGGGTGAAATGAAAAGTCTTGATTATTTGGATTTGTCCAGCAACAACTTTTCAGGAGAGTTACCAAGTTATTTCGTAAGTGGTTGCTTCTCTTTGAGATCCTTGATCCTATCAGATAACAAATTTCAAGGGCAAATTCTTCCTAAATATATGAACTGGACTCAATTGGAGTGGTTATATTTGGACAACAACCAGTTCAGTGGAGAGCTTGAAGAGGGATTATTGACAGCCACCGATTTAATTGTCTTAGATATCTCCAACAATAAGATCCATGGTCAAGTTCCTCAATGGATTGGTAACTTCTCAACGCTTACGGCCCTTTTAATGCAGAAAAATTTTTTAGAGGGTAATGCTAATTTTCAGATGAGCAACCTAGAAAGCCTTTACATTTTAGACATCTCCGAAAATAGGTTGTCTGGACCCATTACATCTTCGTTCAATCTTTCTTCAATCTTTCAACTTTATTTGCAAAAGAATGCTCTCAATGGATCAATTCCGAATTCATTGTTCAAAAGCTCTAGATTAATGATTCTAGATTTAAGAGATAATGAATTTTCTGGAAGTATTCCACGACGGATTGATGACCGTTCAGATCTGAAAATTGTTTTGTTGAGAGGCAATAATTTGCAAGGTCATATTCCTCATCAATTATGTCAATTGAAGAACCTGAATATCTTGGATCTATCAGATAATAGACTTCGTGGGTCAATACCTTCATGCTTTGCTAATATGTCATTTTGGAAGGTAGGAATTGAAAATGATGATGAAGATAGATATGATGAGTTGTACTATTATGGAATGGGGGAAATTGATATTGACGTCTACTATAATTCCACTTTGCACTTGGTGGAATATGTACATTCTTATCAATTCATTAGTAGACCAACAGAAGTGGACCTCGTGACAAAGAATAGATATGATATTTACAAGGGTAACATTCTAGACTACATGACTGCTCTGGATCTGTCTAGCAATGAGTTAACTGGAAATATACCGTCCGAAATTGGAGACCTTCAAGGAATCTACGTATTGAATTTGTCCAATAATTCTTTGTCAGGATCTATACCACAGAGTTTTTCCAATCTAAAAAACATAGAGAGCCTAGACCTTTCCTACAATAAATTGATTGGCCAAATTCTGCTTCAATTGATTGAACTATACAATTTAGCCATCTTCAATGTGTCATTCAACAACCTGTCAGGCTCAATTCCTGATAAATGGCAGTTTGGGAGCTTTGATGAAAGCACATATGTCGGTAATCCCCATCTTTGCGGTCCACCAATTAAGAAGACATGTTCCAATATAGTAGAACCACCAACATCATCAACCACTGAAGAAGACGAAGGCGATTCTGCAATTGATAGGGTGGCATGCTGTTGGAGTTTTACTGCATTTTATGTTACAATTATGTTGGTGTTCATAGTGATCCTTTGGACAAACTCATATTGGCGTAGGCGATGGTTTTGTTTCATTGACAAATGTATTTCTTTTGGCTTTTGAAATATGTATTCTAAGAGGCAGTGTGACATAAATATCCTTCCAAAACGTGGTTTAGTATACAATACATAAATTGTTGTCATTGTTATCATTATTATTTTTATTATCTGGTTAATTTATGTGCCATAATGCCCTAACAGAATGTTGAAAACCTGCAAACTTCGATGTTTAGTTAAAACATGTCGGAGCCAGCACCACTGTTGCAAGTCTATTGGTTCTTATATTGTATGAGAACCACCAAGCCTTTGACACATGAGAGACAAATATCAGAAGGCTCTTAATGCGAACACCCTTTATTATGATAAAAATCACCGTTACATTCTAAAATTTTTCTTGTATATTGTCTTCGTAAATGTAGAGTAACCCGCAAGATGGAAAACAAGTAATGTCTGATATATAAAGAATGCTAATATTGGAGGACATTGTGCCATTATAGATGGATGAAATCTCTCAAAGCAAAGAATGAAAATAGTAATAAACAATTCAGGATCTAGAAACATAAGAACACCATAACGAAAGTCAGATTGAAGATCTAAAATCGGCGGTAAAACACAGGTGGCTAATCTTTCATTTCAATCATGGACTAAAATGCACTGTTATCAACAGGAAATTCTAATGTTTCAACAGAGTGAACTCTTTGAATCCATAACTTTGACAAAACCAAATAGCACATAATAAGATCAGCAAAACAACCCACCACGCTACATAAAGCGGAGAAAAAAGTAGAACAAGTCCATGGTGTTTAAGAAAAGAACTCACAATAAAGATTCATAAACAGTCAAGAACAACTAATACGATATTGCATGATTTGACCAATCTATATAATGCTCATTCAACCACAAAAGCAGAAATCAAAAATTTGAAATTTCTGAAATTTCACATTTCTGATATGCCCATTTTGATTCATTCTATCAAAAAATCTGGGGAGGCCAAACTTGTAAATTTTGTACTAACATTACACTTGACAACTGAAATTGTTTAAAAAAACTTAGAATTTTTTTTCAACATGGGAGACTACAGTTATGTCAGGCCTGAGGGCAGCTCCGCCCCTGTTATGACCATGAATGATGTTCGAATGAGATGGCAAAACCAGCGACTTCTGAAACTCCAGCTGCAACACATTGAATGCTCGCGGCAACTGGCTTAAACCTCCACTGGCCCTTACCATGGAAATCAATAGCAATGGCTTGTTTTTCCCATTGTTGTTATTATTCTTATTATTATATTTTAATATTGCTGGATATAAATTCCTTAGCTTTCTAGGCCCATTAATTTAGAAGCCCAATTCAAAAGACACGAAGAAGAGCCCCAATCTAATTCAAAGTTAGGGCCCAATTATCAATTCCTAAATTAGGACAACACTTGTGAGTTGTGAGCCTATTTTCATCGTGTCCACCTATTTTTGCTGAACCAATTAATCTAAGGAGCTCCTAGTTTTTTATCTAAAATCTGAATAGATATGTATTAAACTAAAATCTGAATAAGTCTGAATATAAAAATCTGAATGATATATTTATTTTTTATTTTAATAGATGAATTAAAATATCTGAAAACAAATAGTTTTACACATATGTCCCCATTAATATATGTTATTTTTATTTGTAATTTTATTTTAAATAGTAAAAATATTTGTATACTAAAATTTATTATGAAATTAATTTATTTAAATGTATATAATTAGATAAAAAAGTTATTTTTTCTAATATAATTTGATATATAAATAAGTTAAATAATCGTACAAGAATTTTAAAAATATATAAAGAATCATAATATAAAATTAGAAATAAATAATAATATTCCAAAATTAAAATATTAGGCTTTGTACAATTGGTCATAAATGAATTTTATAAGGGTATTTAAGAGAATTAGAGAAGTAATAAATGATTCACACATTTGCCTTTAGATAAAAGCTGAAATTTTTAGCCTTTTCCATGCATATGAAGATGTCTTAGAGTAAGTATTTAAATAAAAAAAGAAAAAAGAAAAAGACATCATGAAAACATCTATAGCCGGAGAATAAGTTAAATTCATACTTTAGACAAAAAACAATCAACCTTCAAGTTTTGAATTTTTTAGAAACTCAAATTTTAAAAATAATTAAAGATAATAATTTCATCAGCTAACAAAACCTTAATGTTCTTCCGAGTATATGAAGAAATCAAAGAGTGATCAATATTGTCCAAGCGTACATGACCAATTTTTTGTGAAAAGTTTTTGAGTTAGAACATTGTGTACAAAATGATTTATAAAAATAAAATGTACCTTCAATAGATGCTGCATTTATGTGAATACATATTCATAAGTACAGTTATAACTACAATACGCCATTTATATATAATGCACCATTTTTTTTCTACTGTCAGATCTAACGACAATGGGTGATTGACCTCTAATCGAAACAGCCAGTCATCCACACCACCAACGAAAACGAGAAAAAAGAAAAGACAATCATTCTCTACTTTGCAATTATTCGAATACTGTTCATCATCTTCTGTCAAAGCATAGATTTCATGGATAGACTTTAAATTTCTTCTATCCAGATAATTACTCGGTAAAAATTGAGATCGTCGAGGATAGCCATTTCATCACAGTCCAGTCAGTAACCCCACATTACACAATTCATTAACGCTCTATCTGCCCATGTGTTGATTATCATGCATAGAACATTGTCCTATGATTATGATCATATTGTCTTCTCAATACTAAATTAACTTGAATTAATGTTGATAAGCCAAAACATAACTATGAATGCCTCAAGTGCTGATCATTTATGTTCTTCTTCTTTGGTCTTGGCTGAAATGACCATGAATGATATTTGGACAGAGATGGTAAAACCAGCGACTTCTGCAACCCCAGCTGCAACGCATTAAATGCCTGTGGCAATTGGCTTAAACCTCCACTGGCCCTCCCCTTGAAAATCAGGGGCAGTGACTTCTTTTTTCTTCACTTGGTTGTTATTATTATTATATTTTAGTATCGTTGAAATAAATTCCTGGACTTTCTAAGCCCATTAATTTAGAAGCCCAATTCAGAAGAGAATAAGAAGAGCCCAATGTTTTTCAAAGTTACGCCACAATTATCAAATCCTAAATTTAATCGCCAACATTTGCGAATTTAGCAAACACACTAATCTTTCATTTCTTAATGGATCACCTGAGAATTTATGCCAACTACTACGACCATTATTGTTTTCTGCATGAGACTTTTATGCTAATAATTTAATAAAGAAAACCTTAAAATGGCCTCTGTGTCTAAACCATGGCTATGTTATGGTTTTATTACAAGTCTGGTCTGGAACCCAATCAAGGTCCAAGGCATGGCTGCCACCATTCGACAAATTGATTTTAAGCTTGGGGTTGATTAATATTTTGTATTACCCATCTTTGGTCTATGCGTTATCGTAGACTGTACATGATTAAAAAATCAACATAGTTCAATAAGCATACAAAACACGGAGTTTGCAACAATGGAATTAATGCTCTCAGCCGTGCTGTGGTTTGAGGAAAACAAGGGTACTAGCTTGTAAGGGATGGAGTAGGTGATGAAGATACAGGTGAGATGGATGACTATGGATTTAAACAAGATCTGAGCACTCGTAAATATTTTTGAGAATGAGAAGTATTCTGTAGAAACTTTCTATATTCTTTTGGTTATAAGAAGTTACAAATTTGTGAACAGTTACGATCAGTGATTTGCCTTGGTCTCTAGACCGAAGCCGAATGGGCAGAGTGGATCGTAGTTTTTATCTCCAACATTCATGGGGAGTTGATAAACTCTTTTCATCCAAGTTCTAGCCAACTTGCCAGTAAATGGATAGTCACCAAAGAGAACATCAGCTACACATTGGCCTTCAGAACCAGGAAGCCATGCAGCAACAATGGCATCCGAGACGCCAACATGTGGGTTCGATCACAATAGAACGACCAGAGACGATGATCACCACGCATTTAACATTACGCATCCATTGTTGATTATGTCTGGCCCTGGATTTGGGAGTGTGAGGTTCAAATTATCACCCCTTGTCTCAGCATATGGAGCCTCTCCTACTACCACTATGGCACGTGAGAAGCTATTGGACTTGACAAAGTTAGCGTCAGGATATTCATTGTAAACTACATTTGTGCTTTTATCAACAGTGGCTTTGATGCCAGCAAGAATGGTAGTTCCTGTAATTCATACGTGAGAAGACAGAATTAATAAGAGTACTAATCCGCATATATAAGAAACCATGCATCAAATTAATCATTTCACTTCCATTGAAATCCATTTTTACCTTCTGTCATGTTATTTCCGCTGCGTCCCTGCCACTCTACTGACCAACCGCCACATTGTTTGCTCAATTTATCAGCATGGGTTCCAGCAACAAGGAGCTTTGGCATTTTCTTTGACAGAGGCAATACAGGCTCAGCTGAAGTTTTCCCACCATTTTTCAATAGCACAAGTGACTTCCCTAGCCAATTCTCTATGCTCCTGATGACAACCGATTGTGCTAATAAAGATTAACTCTGAATATAAATAATGCTAAGTTTTACTGGGGTTTTAGTGCAGAAATAGCTCACCTTGCATCCAAGCTTACTAGCAAGAATATACCAGCATATGGATTCTCAAAGAGCCCCATGGTAAACTTGACTCTCAAAATCCTTTCCACAGCATCATCGATCCGGCTCATTGGGATTGCTTTCTCATCAACAAGATCTGTCAAAACTTCCATAAACTCTGGCCAGGTGTAACCAATGATGATCTGCACATCAAAGATCAAACACCATATATTTGTATTAGTACATTAACTTATTTTCTTCATAAGAATGCACACTTGAATATTTATAGAACTCACCATGTCAAGGCCAGCTAGAACTGAGGCTTGAACCGAATAGGTATAGTTTGAATGCGATGGATAAGTAATCCTGTCAATTCCTTCTTAATCTGAGATCGTGAAACCCTGTCACATCAAGCCAATGATACATTTCAGTTGTAAATAATGCGACAAACCGCTAATGATATAACAAAAGGGCGTGAGCAGTGATGACCTTATATTAATATACCTTGAAATTGAGTTTATTCTTGAGATAGTCAGTAACGAATTCACGGTTAGCATGCATCTTCTTTCCATTAATACTCGAGTAAGAAATCATAACAGTGGAGACACGTTGGTCCATGGCATTCCAGTAAGGAGGCATGTGGATATTCATTAATTGTTTATCTGTAACAATTGTGTTGTTCTCGTTAATGCCTTTATCTGTGCCACCATCACGAACAAAGTGCTTTGCACAAGCTACAACCTTGTCCCTAAATGTATACCCATCGATATGTTAAAATTTAATAGCAAAAAATAATTCAATAAACAAAATTTTGTAAATCGCGATATTAATTCCGACTTTCCACCAATACATGGACTGCCTTTCGGAAACTTTTCGGGATCGAAATCTCCTTGTAACCCTGAGATGATTTCAGTCAGCTCTGGACAATTTTTACATATTCACTATAGCGCTCGTAACACCTTCCCCACCTTGGATCTCTCCAAATCTGTATTATTTATGAGAAAACAATAAAATTAACTCTATACATAATATGTTGATATAATAAAACGCTTGTGATATCAAAGATATAATTTTACAGTTAATTTTTTTACCGCAGTGCATGGGCAAAAGCATAAGGAATGCCAGTTGCTAGAACTTCAAGTGCGGTTGCAGCACCAATCTTCTTTACAAGTTGAGGATCCCTGGAAAATCATAAGGAGAATATAAATGGACAGAACAAAAGTTCTCACGTACTAAAATATATAACAAGTACGTTTGTATCAAGTGCTTGCCCGGTGACACCAAGGCCAACATTGTGGGGGAAAATGGTGGCTTTGTAAACGTTGTTGTGGCCATGGACAGCATCAATTCCATATAACATTGGGGTACTAAGACGTGTTGCAAGAGCCGCTTTCTGCATCTGATTAACCATATCCACCCATTGTTGTGCAGTAGCATGTGGACCAGGACCACTCCCTCCGGCTCAAAACACTCCCTGCATTGTTCATTTGATTAATCTCTGCAATGCATGCATAGAACAGAAATGAAACTAACAAGCTACCGTGGAAGGTTTAAATTAATGTGACATTGAAAGTGGCATTGACTCTTTCAATCTGAACCATCTGACCAATCTTCTAAGCAAGGTTCATTCTGTTTAACAGGTCTTTGACCCTAGCATCCACAGACTGCTTTGGATCTTTGTATATCATTTGATTTTTTGTCAGTCTGTGCTTTTTGTTTTGTGGAACCACCAGTTTTCAAGTGCTTGTCTTCCTTTTGTTTTCCTGATTTAGCAACTACAAGGGAAGCATAGCAACACAAAAATAGAATGAACAGTAAAGGAATCAAAGCTCTTGAAATCTTCTTCATTTTCTATAATGGAGAATGCCTGGATGAAGCGATTGAATTGAAGCTTAATTGTAAAGGGAGAAGTATATAAGAGAATTCTATTAGCTAATCTTAGCAAAGAAAACAAAAGGACTATGAGAAATGGTTACATGGATTAATATGTATAGTAAGCGATTGAAATACTTACATCTGTATAATAATGTGGTATGTCAGATTTACTTAAGTATTTTCAAATGAGTAGACTTAATGAAGTTATATATAGTAAACGAGAAATTGGATAGAATATATATCGTGGTCATTGACATTATAGAAATATGTGTTGAACATCCGGTCTCATAATGTTTTTTTTTCCATGGTAAAGAAGACAAGAACGGTTAGACAAAGTACTGTTTACATGCCATTTTTAGATTTGGTATTAATTGGTCAGGAAAAGAGTTATTTTAGAAGTTTAATTCTGAAAGTGCATTTGGTGGTTCCATTTTTTTTTTTTTTTTGGGTTAGAAAGAAGACTTGGATGTATACTATACTCTGAATGAATGCTACCAAAGGATACTAAATTGGGACTTTTTAAGATTTAATTAATCTGTTTGTGATCTTTCGGTACAACTGAAAATTCTAATTTTATTTTATGTATTATTATTATCATTAGTATATAAAATTCTATCCACGAATAGCATAAAGTGAAAGCTGTTGGAAACTCTTCTATCTTGCTTTCTTATTCTACCTTTGACTTCTTATAGAAAAAGAAGAAGAAGAAGGGAAAAAAAATATCATTAGTGTTGTTACTTGGGCAATACTTAAATCAGATATATAGTATTCAATATTCACCTGTCAGCGGGCTTTCTGATTCATGCATGCACTTTAAAGATTACAGTGCAGGGAAAACAACGAATTTCCCCTCATTTGGGTTTGTGACTCCCGTTTTCATCATCTCCACCTATTTTTATTGAACTAATTATTAATCTACGTTTTGATTTTATTAGGAAGTCAAATGTAATATCAAAGCTTTAATTACGAACTTAAAATTTTAGATTAAGCGATTTTTTTTCAATTTGGTGTCTAAATCAAATAATCATTCTAAATCCAAAGATTAGGCAACCAAGGCAGGCTTACGTTGGCACTTTGCGTATCATTATCAACCCAAAATAGTCATTATATTAACAAACAAAACAAATTCCTTGGCGTCCAAGTAACTTATGGCATGGAAATTGCTAGTCAATAGAGATATAATGATATGATGTAACAGAGTCGTTAAGTATACTGACAAATGCTAGACCAGTCAATTACACGTACGAAATAAAATAAATTAGAAAAAGACATTAAAAATTTTAATGTGACTTTCTATCGTATTCATCTGATCACAGATTTTAAATATAGCTAACAGCATTATAGAAACATAAAAAAAAAAAAAGTACGAAAGTATCAAGATTGTGACGAAGTTTTTATATCATAATAAATTTACTCTTAACATTTATACAAATTTTTCTACACAACTTAGCATGACATTGTTTTTCTTTCTAAATATATATTTTTTTTACTGACGTATCATTCATCTTTATTTTTTAAGTTAATTTTTTTTTATTATTCCACTTATTTTGTACAACATCATATTACATAAAAAAAGTCGTCAATCTAATAGTGTTATTAAAGAGAAATTAACTTCATATATAGTGCCATGAAGTCAATAACAATTATCTGATTATTATATATAAAATTGATGGTCACCTACTTTGTAACTTTACTGATTAGATACTTAAATACAACTCCATTTCTGTATATATAATGTACCTAAAAGTCACGTTCAAGTTTTGTCCCCACTTAACCTCGTTTGTTTCAACTGTATCCAAAAATTTCCACAAGCTAGCGTGTTGAATAGTTTTGCTTGTTATTTAGTCACTGTCACAATCTAGCCTTTAAATGCCTTAACTTTCTTTCTCTCCAAACATATCCCATCCCATCCTATCCTATCCTCCATTATTGTATATTTATTAACTTGTGAGCAGCTTTTGAGGCCAAATCCTCCATGTATGAAAATTAATGTCCTTGCTTTACTATGCTTAATTTTATGCTACTTAACTCGCTTTCAGCTTATATATAAGTTGATGATCCTTTGTTCTGGTATGCTTTGATTCCAGTTATTAATCAGCAAATGGCAGAGGCAGAGTCTGATGGTCGCCCTTTCTACAGCTGCAAAAATTGCCTTAATCCTCTTGCCCTTCACGATGATCTTATTTCCAAAAAATATTGGGTAACTAATTGACAAAACTTTATTATTTTTTTTTCTGTAATATATTTTCTAAGATTCAGATCTTGAATAGATAAATCCCATCCACCTTTTCTTGAATTCCTCTTTTTCTTTTTTTTTTTTTTGGTTAATTTGATTTGTTTATCAGGCGAAAACAGGGAAGGCATACTTGTTTGCTCAAGCTATGAACATAGTATTGGGGAAAAAGGAAGACAAGCAGATGATAACAGGTCTTTACTCGATTGCCAACATCTATTGTAGCAAGTGTGGTGAAGAGCTGGGTTGGCAATATTTACGAGCTTATGATAGCAAACAGAGATTCAAAGAAGGCTACTTTATACTCGAAAAATTGAAGATGGTTAAGGAACATTAATTGGATTCTCTCTTATTGTAATATGGCCGCATCTTAAAGATCTAGATCATAGGAAAAAAGAAAAACTGATAATAATAATCCTATGATCGGATGGTTTATTCGGTTATTGTTTCATATGTATTTTATATACATTTGAAATTAAGTTGTATAGATGTTTTGGCTTTAACTAAGAAAAGAAGGGCCAATTAAAACCCACTTTGCTGTTTTGGGTTAAGTCCACGGAGGTTTTCTTTATATTTTCAATAATCCATAACACATTTTGCTAGTTGGAAAGCGACGCCCTTTTGGATTGTTTAATGGCTCTTTCTGAACAAATAACAGTGTATACAGTAAGAGATTTCGATATCTTGGAGGGCCGTTAGGATTGAATCTCGAGGTAATTAATTCGAAATGATTAATTAAATTGTCTTCTTCAAAGAGATTTTTACCTGAGAATTAAAATACTATTCTACTTGCTAGTTAACAATGTGATCGGCACTTTCCTATATATTTTCAAGGAATCCAAACATATTCAAATCAGAATCCGAGTCTCCCTATGAAACTTTTCTACGAGGAAGAGTCCCAAAAAAAAAAAAAAAATTCTAAATTATGAAGATTGTCCTTAAAACTTGATACTTTACAGGGATTTAGAGTGCTATAAGACTCCTGTAAATAACATATTGTAAGGTAATTTCATTACTCTCTTAAATAGAGTCTTAGCCAGCAGCTGCCCTAATCCACCATTTTTCGTAAGGTGAAACTTTGGAAATTTTGGCATCAACAATTAGTATGCACATCAATTAATTTATTTATGTAGATAGGTTGATTGTCACTCTCACATAACTTTCATTGAGTCGACAACAATATATAACTACAAATCAAACAATTCTTTGTCGAAGCTTAATCACTCTTCAAACTTCATCACCTAGCCGTGTCTCTTTTAGTCTTATTTCACAAAATATTATTGTGTGTAATAATTTCCCAAGTTATTGTCACAGTTAAGTCTTTAAATACCTTTTAATTTTATCACCTCTAAATATCCTCCACTGTTGTCTGTGAGCAGGTTTTGAGACGCCAAATCCTTCATGTTTGAAGATTTAAAGCCTTCATTAAATTGCGTTACTACGCTTTTAGCAACTTAAACTTCCTTGTAGATATTAGGCTGATATTAATTTCTTCGGTTCTGGTGTTTTTCCTTAATTTCAGTACTTATCAAATGACTGAGTTTGATGGTCGCTTCTTCTATATATAGCTGCCGAGTTTGCCTTAATCCTCTTTTCCTCCACGATGATCTTATTTCAAGAAATTTTCCGGTGACTGACAAAACTTGATTAATTTTTGTACTTTAATTTTCTGAGATTCAGATCTTGAATCGGTTTTTTAATTGATTAATTTGACTTCTGGTTGTCATGTTAGCATATATGGGATATATTATGATCATTAAAAGTTAGCATATGAGAAAAGGGTTTTATTTATATCTTATAAATATTTTATAAAGTTTTGAAATTTTATTAATTAGAAACCTCTGCTGAAATTTGTTGGAAAATCTTTGAATTTCTTCAAACTATATACTGAAATGATGTTGATGTTGATATAAACTAAATTAACTTGAATTAACGTTGATAAGCCCAGGACTTGACCATGGATGTCGTGAGTGCTTATCATTTGTTCTTCTTCTTGGCACGAATGACCGTGAATGATTTTTGGAAAGAGATGGTAAAACCAGCGACTTCTGCAACTCCAGCTGCAACGCATTGAATGCCCGCGGCAATTGGCTTAAACCTTCACTAGCCCTCACCGTGAAAATCAACGGCAGTGATCCCTTTGCTATTCACTTCGTCGTCATTATTATTGCATTTCAGTATTATTATTACGGCCCAATTATCAATTCCTAAATTAACACAACACTTATGACTCCTGTTGTCATCATATCCACCTATTTTCATAGATTGTGACCATGACTCACGGGAAGCCCAAAGGGTCGATAACAGGTGACACATAGGCACCCTCATTACACTTGATGCAGCGTGCATGTCTTCTTGTCATCTTATTTTCATATTGAACAGTTAGATAATGTATAGAAGGATCCTTAAATTTCTGTCCAACTAAAGTTTTCAACTTTACTTATATGATCTTCTGTATTTGTCCACGAGACAGAATAAATTCCTGAGACGCAAAAAGATGACATGCTTCATTCTGTATATAACAGAAGATGGCCTAGGTTAAGCTAATAAAACCTTAATGTTCTTCCCAGTAGATGAAAAAATGCAACTATGGCTTGGATATGGGAGTGTGAGGTTCAAATTACCACCCGCTGTCTCAGCATATGGAACCTCTCCTACTACCACTGTGGCATGTGCAAAGCTACTGGAGTTGACAAAGTTAGCGTCAGGATATTTATTTTAAACTAAGTTTGTGCTTTTATCCAAGTACGAAGCCACATAATGACGAGTGGGGGCAATTGCCCCCACTGAATTTGCAAAATTTTATTTATTCCTCTTTAATTTGTATTTAATACAATAAATCCTTTTTCTAGTTTTAAGTAATTTAAATTTCTAATTTATCTTATAATCATTTTCTTTTAACAGTTTCAACAATAGTTGTCTATATTAGCTATTAAACTTTAATATGTGATTAATTAATATCATTATATATTTTTAATTCACAAGATCCTATGTTAATTTTATCAATTTGTAAAATATTCAAGTTAAGAATTAAATTACAATAATCTAACCTTTTATAAAGTTTTTCTGTATAATATGTTTCACAAAAATACTTATAAATAAAAAATATTTTCTACACAAATAACCTATATATCAAATATTCTTTTTAAGTACTTTTATTGATATTAATTTAATCCTACAAATAAATATAAAATAACTTTCAAACGATTATTTTTTATAGTTTATAAATATTTTCCTTTTAGGTTCTTAATTATACAATCTTTTCAATATAAGAAAATATACAAATCTAATAATAAATATGATTTTCTTTATTTTAATTTTTTATGAATAATTTTTTTTAATGTCTCAATTTGGCTCTCACTCAAGCAAATAGCTGGCTCTGTCACTGCTTTTATCAACCGTGGATTTGATGCCAGCAAGAATGGTAGTTCCTGTTCACGCGTGAAAAAACAGAATTAATAAGAGTGGTAATCTGCATACATCAGAAACCATCAAATTAATCATTTCACTTCCATTATCCATTATTACCTTCTGTCAAGTTATTTCCGCTGCCTCCCTGATACTCTATTGGCCAATCGCTACATTGGTTGCCCAAGTTATCAGCATGGGTTGAAGCAAGAAGGAGCTTTGGCATTTCTTGAGGCAATACAGGATTAGGTCAAGTTTTCCCATCATTTTCCAACAGCACAAGTAACTTCCTCACAACTTCCCTACCGATTCTCTATGCTCTTGATGACAATCAATTGTGCTAAAAAGATTAACTCTTTCTCAAAAGTATATAAATGATGCTAAGTTTTACTGGGTTTTTTTGTTGGTTTCTCAAAATCAAAACCCATCCCAAAGATCAATCAAGCTCTAATGTGCAAAATATGTTCAAACACCAACCTGAAGCGGATGAACTGGCCATATGGAGTGCTGATCTTGCTGTGATCTTGCTTTTATATGTGGTGGGTCACGAGTCCTGCAAGACACGAAAGTAATTGAAACTTTATTGCACCTCTTTCCTTGTGTCCAAAAGGTAAAGTGAAATGGGGCCATTTCACATATTTATATACGTTAAGGCAGAGATTTTCCATATATGATGTTAGTTCACAAAAATAACCCTCCCATAAAGGGTCCATAATAAATTACATTGGGTTATACTTAAACCTAATCACATTACTCCATATATGGGTGTAACCAAAATGTCTCATTATCAAACGGTAATGGCAATTCAAAGAGTCCATAATACGCTCCTTAATGTTTGACATTAACCAATAAATAATCTACAATGGAGAATGATTTATGGCAGTCCACTAATTGTGGAAAAATTACAACAATCTCCCACTTGGATAACATAGATCATTCTCCTTGAAATGGTTATATCCACATATGTCAAACTCTAAGCAAGCCCAAACCAAACTAAATCAACTGTGCTTGTAATCTCTAAGTTATTGCAACATTGATAGGATGTTTAATCCATAACAAAGATTCTACAAACAAGTTGATAAGGTAGTAGCATGCAAGTGTAACATGGAAATGGCATTAACAAGTGATCAATATGCCTACTTCCATAAAGTCTAGGCATCCAATAGAATGACGTTAAACATCTAAACTGAATGATGCTACACATATAAGCAAGTGATGCCCTAGCATCCAATGGTGCTGTGTATGCAATGATACCACACATCCAACGGTACCACACATCCCATGATGTTGCTCACCTAATGATATGGTGCTATGCATCCAATGATGTCAATTGAGACTAACCTCGTATGTCTCAATCACAAATGACATAATAGAAAATGGCAATTCATACACAAAAGATCATGTGATTTCATTTATAGTTGCAACAAATTAGAATGCACAAAGCTCCCACTAACATAATACAATAGATGACTCTATCATACCTATATGAGTCACATGCTCTTGAAAATTTTTTAAAGCTAAACCGTTAGTTAATAGGTCAGCCAACATGAGCTCTGTTGGAATATGCTCGATATATACATAAGTTTGAGCCACTTTCGCTCTAACAAATAAGTACTTAATATCTATGTGTTTGAAGCACGAGGAACTCCTAGTATCATAAGAAAAAGCAATTGCTACCAAATTATCACAAAATATCTTCAACAGCCTCGAAACTGGAGACACAAAATCTAGCCAAAGATAAAATACTGCAACCATATAACTTGACAAGTGGCTTCATAACATGCCACATACTTTGCCTCCATAATGGAAGAAGTTGTGAGTGTCTGCTTGACGGTTTTTCAAGATACAATTCCTCCTGCCATCATGAATATATAACCAAAAGTGGATTTTCTATCATCTAAGCAACCTGCATAATCAACATCTAAATATCCAACCAAATTCAAAGTGTTAGATCGTCAATAAGTAAGCACAAAATCCTTAGTGTCTTATAAGTATCTAAATACTTTCTTTGCAGTCTTCCAGTGACTCAAACCAGGATCACTGAAGTATATTCCAAGTACACAAACAGTATAGACAATGTCAAGCTGTGTACATACTTGAGCATGCATCAAACTACCAACAACTGATGCATATAGAACTGATCACATATAAACTCCCTCATCGTCATCCTTAGAGCATTGAGACTTGGATAATTTATCACCTTTAAAAATAGTTGCCTTTCTAGGAGAACAAGACTGCATATTGAACCTACCTAAAATACACTCAATATAGGTTTTTTTGAGACAAACTACAAATACTACTAACCATGTCACGAAGGATCTCAATCCCCAAAACATAATGGGCCTCACCTAAATCTTTCATTTCAAAATGATATGATAACATGTGTTTCATCTCAAATAAAAGATCAGTATTATTAGTGGTAAGCAATATATCATCCACATATAAAACCAGAAATATGTTTTACTGCCACTGACCTTGAGATATATACATTGATCTTCTGTGTTCTCCTTAAAGCCATAGGATATGATAACTTGATCAAACTTCAAAAACCACTGCCTGGATGCTTGCTTAAGCCCATATATGGATTTGTATGACTTACATACCATGTGCCCTTTGACAGATATAACAAACCCATCAGGTTGCTTCATATACATATCCTCAGATAGATTTCCATAAAGTAATGTAGTTTTTACATCTATCTAATGGAGCTCCATCAAAATGAGCTACAAGTGCCATGATGATTTGAAATGAGTCCCTAGTAGAAACAAGTGAGAAGGTTTCTTTTTGTAATCAATACCTTCTCTTCAGCTAAAACCTTTCGTAACAAGCCCAGCCTTATATCTTTCTACCTAACCCTCAAATCATGCTTGGTTTTGAAAATCAATTTGCTACCTATTGGTTCGCTTCCTAAAGGCAATTCAATCAAATCCCACACTTGTGACACATGGATTCCATCTCATCATTCATGGCTTGTATCCAAAATGAGGCTTCAAAACCACTAATTGCTTCTTGAAAGATAACTAGATTAAAGGACATGCCCACATCATACTCATGTCCCTGCAAATAGACTACATAGTCATCAAAAATTGCAGGTGTCCTAATCCTTTAAGATCTTCTCAATGGAACTTCAGTGGTTTCTTCCTCTATAGCCATGGGCTCAGGATCTTGAATTGCTTCACCAGGAGGATCTTGAGGTAACTGAATTGATGGTAGTCTTGGAGAAATAGGTTATAGAGGGATAAGAACCATTATCCTTTCTTCTCTAAAAGCAAAACTATAGGCTCAAACTCCCACTATCATGGTTATCTTCAAAATTTATAACACAATTTGACTCAATGATTCTAGTAGAGTGGGAAGGGCAATAAAATCTAGAACCCCTTGAGCCAATACAATAGCCAATAAAATAACCATTGATAGTTTAAGCATCAAGTTTCCTAGATTGTGGATTATAAGGCCTTACCTTTGCTTTACAACCCCCCATACATAAAAGTGTCTCAAACTTGGTTTCTTGCTTGACCATAATTCATAAAGGCAATTGATTTACTAGGCATTTGGCTCAAAATGTAAGTTGCTTTTCTTTAAGGCTCAAAATGAAAGTCATTAATTTATAAAAATACATACATTTTTTAATATATTAGGGATTTAATTAATTTAAGTCACATGAATATATTTATTTACAATTTTATATTAAAAGGAAAGATAAGGCCTTCATTCTAACTTCAAAGAATAGGCAATCAAGGCAGGATTAAGTCCGCACTTTGCATATCATTATCAACCAAAAAAAAGTCATCATATTAAGAAACAAAATGAAAGAAATCATGGAATGGAAATTGCTAGTCAATATAAATAAATTTAATGATATGATGTAACATAGTTGTTAAGTGTGCTAACAAATGCCAGAAGACCAGTCAATTACACACACGAAATAAAATAAATTAGAAAAAAAAGACATTAAAATTTTTAATATGATCTTCTATCTGGTAACACTACCACATATTTTAAATATAGCTAAGAACATTCTAGAAACAAAAAAATAATTATGAAAAGTATCAAGATTGTGACAAAGTTTCTTTATCCTAATAAATTTATTCTTAATATTATGCAAATTTTTATATATAACTTAGCATGACATTGTTTTGCTTTTTAAATTATTTTATTAACATATCATTTATCTTTATTTTTTAGGTTAATCTTTTTTATATTTATTATTCCACTTATTTTGATGTACAACATCATATTACATTAAAAAAAGTTGTAAATCTAATATTATTATTCAAGAGATGTTAACTTTTATATCTTGATAGTGTTATCAAGTCTATAACAATTATCTGATTACTATGTATAGATTATTATATATAAAATTGATGGTGACTTGCATTGTAACTAAACCGAATAGATACTAAAACATAACTCCATTATTTCTGATATATAATATACACAAAGGTCTTGTTGAAGTTTAGTCCCACCTAACTTTGTTCGATTCAACTTTATCCAAAATTTTCCACAAGTCATGTGTCGAATAGTTTTGCTTTGTGCTTAGTAATTGTCACAATCTAGTCTTTAAATGCCTTAACTCTCTTTCTCTCTCTAACCTATCCAATCCTCCATTATTGTATCTGTAATAACTTGGGAGCAGGTTTTGAGGCCAAATCCTCCATGTATGAAATTAAATTAATGTCTCTTTGCTTTACTATGCTTAATTTTATGCTACTTAACTTGCTTTCAGCTTATATATATGTTGATGATCCTTTGTTGTTGATTTTCAGTTAATCAGCAAATGGCAGAGACTGATGGTCGCCCCTTCTTCAGCTGCAAAAATTGCCTTAATCCGCTTGCCCTTCACGATGATCTAGTTTCCAAAAAATATTGGGTGACTAGTTTACAAAACTTTATTATTATTTTTTTTCTGTAATATATTTTCTGAGATTCAGATCTTGAATAGATAATTTCCATGTAATTTTTCTTAATTCCTGTTTTTTTATTTTTATTTTTAAAAATTTCTTTGTTTATTAGGCAAAAACAGGGAAGGCATACTTGTTCTCTGAAGCTATGAACATAGTGTTGGGGAAAAAGGAAGACAAGCAGATGTTAACAGGTCTTTACTCAATTGCCAAAATCTATTGCAGCAAGTGTGGTGAAGAGTTGGGTTGGCAATATTTACGAGCCTATGATAGTAAACAGAGATTCAAAGAAGGCTACTTTATACTCGAAAAATTGAAAATGGTTAAGGAATATTAATTCGATTCTCTCTTTTTGTAATATAACCGCTTCTCAAAGATCTAGATCATTGGAAAAAAAAGAAAAAAATTATAATAATCCTATGATCTGATGGCTTATGTGGTTTATGTTTTATGTAACTTACATGTATTATATATATTTGAAATTAAGTTAACATAAATATTCTGGTTTTAACTAAGAAAGGAAGTGCCAATTAAAACCCACTTTGCGGTTTTGGGTTAAGTCTACAGAGGTTTTATCTTTTAAAATAATCCATAACAGATGGTAATTGGAAAGCGACTTCTTTTGGATTCTTTAATGACTCTTTCCTCCCTCACCACCCCAAAAAAGAAAAAAAAAATCGTCTAAATTAGGAAGATTATCTTTAAAATTTGATACTTTAATTACGAGGACTTAGAGTGCTATAAAAGACTCCTGTAAATTAGATATTGTAATGTAGATTCATTACTCTCTTAAAAAGAGTCTTAGCCAGGATGTGCCCATCCATCTTTTTTCGTAAGGTGAAATTTTGGAAATTTTGGTATCAACAATTAGTATGCACATTCATTGATTAATTTGTCTATGTAGACAGATTGATTGTCACCCTCACATAACTTCATTGAGTCGACACCAGTATATAATTATAAATCAAACAAGTCTTTGTCGAAGCTTAATCTCAGTCTTCAAACTTCATCACCGAACCGTGTCTCTTTCAGCCTTATCTCACAATAATATTATTGAGTGGAATAATTTCCCAGGTCATTGTCACAATTTAATCTTAAAAAACCTTAATTAAAGCAGGTTTTGGGCTTGCCAAATCCTTCATTTATGAAGATTTAAAGCCTCAATTAAATTCCTTTATTATACTTTTAGCAACTTAAACTTGCTTTTAGATATTGGGCTGATATTTACTTTCTTTGGTTCTGGTGCCTTTCTTTAATTTCAGTGCTTAGCAGATGGCTGAGTTTGATGGTCGCCTTTTATTTAGCTGCAGAATTTGCCTTAATCCTCTTTTACTCCACGATGATCTTATTTTACGAAATTTTCAGTTGAATAACAAAACTTGATTAATTTTTATGCTTTAATTTCTGAGCTTCAGATCTTGAACTGGTTGTTTAATTAATTAATTTGTCTTCAGTTTGTCACCTTAGCATAATTTGTCTTCAGTTTGTCACCTTAGCATATATAGGAGATAATATGATAATTAATTTATGTTATAATATGAGAAAAAGGTATTTATTTATATCTTATAAATATTTTATAAAGTTTTGAAATTTTATTAACTAAAAACCTCTATTGAAATTTGTTAGAAAATCTTCCATTTTCTTCAAAACATCTCTTGAAATGATGTTGACGCCAAAAAAAGGGAAAAAGAAAGAAGTCAGTTGCATGAAACACGACCTTTGAAATTAGTTTGATAATTTGTTATTTGATTTGATTATTAGGTGAAATCAGGGAAGAGCGTTCCTGTTCACTCAAGCTATGAACATGGTTATGGGGAAAATGGAAGACAAGCTGATGTTAACTGGGGTTTACTCAAGTGCCAACATTTATTGTAACAAGTGTTGAGAGAAGTTAGGTTGGCACTACTTAAAGAGATTATGATACCAAACAGAAATACAAAGACGGCAAGTTTGTGATCGACACAGTGAACATTTGAGGCCTAAGACGAAATTTGAATAGGATTGGCATTACTTCAGAGCTTATAATATCAAACATTTTGACAGAAATACAAAGAAAGCAATTTTCTGATTGAGAAAGTAAATATTTGAGGTCTAAGACGAATATTCGAGGTCTAAGACAAAAATTGAAAGAAAAAATCTTTTGCATATAAGATAAAAGTTATAAATTAAATTTAACTAAGATCTTGAATTTCAACCTTTGATGAAGTAATATTACACATTTAACTACATGGTGTTCATGTTCTTAATTTTTTATGATTTCATCATGCACTAATTTTTGTTGCTATTGGCTGTACAATTATTAGAATTTCACTTTTAAAAAATTACCAAACTTATTTCTTGATTCAACTAGTTAATGTTCTCCTCATCTTCGGTTTTTTAATATTCATAATTAGTGGTGAAATCAGTAGGTGGCTGGGTCGGGCTACAGCCCAGCCCAGTTGTTGAAAACATTTCATGTTGGTATAAAAAGTTCAAATTATAACTTTTATACTCTTACTTTAAAACAAATTTTTTTTCCTCTAACCCATCCAAATTTGAGAAAAACAAAATATTTATATAGAAAAGATTTATTTTAAATCTCATACCATATTTAAAATAAAAATTTTCTTTATTATCTTTATTCTCTCTTATAAAATATAATCACTTAAATCTTAATTTACCAGATTATAACTTTCTATTATTTTCCTCCTCTTTCCCTCTAAATTTTTAATTTAATACATAAACAAAATAAATATGTATACTTTGCTTACCTTACATATTTTTTATTAGAATAACCTAAAGTTAAAAGCTAATTAACTGAAAAAATAATGTGGGAAAATTACAAAACAACTGTAAAATTTAGGGGTTGTTTTGTTAAGGACAGGAAAAACTTAAAACTGGTGCTACCAAAATCCCTCCACCTAAGGGGTTTAAGTATTTCAATGAAAGTAATAGTTCAACTATTTTGTAACAATCGGTTTTCACATGCAACTCGCTTCGATTTTTTGAGCTAAATTTGCATAATTATGTTTTGGATTCATCCAAAAAACTTGATACTAAATAAATAGGAAATTATACTAAAATCATATGACATGGTGCAAGAGAATTGGTATTTTCTATTTGTGTATAGGGATGACAACCAATTATTAGATACGTTTGTACCCAAAGTTGGAACAAAAAATAATTAGGAGGTAAACATGAAATTAGTTATATATATGAATAAAGATTGATGTATCATTAAAAAAAAATCTAATTTTATTACCATATATTTAAGAAAAATGTATAGTAATGCTACATGTGTGTGTGTTTATATATATAATTACAAACTTTTAAATAAAAATAGAAGTTACATTGTTGTTCATCATCAAATTCATAATTCATTTTTAATATTATACTAAAGTTGCAATTGCAAACTTAATATAATAATTCTTGAATGTAAAGGAACAGTATATTGTTCTCTTATAATAATATATCCTTTATCCACATTTGTTGAACATATTTCACCTTTAATACTTCATTCATTAATAAGTCTCACGTCTATTCATATATAAAGAAGAGTGTATAAACAATTTATGGATCATAATGCCACTGACTTGATGACAACAATCAAAATACTTTAGATAATTACTATGCTTTTAAATGAATTGATTATTGTCAACATCAAGCAGCTTTATTGAATTGATACGATATATAACTCTAGATTTAATAGCCCTTGTACTTCGTTGAAGCTTTGCCTTCACATTTCACCACCGAATTAATTGTCAACCTTTTCTCTTTCAAACTTGTTTCTTCCAACGCTACACCCTTGTTCTTTTGCACATTACAATGCTATTATTCTGTCGAATAATTTGCTAGTTATTATTACATGTACAATTTAGTCTTTAACTTTCTCACCAATCCTTCAATATACGTGTCTCCAAAATCGTGAGCAGGTCCCTGGCCGGCCATATCATGTATGAAGATTTGAAGCCTTTGCTTTGCTATGCTTTATGCAACACTTGCTTTTATTACATCTTGTTCCTCAATTTCTTGTGTTATGATTTGATTTCAGTTAATCAAATGGCAGCTGATGATCTTAGTGGTCGCCCCTTCTATGGCTGCAAAAATTGCCTAAGTCCTCTTGCTCTTCACGATGATCTTGTTTCAAGCAGTTTTATGGTGATTAGCAAAACTTAATTAATTTTTGCATGCTCTAATTTTCTGGTATTCAGATTTTGATCAATCTTTTGTTTAATCTGTCTCCAATTTGTCATGTTAGCATAGATGATCATTAATTAATTCAGCAAGATTATCACATGATCAGAGAAAAGGGTTTTATTTAATACTTTTGGAAATTCGTTACAAAATCTTCAAATTTTCTCTTGAATATATTGTAACAAATTCCTTTGAGATTAGTTATTGAAAATTAATTTTGTGAATTGATCTGATTATTAATTAGGTACAATCAGGGAGGGCGTATATGTTTGCTAAAGCTATGAACATAGTTCTGGGGAGTAAGGAAAATAAACTGATGATGTCTGGTTTTTACTCAATTGCCAACATTTATTGTATCAAGTGTGGAGAGGAGTTGGGTTGGCAATATTTATGTGCTCACGAGCCCTCACACAAATACAGAGAAGGGATGTCTGTAATCGAGAAAGCGAAGATGACGGAGAAATCTTAACTGGATTCTACATTATCGGGTCCTTAATATTATAATGTTCCTTCGAAATCATTTGATGGATAAAAATAAATACTTATCATCCCATTATAAAAAGACTATATATATATTGTAATAATGCACCACGATGAGAAGGTTTATGTGGCTTGTACTGTATATATTTTTTGCACCTCATATATATTAATTATATGCCTTCTAGTCACTTAATGAAATATTTTGCAACAACCCACTTTTATATAAATTGTTAAGGAACTTTAAACTTATGAATAATATTACACATATAACCTATTTACAAACACCTCTTCCTATAATGTGAATTAAAAAAAAATTCTTATTAAAGATGTAATTATCATATCATGCATTGTAACTTCTCTTATTCATTTTTATTTTTTACTCTTCCAATGAACTTTTATCAACTCAGATTGTAAAGAATTAGTTGTAGAATTTGATTATCGATGTAGAATTGCTTTAAATTTGTATGGTTTTCGTTTTGCTATTGGGATCACTCAAAACACCTCCTAATAATACTTGCAAGGTGATTCTCCCTTTAACATAGATAGTTAAGCATCCTCTCAAAAGTGTATCCCATTAGTTGTATCAAGAGATTTGGTATTTTATACTTGTATCTAAGGAGATGTTAATTGACAAATCCGGTTGCTAGACCTAAATTTGAACCAATGAGAATCCTAAAATATCGTAACAAAATCTATTAGTTTCTAACACTAAAACTTTTGCTTTGAAGATATATAGTGTTACAAATGCAAAAGTTATTTTAAATACAAATGAATGTAACATAATTCTTTTATTGATGTATTATTGATCATAATTTATTGATTTATTAACTTTTACCTTAATCATTTCATTCATTTTATGCTATATGAGTTTATATATATAAGAAGTTTGTATATAAATTTTATATACATGGATGTATAAAATTACCCAAAAAAAATATTGCTGACTTTTAATATATTGGATAGTTTTACCAAATCAAATCAATAATCGTCAGGCTACTATAAATTATTTATATCTACTTTAGATTGCGTAGACACATTTCAACCTCTGTAGATCCACTAATTGTCATCTATGGAGTAAGTTTACCAAAGAGATATAAAAATATAACTCATTTGAAGCTTGTGTCGTTTTCCTCATTATAATATATAATTATTGGGTGAAATAGTTTCCTTAGTCATTGTCACCATAATTCATTAATTCATTTAAATATCTAAACTTTCTCATCTATATATTTGACTCTACACTTTTGAGCTGCAGAAATTGCCTTAAAAACTCTTGCCCTTTGCCACGATCGAATTATCATAAGAAAAGACACTTGGTGACTAAAAATAACTTAGTTTTTTGCTATAATTTTCTGAAATCCAAATCTTGAATTAATCTTTTATTTTTATCTTCCATCGGTTATGGTATAAGACAGATAATAAATTATAAATCAGGTCGATAATAACGTCATCTTAAAGATCATTTGGTAGATATCACATCATAGTCCATTTCTATAGAAATATAATGATAAATTGGTGTTAAATTTGTAAAAATCATAACACAAAAGGGTTTATATATGTGATTTATTTTCAATGTTCCTCGTATTCGATATTCATATTTAGTAATATTGCATATATAACTCATCTACAACCATTTTTTTTACAAGTTGAGTTGGCGAAATATCACTTTAATATGTAAAAAATTTAAAATAAATAAAAGAAATTATCCATCCACTAATATTTTTGTCAACTCAAGTTATAAAAAAAAGTTTGTAAATGAGTTATAAATATTTATTGTTTTATTTGAAATCATGATTTAAATTGCAACTCTAAAGAGATTTTAACTTAAAAACATATGTCTATACTTAGATCAATCTATTGGAGATGTAAATAAAATGAATACAATACCTCAAAATTGATAATGAACAATTCCACCAACACAAGAATTAATCAAGACTCCATCTAGAAGAAAAGGTGTATAATAAAAGGAAAAAAAAATCAAATTCTCCATAAGTTATCTCTACTTATTTATTTTTTAGTATTTTCTCACATAGTCTCTCATATTCATATTTTATTAAATCAACTACGCATCAAGGAAATCATATAAATCCCCCATCAAATCCCCTGTTATTATAGCTTGTGGTTATTCGAAATTTTCATTCCATTTTTTATAAACCAAATCAGTGATGAAGTTAGTAATGGATTTTATAAAGAAAATTATATAAAACTAGATTTTTTTCTATTAAGATAAAAAAATCATACATAAATACACCAACATCTACTATCTTTTTTTTTTCTAGCATTACGATGTTGTTTGTTTTTATTTACAGAAAATAATTTTCTAAACTAAATATTTATCAATATATTTTAAACCAATAACAATCTTATATTATTTTTAAAATTTCAAAAAAATTTAAAACACAAATTACAAATCAAACACGTCCGTCCGAAGGCTTACACTTTACATTTACGTACATGCCAACGTAATCATTCGAATTGGTAAAGAGCAGGAGGCCGCCGACGTACCAAATTAAGACTTAGGTCGCGGTTGACAATAATAATTTCAATTAGTGCGTAAACATGAAGTGAATGAAATGCTGGGTAAAGCAACATTTGGTGACTCGACACAGAGCCAAAAATTCCACACCCGTGAATGCCACGGCACAATAACTCACGCGGTTCACGCTCTTCCAAACCCGCGCGTCAAATTACCTCTTCTTCAACTAACCAATTGCAAGTTCCAACAAATCTCTTTTGACTAAAATACACAGCACCTTGTCCGAAATGAAATGAAAAGAAAATAAAATCCAATCATCTCAAAACAAAACACTCTTAAAAAAATTCCACACTTGGCTACCCAAATCATGAACCTCACCAACTCACTAATCATTAATTAATTGAACCTCTCTATTAATTTTGATATAATTTCTCTAACTTTTTCTTCATCTTCGCAGTAACATCTCCATTGCATCTTCGTGTTTCATTTTTCAAGTAAAGAATATAGTAAAGACTTTCCTTTTAACTTTCGGCTTTTTAAAATTTTTTGTATTTGTAATAATGACTCTACTTTTATTTCCTTTTTAATTTTTAATTTTTGGGGTTTATTATTATTAATGAATTAATAATAAAAATCCTGTCTTTATCAAACCCATTTGTTTATTACACAATCTTATGTGGAATCTTTACTCAACCTTGTAAACACTGGTCTAATCCTGCACGCTAGCTACTGTTTATGTTCTCTGTCCATCTGGGGAGCCCTTTGTTTCATCATAATCTTCTCCTTCTTCTTCTTCAACACTGAACTTGTGGGTAAACACTTTTTTGTAACAGTATCTTTTTTTCGCTTTCTTTATCTTGTTTTGATCAATACGGTTTTGTAATTTTAGTGTTTTTTGGTGGGTAGTTGGGTGTTTCGAACCTCCAAGTGTGGTTTTGATCAATGGCTGAACTGGTTGGTCCGAGGTTGTACAGCTGCTGTAACTGTCGAAACAATGTTTCACTTCATGATGATATTATCTCCAAGGCCTTTCAGGTACTAATTCTCATTTTTTGAACTATCTTTTGACTGTTTTGGATTGTAGAGTTTGTGTTACCTGGTAATTGGATTACAAACAAACTAGAATTCTTGCAAGTTATGAGATTTTGCGAGACATCCATGTGTGGAAAGTTTGCAGCTCTGTGCGTATAGACTGTTGGATATTATTTGTCTCTTGTGAAAGTGGGTACAGTGTCAATAATTGAATTGAATTGGGATGAGCTTCGACTTTGTTTCAGGCATGATTTTGTGGGTTTACTGTACATCATCATATTCTTATATCTGTTTTGCTATGGAAATAAACTGTTGATGGAAAAAAACTTTTGGGTATTTCTTGTGAAATGGGAACAATTTCAATAAGTGGGTTGAGATTGAATCTTGTTTTCAAGAATGATAATGTGGGTGTAATGTACATCATATTCATATATGTCAGTTTTCTAAAGAATTTGCCAGATCATTTTGATTTAGGTTTGACTGTGATAAAGAGTTGTGGCAGATGTTTTATTCCAACATTGTTTTGCATAATTTTGTTTAGGGAAGAAATGGTAGAGCCTTTCTGTTCTCCCACGCGATGAATGTTGTTGTAGGGCCAAAAGAGGACAGGCATCTGTTGACTGGTCTCCACACTGTTGCTGATATCTATTGCGGTGATTGTCGGGAGGTTTTGGGGTGGAAGTATGAGCGAGCTTATGAGGCATCACAGAAGTACAAGGAAGGAAAGTTCATACTGGAAAAGTCGAAGATTGTTAGGGATAATTGGTAGCACTCCATCAGGGCCCTGACTTATTCGTTCCTCTGTATTGATGTAAATGGATTGGTGCCTTGTGGTGTTCATTTTGTACAGAAACTTCTCACCCATTTGAAAAATTGTCATTGTTTCTCACCGTTGATTCTTTTCACATGCCATGTGTTGAGGATGTGTAATGGATTCAGCAATTCGTGTGTCAATATAATTGTGATATAATTTCAGAATTTGCAAATGTTTGTGGTTGAAATGGTTGTTATAAGCATTAAAAAAACTTTTTCCCTTTCCTTCCTGGGCATAGCAATATTTATGATGTTCAAGTATAGTGAATTGCATTCTGTTGCCTATACTTGGATGAGAACTTGGTTTAAGTAAAATTCCCATCTATATCAGCTACCATTGGTCATATTTTTGAATTAGGCAGCTACCTTGATGTATAGCTGCAATCATATGAGAACTCAGTAAAGGTTTGCTCTATTATTTTTAGACTTTCGTTATGTAGGTATATTTTCTCTCAAAATAACTATTGAATGTGTATTTTCTTTTTATTATGTTATGTTGGTATTGCTGAATACATTTTCAAGACATACATTATTTGTTATGGCTTTTTGGTATGACCTTGTGCAATCTTTTATCTGTTTCACTTATCGTCCTGTTAAATTAAATGAACCATGTTCAAAGTAAGGTAGTTTTAAAGTAAGTTTGCTTGCCTAGTTGTCCACAAAATCAGTGTAAAATAGTGTCGGGGACTTTTATGTATGTCCTGCTCTCACTGCACTCTCATTTACTGCCAATTTAGATTGTTAATTATAGCTAATATCAGCAAACCTTTCGTGTGAAAGTTGCTTTAGCTTGCACTACTAATGGTTGAACTTGTAGTAGCTTCTGCTGGTAGATGCGGCATCCTTGCCTGCTGGACATTCAAGGCAAGAACACTTTAAGCTAGCTGCAGAAAGTCATTAGACATCTTGTCAAATACGACACCTGTGATTTGATGTCTATTTGGTAGCATAGGTAGAGAGGTGTTGTCATGTTAGTTTTATATCATCACGTGATGCATCACACAAGACTGTATCAGAAATCGGTTTTAATGATATTGTTAAGATCTCATGACTTGTATTATGCTTTGTTCATATTAGTTTGTTCTTATTTAGTATGATCTGTGATACATAAAAAGTTTAGGTCTCTCACTAGTTATGAAACTCGTTGAACTGCAGCAACTTGTTTGCAGTGAATGTGAAGAGCAAAAGTGAAAGTTAGGATTATGGAGTCTTGATTATATTGTTATCGGCCCTGACCCATTCCAAGAATCCTATAAACTGGGCCTCGACCAAGTTTGAGCTGGGCTTGCATAGAGAGCGATATGCAGACCTGGGCCATGAATCATTGACAAGCTTTCCGGTATGGAGGGTTGTATATGTCTCCAACAATCAAGCTAATTGGGGCGGTTTTCTTAGCATCCCTCAATTAAAATTTTAAAACGTAATTTGTTTCCTAAAATACCCTCAAATTCACCGAATAACCTTATACTATTTTTCTTCCAAAACACACACACCCAGCCTAATAGTTTGGCATAGCAATAGTTTGTTACAATGCGGTGGTTAGAAGCTTTTCTTAAAATGCATTTGTTTTAATTTATTTACTTAGTTTAATACTAACAATTTTTTTATTTATTATTATTATTATTTATGATTTTTTACTGTTATTTAAAAAGATCTTATGAGTGATTTTATAGTAGGAGAAAACTTATCTTATGGGTGATTGTCTATTAGGAAAAAAAACTCAAAATTGAAGTTTTCTTAGTATTGGTTTTTTTTTAAATTTTGAAATATTAAAGGAAGTAGATACCCGTATTTAATTTTGGTTACGTTAGGCTGTGTTCGATTTTTAATCAAAATCCTGTTTTTTATATTGCACATTTTTTAAAGTATTTTACATTTAATATCAATCATATATCCTTTTCAAAATTTAAAATAATTTAAATTAACTACATATTCTTAAATCTAATTGAAAACAAAAACACAAATCACAATATGAACACACACTTATTTTCTTTTATAACAAAAGCACTTATGGATAATTTAATATATAAGTTGTATATTGGTCAAACCAAACCGTTAATAATTTTTTTCATAAGAGTTCTATTTTTAGTTTTTACAAATTCTATCATGATAAGATCTAGTTTTATATGCTTGAACAAACCTAGAAAAAGGAAGTATCTACACTTTATTATTGACTTGTATGTGGATCGCTGCGGTGATAAATGAACAAGTCTGCAATTGTTGTACATAATTTTCATTAAAATGATGTCTCTGCAAACCTCTAGATATCTATAAAGCTGCTCCATCAGTCAACATCAAAGACGCTTTCTTTGTGAAAATAATTTCTGGGTTTCTCTAATTTAAGTTCCTGAAAATAGGTAAGGAATCTCTTACGTTAAAAGTGTTATGGCAATGTTCAATTTGATCGGACGGGCATGATTGGAAGTCCTACTCTGCCTTCCTTCCCCCAAAAGTTAAAGACTGTCCAGAGAAACCGAAACAGATTGTTTGAGAAAGTATTTGTGTATAATTACAAACTTATTCAAATTCTTTTCTATAATCTGAGATACTTCATTGCAAAATATCTTCCTCCATGGAAAATTGTGTAAAGGTTTTAAACTATATCAACTTACGGTTTAAATAAAAAACTAAAGATTACCGTTTATGTATCTGAAAGATAAAAGGTGTTTATAGGGAAAAAAAAAAAATAAATGTAGGTTTTCTTTATAAAGAGTGTATTACAAAATAAACATAAAACAAATATTATTTAAAAAATGAAGTTTTTTTTTAATTTTATTTTAATGTCGGGTACAAAGAGAACTAGACTCTATGCATGCTTTGTTAAGTAAAATTAAAAAAAAAAGAATTTTTAATAAATAAAGTGAAATCCACCTATCCAAAGATTTTATACCAAATTAGATTATATGAATTTACTTATTCAAGTGTGCTGTACATCTAAAATTTTTCGTTATACATGATGCATCAAACAGAATTATATAGTAGACTATGAGTAATGCTACTCATATAAACTACTTATACAAACTCATTCATACAAACTGATGTGGTATCCCTCTATGATTGTCACATCACCCATGTTAATTAATGTCATTTATTATTAATATATGTTTATCAAATCACTGTATTTATTTATCAAATCACATCATGCCACGTCAGTTTGTATGGGTTAGTTTGTATAAGTAGTTTGTAAGAGTAGCATTACTCGTAGACTATATATCAGAGTTGTTTTTAATCATATTGTTAAGCTTTAACAACATAATTTTGGGATTTGTTCGTATTGACTATAATCTGTGACAGAAAAACAATATAGGGATCTGATTTCGTAGAAATCTCTATGAACAGCAGCAGTTTCCTTGCAGTGAATGCGGAGGGCAGAAGCGAAGTGACCCGTCAATAGCATTGTTGGATCTCCTTAACATTATAAAATATAGGCCATGACCTGTTCCAATGAGGTTTAGCTGGGCAGGCTTAGTAATGACCTGCAGACTTGGGCCTCAGAATCTGACAAGCTTTTTGCTTTTCAGTGATTCCATTTGTCTTCAACTCCCAACAGCCGAAGTATCAAACAAAAGGGCACTTTTCTTATCATAAAAATTATATATATCTAAAAAATTATATATATCTACTCATCTCTTCATCAAAAATATGAAATTACTTTCTCATGTGATAACAATTAAACCTATTAATTGAAATAAACTTCACTAATATAAATCATATAAGTGTCCTACACAAATATATAGTTATAGCTAATACTTCCAAAATTTTCAACAAAAATTATGAAAAAGGAAAACAAATGGAAACTTGAAAAGCTCCATTATGTGGTCAACCTCTAGCTTGATTCTTACTCTTTAAATTTGCACCCTGCAAGAAAAAATAATTTATATAGAATTAAATTCTCTTTCAACAACACAAATGAACACTAAAAATTTTAAATGTAATGATTAAATTTTCAAAATAATTAAATTTAAAAGAAAAATATAGAAGATCTACTCATTGTAACTGTATTACCTCCTGAATCAAATACAAAGATAAAGTCAACTTACAAAGATAAAGTCAACTTCTAATTAAAGGACAATAAAATAAAAAATTGCCTAAGAAAACTAAAGCCGATACTACTATACTGATCATTAATCCTAAAGGCAAAAAATTTTCCCCAAAAAAAAGAAATCCTTAAAGATTCCTTAACAATCTCTTCATTTCTTGCTTTTTTAGAGAAGCAATCGTTTCTCTACTTTGCAATGAATTAACTAGGGGTGTGCATGGTACACCATCACCCGCCCGAACCCGACATACCCGCCATGGTATAGTGGAGGTATGGTAAGGTATAAAAAAAATATAGGGTGTGGTATGGTATAGATTTTCAAAATCTGTCATAGTATGGTATGGTAGGGGGGTATTTTTGAAAATACCCGAAAATACCATACCATACCATACCTTTTTAAAAAAATAAAAAATATGCCACGTGTCAGTATTTAATTGGTTACATAAAATATTTTTGTATGAGTGTTATAGTTTCTTTTTTCTTAGCCTTTTTATTTTCTCAAATTTGTATTAGATTGGAAGTTGAAAAGATTGAAACTTTGTAGAATTTAAAGGTTGGACTTGAAGGTTGGAAGTTGGAACTTTGTGGAAGGATTCGGATATGTAGTTTACTTGTTATTTGTGTTGTTATGGACATGTAATTGCTTGAGTATTCGTGTTGTTATGGAATATGTAGTTACGTGATATTTTTGTATTGTTATAAATATGATGTTACTTGATTATTTGTGTTGTTATAAAATATGTAGTTACTTAATTATTTGTATTGTTAAGGATGTGTAATTGCTTATTTTTTTATTTAGTACAAACTTTATGAATCATAATATTAAACAATGTCAAAATAAGAACTTAAAGTGTCAAAATCTGGTCAATTTGGTCAACTACCTGAATAATACCATACCATACCCGCCCTTACTCTACCATGCATAAATGTGGTATGGTATTGTATTAAAAAATGGTATGGTATGGTATAAAAATAAAAAACTCGACATATGTAGGGTATGGAGATGGTATGACGATACCACACCATACCCTACCATTTACACACCCCTAAAATTAACAACTATTAGTATCAAAATATTAAGCATGCCCCACTCTGCTTTTCATCATGATCACGTCTCCTCCCGCTCTCCTCTTCTTTATTATTATTATTATTTTTTATATGTGGGTTGCACTGGGCTTCATCTATCAACACTAAGCCCATGGATCGCTATTACATTTGTCCAATACCTAACGTTATATTGGATGAAATTAGTCACATAGGACTTTTGTATGTGTAGAATTAATGCTTCAGAAATTATCAACACCACCGTATTTGTTTCTTTTTGTATAGATCAGTCATGCACATCTTGACCAAAAAATTCCCCATTTTTTTATCCCTATATCATAATAAATTATTTTCAAAAAAAGTAATAAAAAATTTCACTTGTATTAAAATGTAAATAACTTGAATGAAATTAATCTTGTCTATTATATCGTAAATCATTAAACATTATCATAGGTGGACCCATGTTGTAACCAGGGGGGCCGGGGCCCCACTGAAAAATCAACGTTTTTTATAACCCATAAGTTTCAACAGTTACAGATAATACCCCAAATATACCCTTGTTCAAAAAATGCGTAATTTCAGCAAATATATTCTCCTACCCATGGGTTCATCTTTAACTTTAGGTATTTTTTTGGTTAAATCCTTTTAGAGTTACATGTGCCTCTATTTTATGTTATTACATGATTGAAATATCATTATATATATACTCATAAAATTTATTAGAAGGCTTTTAGAGTATACATAATCATAATAGATTTAAAAGATTATCTGTAATATACAACATCAATATAAATTTATATATATATTTTTTGAACTTAGTTAATCATCAATTTAGTAATTTACATATAATATTAAATTTAGAAAATGAAATAGTACAAAAAAATCTCTATTTATAGAATATCAAAATCTAAATGTTAAATACGTTTAATTCTCATATAAAGTGTTAAAAAAATATTATTTAAAACATACTAATTTAATTATAATCAAAAGAATTTAGAACTTATACATATGTTAGAAAATTCTTTCTTCAAACTATATTATAGCACTTTAATCTTATACATGAAAAAATTATCTAATTTTTAATTTATCTGAAAATTATTTTAAATATAATTAAATCTTAATTATTATATTTGTCTACTTATATTGATCTTACTTCCAGACTATATAGTGTCCCTTCTAAAGGAAATTTCAAGGTCCGCCACTAAACATTATGATCATCATCATCATCGTGCTGAAATTGCAGTAATAACATGACTCGCAAAATCTTTGTTGCAACACAATTATCCAAAAGAAAATTTTAATAGCAATAAAGGACTAATACAGTAAGGTACACAATCACACTGTACAAAGTACAAACTCAATGAAAACCACTTTTAGTGCTAGCTCCACAGCCAAAATATACCAAGCGTATCGCTCATAAACTAGTTACCAAAATCACCAGAGAGTCGACATAACGTGCCACCCTAAATCAGTCCACCCACTGGCGACCACCACCCAGTCCACTCGAATCATTCTAGATCAATCATCGATTGACTGGATCATAGCATTATCAACAACAGATTGAATTGAAAAAAAGTCAAAGATGAGAGAGATTGATCGGTTTTAAGTAGTGGTTTTTTTTTTCCCAGAGTGAATTTAGCATGTGGCGTCTCCCAGAGCTCAGCCTTCAACGTAAAATTAGAAAACTTTGAGTATAAGCCTTGAAAGATATTTCTCTCAATTGATTATCAACGTTGTTTAGTACACATATATATACAAAAAAGCTTTGGACAACTGTCAAACTTTGATTGGTTAAATTGTAACTAATGATAACTAATTGCTACTCTGCTAACAGAGCTAATAGAACCAGCTAATAGAGTTAATAGAACCAACTAACAAGCTAACAATATTAACTAACTATACTGAACAATTATAGCTAACAGGCCCCTTCAAGTGCAGCTGGGGAAGTCTTAGAACTACCACAGCAAGTTTGATCCAAAGTTTGAACTGTAAGTTTATGCTTGTGAGCATCAAACCAAGGACCTGACAAAGGTTTAGTGAGAATATTAACATTCTGCATTGTAGCAGAGATATGATTAACAACTTTGATAAAATGAATATCAACTTCAATGTGTTTGGTCTTAGCATGAAACACAGATTGGCAGTCAAGCACTCAACACCTTTATTTTCACACCGTAACACAGGAACATCATTAAGTTGAAAACCAAGTTCTTCTAATAAACTTTTCAACTAGATGATTTCTGTGGCTGCTGAAGATAATGTTCTATATTCAAATTCTGTAGATGAACGAGCAACTACATTCTGTTTCTTGAAACTCTAATAGATGAGATTATTGCCACAATAAATGTAGCATCCTAAAACAGATTTTTGATCATATAAAGAGTTGGCCTAGTCAGCATCACTATAGCCATTTAAAGTCAAAGAATCCATTGGTTAAAACACAAGACCATGATCAATTGTCCCCTTGATATATCTCAAAACTCTTTTGCAAACTTGCCAATGATTTTCTGTTGGAGATTGTAGAAATTGACTCAATTTATTCACAACAAAAGAGATATCAGGTCTAGACATGGACAAGTATTGTAATGCACCAATAACACTCCTGTAAACACTTGGATTTTCAAATGAAAGACTATCATTTGTAGCTAGCTTTGCGTTAGTAACCATAGGAGTAGTTACTGCTTTAGCATTAAACATATTACTTTTCTTAAGTAAGTTAGTACCATACTTGCTCTGAGTAAGCAACAAAGAACCAGCTAATCTCTAAATTTTGAAGCCAAGAAAATAGCTCACTAAACCCAAAGTTTTCAAGGCAAAATGCGTATTTAGGTCTAAGCTAACCTGTTGTAGTTGAGATTTACAACTTCCAGTAACTAATATATCATTGACATAGACCAACACTAGTATGATATTGGCCTTGTACTTGAAAATGAATAGACTTGTACCTGACTTAGACACCTGAAAGCCCCACTGAAGTATTTCACCTTTAAGCTTGTTAAACCAAACTCTAGGAGCTTGCTTCAAACCATAGAGAGACTTGTGTAAATGACAAACATAGTTAGGATGAGTATAGTCAACAAAACTTGCTAGTTGAGCCATAAAAACAGTCTCCTAGAGATCACCATTAAGAAAAGCATTGTTTACATCTATATGTTGTATATCCCATTGATAAGTGACTCCCAAAGAAAGAACAACTTGAATGGTTGAAGGCTTGATAACAGGACTAAAGATATTAAAGTAATCCACTCTCGGGGCTTGTTGAAAACCCTTAGCAACTAATCTAGCTTTGTAATGTTGCACGCTACCATCTGAATTATACTTAATTCTAAATGCCTATTTATTATCAACAATATGCATATTTGCAGTGGGGGTAACTAGTGACCATATGTTGTTAGCTTGTAAGGCTTGGAATTCAGTTTGTATAGCTTGTAACCTATTAGGATCTTACAAAGCTTGAGCAACTGATGTTGGTTTAGATAAAGAAGTACTACATTGATAGACCTATGGTTTAAAAACTCTAGCTTTTGCCCTTGTCATCATAGGATGAGTGTTAACAGGAGCTGGTAGAGAAGTAGACAATGTAGGTAAGGGTAATGGCGAAGAAGTAGGTATTTGTTGTTGTGATGATAGTGGTGGTTGCTGTAGTGAGAATGTTAGAGATATACAATTTGATGAAGGTGACACAGAAGAACTCATAGCAGAATTTATAGAATGAGTGTTAGCAAAAATGTTTGGTTGAATAAAGTCTAATAAAGGTTGAAAGTTATTTAACTGAGATTTGGAGAAAAAGAAAGGAGGAAAATACCAAGGAACAAATGAGGTAGAATTTAAATTCTCAGGATTAGAATAAGAAGAATGAGAAAAAGAAGAAACAGAAGCAAAAGGAAATAGTTGTTCATTAAAAGAGACACTTTTGGCTATGTAAATTCGACTAGTGGAATTTAAACACAAGTAACCTTTGTGTATCAAACTGTAGCCTAAAAAGACACATACATTAGAATGAAAAGAGAACTTGTGACCATGATATGGTCTTAAGTTTGGATAACAAGCACAACCAAAGACCCTAAGATGTTTATAATAAAGTGCTTTATGAAATAGAGTAAAGAATGGACAAGAAAATTTAAGAACTGGAGTTGGTAATCAGTAGCAGCACTGAAAGCAAACCACCAAAACTTCAGAGGCATAGAGGCTTGGGCAAGAACGGTAAGTCCTATTTCCACCACATGCCTATACTTTCTTTCTATTGAACCATTTTGTGGATGTGTATGAGGGCAAGGATGCCAAAATTGAATTCATAGTATAGCACAAATAGAAGCAAGAGGTCAAAACTCACATCCCTAATCAGATTGTAAGCATTTCAACTTTCTTCCAATTTTTCTCTCCACCAATGCTAGAAACTATTGAAAAATCCTTCACTTCAGACTTCAATCTCAAAGGAAAAAGCCAACAATATATGCTAAAATCATCAACAAATAAGAGATAATAATTATAGCCTTCAATAGATGATATTGCTGATGGTCCCCAAACATCTATAAAGATTAATTCAAGAGGAAATTATGACTGAGAATAAGATGAAGGATAAGCTACATGATTTTATTTTCCATACTTGCAAGATTCATAAAACAAAGAGTTATTGGATACACAATGAAACAATTGAGTATCTTGAAAAACTTTAGCTAAAATCTGAACATGAGGATGGCCAAGCCTTTTATGCCACATGATACAATCACTAGTCTTATTATTAGTATATAAATCGAAATTAACAACACAGGAAACTGGAGTAACTGGATGAAAACAGCTTCTTTGAGAAGAAGAAAATAGATAGGAGGAAGCTTTAACAACAGATGAAGTCATTGAATAGCATGAAAAATTAGTTGATGAATCAAGATCTTGAAGTTAGTAAAGACCTTCACTGAGTTTGCCTTGCAGAAGTGGAATTCCCGTTTTCTTATCCTTAACAAGATAGAAATTTGAGTGAAATTCTATGACAACGTGATTATCCTTGGTTAATTGAGATATGCTAAGCAAATTTCTAGTAATAGAGGGAACTTGAAGTATCGTTTTGAGCAAGATATCTCCATTGGATTTAGAATAATGTAAAACACTAGAACCAATACGAGCAATAGATATAGTGTTACCATTTTCAACTTGAACCATATCTCTTCAGGTATATGTAGATTGCATTGTGAGATTACTTAGATCAGAGGTGATGTGATCAATTGCCCCTGTGTCTAAACTTAACAACAATAGCTGGTGAAGCAATAAAACCTTGAGGAGCTTACTGTGCTGAAAAATTTTCAGCTATATTTGTTGATGAAGTAACAAAAGCCTAAGAGCTTGGCTATTGTGTTGGACTATGATAGCTAACATCAAACCTTTTAAAACATTTCACAACTGTATCTCCTGCCTTACCACAAAGTTGGCAAACATGTTTAATAGTAGAACCATTAGAACCTCCATTAGTAGCTGGATGAGAATTAGTGACATTATAACCTCCTGCATTGTTGCCTCCTCTGCCATAGAAATTTCTATTTCTACCTCTGCCTCTAGAGTTAGAACCAAAATGAGCTCTTCCGGTTTGAATATTAGTACCAAACTGAGGCATTCTAGTTACAAGGTAAGCACTAGATCCTATATGAACCACTTGTGCAGGATTATGTTGCTCTAAACTTAGTTCATAACTTTGTAACTGATATTGTGCCTCTTCTAATGAAATAGATCCAACTTTGAAGGTAATATTAACAACAATAGCATCATATGCTCGTCATAGTCCATCAACTATGTGTAACAATAAATCAAGATCTGTTATCTTAGTGCCTATAGCATATAAGATATCAGCAAATGACCTCATTTTCAGAAAATAGTCTGAGATTGAAAGAGAACCTTTCTTAGTTGTTTGGAGTTGGTGCTTGATATGCATAGCTCTTGCATTTGATTTAGTGTTGAACAAGCATTCTAAAGAATTCCAAACCTCAAAAGATGTCATGCATCTAACAACATAACCGAACATGGATTTCAAAATTGAAGATAACATCCAGCTTAAAACAAATTGATCAGATCACTGCCAAATAACATGCTCAGAATTGATATGAGTGATCACACTTGCTGGATCTGTATTGGATTGATCTTGAATTTTGATAATAGTAGGAGGATAATGATGACTTCTATCAATAAAGCTTTTAAGATTGTAGGCTTTCAATGTTGACAGGATCTGAGACTTCCAGAAACCATAATTGCCTTATTGAAGTTGGATAGAAGTAGTAGGAAGAGCTGCTGGTATATCACTAGATTTAAAGAATTAAGAGATGAAGAGAAAGTTGAATTTCAAGAATTTGTGTTTCCAAGAAAATGACCAGGAGAAATGTTAAGAGATTCTCCCATGGCTCTGATGCCAATTTAAAATTAGGAAACTTTGAGTATAAGCCTTGAAAGATATTTCTCTCAATTGATTATCAAAGTTGTTTAGTACACATATATCTACAAAAAAGCTTTGGACAGTTGTCAAACTCTGATTGGTTAAATTGTAACTAATTAAAACTAATTGCAACTTTGCCAACAGAGCCAACAGAACCAACTAATAGAGTTAATAGAACTAGCTAACAGGCTAACAATATTAACTAACTATACTGAACGATTATAGCTAACACTTCATCGTATCAGAGTAGAGTGGAATTTTGAAATAACAAAAACTACTAGCAAGCACACTGCCGCATACAAAGGTAATGCAGCGTAATTCAACCTATTTCTAAGAACAAAAAAATGCACCGAACATAAAGATACCAATATGGAAGCCACAAAAATTGTGGATGGCAATTTGTCAACTCCTAATAAAAGAGCAAATTACCCTTCTAATTCAACTCAATAGCCATGATGCAACTAGATATTTTCAAGCAAACTTTCTAAGAGAGCCATAAGATACCAAACACTCCCAAATAGGCTTCCCAATAGAAGGGTTTACTTAAAGGTAGAGAAACCAACATACCTTAGTTATGGATAATGTTAAAAGTAGGCTCTATTATATTGAACTTCAGTTCAGTCATAGTGAGTTTTGCCAAATTGAACCTCAGTTTGGTCTTAAGCAACTCACTCATGTTCCATGACTCAACTAACCTATCAAGGAACATAAGCTTGAACAAGGCATTCGTATTTCATCATTACCATAAGTTCTTCCACCACAATCAAATCAGACCTCAACTCAATTCAGTGCCAAACTGAACCTTAGTTTAGTTTGATGCTACACTAAACCTCAATTTGGTCCAACCAACTTACTCACGTTCCATGACTTGACTAACCCATCAAGGGGCATAAACTTGTATAAGGCATTCATATGTTATTATTACCATGACTTCTCCAAGCACTGTTGAGTTGAACCTCAGTTCAGTCATAGCAAGTGCTACCAAACTGAACCTTAGTTTGTTAATGGCAAATACTACCAAACTAAATCTAAGTTTGATAATCGTAAAGGAGCTACCTAACAGAAGTCTCCTCACAAGCTAAACTCCAAGTTAGTCATAATTGACTAAATCGATTGCCACTAAACTAATTGGGTCCAAATCAGATTGATGGCAACTAACTACCTTAATGCTGCAACCCAGAAAAATAAACTAAGTTAACTCGCTATGTGGTAACCTTTCCTTATCTTGAAATTAGGATTTGGAAGCGCTTAGGAACATCTAGAATGCCACATAGGCCCTTGAGAATATGGCAATCACACCAATCGATGGCCATGATCCATCACATGTGCCTATATAACCACATTTATACCTCCAACGAAGGGGATTCTGTTCCTTCTTAAAGCCACTCTCTCTTCCATCTCCATGACTCTCTTCATCTTCTCCAATGAGAGCTTCATTAGCTATCATGGCAGCATCATTGATCACTTTATCTTGTTAAATATCATATTTTACACATATTACTTGTGTTTTCTTTATAAAACAATGAATCCTCAACTAACTAAGGAAATCAGCATCTCCTGACTACCATTGTTGTGTTGTAGCTACTAAGGGAAAGCTTGATAGTTGCTAAAGTTGGAAGCCTCCATGGGAGATTGCGTAAACTGTTGATGTAGAGACCGACGACTACAAGAGGAACAGAACATTGAGTCTTTCACTTTAGACTAAAGATGTAGATTGGCTACTCACTTTTCAGTTGTCAGAAAGGGGATCTCGACCATTGGTTTTTTGGATTTGAACCAACCACCATTGACAAACCTCAAATATATAGAGGCTACTTGAAAAAGAAAGGGGACCACCACCAATAGTTACTTCCAGTACGGACAACCTT
Organism: Boswellia sacra; assembly: GCA_013180625.2. Taxonomy (NCBI): domain Eukaryota; kingdom Viridiplantae; phylum Streptophyta; class Magnoliopsida; order Sapindales; family Burseraceae; genus Boswellia; species Boswellia sacra. The sequence continues at coordinate 317,254 of SNVD02002702.1, forward strand.
GTCCGTTGGTCCCCGACACGTCCACCTTAAAGTGTTAGTCCAAGGGTGACCACCCCACTTGATTTCATTTAGCTCGATGGCCATCAAGTGGTTTAGGTACATTTGTTAAGTGGTTGCTTATTTTGTATAATATTATTGAATCAATTTTAGATGTAATCCAAAAGTATCAATATGACTCTAAAAGTTTAGAGCCATGTTCTTTAAACAAGTGTCGAATTGGGCTTGACTTTGGACAAGTGCCATACTGGGCTTGAGTTTGGACAAGTACTTTTGCTACTACTTCGTGACAAGTGTATAACTCAAAGTTGGTCCATTTTTTGACAACAACGAACTAAAAAATGAATTTAGGCCAAAAAATAGCTTTTTTGGTAGGTTTTTTTTCTTGAAATCTTACTTTTCTTACCGAGATGTTAATATTGATAAGAACATGAACACAGAGGCGACAGAAAAGGAGAGAGCCACCACGGATGAGACACTGAAAATAATGAATGCCAGCTATTGTTCAAGGTTTGATATGCCACCGTTTTCCTTGATACCACCTGGCATAGTGGCTGACGTGGCAAAAGCAACAGTGGCAATGAGTGAGGCCACGACCGAGCGTGACTGGGAAGTGTTGATAAGCCATTGCCCACCGGCTTTGACAAGATCTTTATGTGTTTTCGTGAAGATATCTTTTGCAGTCTTGTTCTACCTGTTGTAAAGAATAAAGAAGTTGTATGGCATTGAGTTCTTAACAAACTACATGCATGAGAAGAATAGAGATACATGATCACATAACATAATCAACTCGAAATCAGCATGCATGAACCAATATTCCTCAATTAAGTATTTAGATACCATACCTCATGCCATTTGATTTCCCATTGCATTTGTAAAGCTCCCCTTGAGATGGGCCACGGCTTACGGTCTCCTAGAATTACTGTGAGGTGCACGATTTACGGTCTCCTAACATTGCAGCGAGGTGCAATGCACTATTTCCTTTTTCATCCACCCCACGGAACACGATGCCTTTCAAGGTAGTCATTCAAAGTAAGAGCTGATACACATGGGGTTACTTGTTCTCTACTGCTATAATAGCTTTATGTTATATTTCTCCGAGTTAACATCAGACAACCACTAGGAATTGGGGTAGGATTTTTTCAACTATCTATTTCAGTAATTCCATACCTTGTTGCGATTAATATAGCTATTTCCCTCTTCTACATAACTGTGGGGTCATTCTCTTGCATGTTCTTCACTGAAAATTCTATTTGTGGGTTGATTGCCTTAGGGACTTGTACTTTCTGCACTATTTTAGTGCTTCCCCTCTTTACCGTCATTGACATAGGTCAAAAAATCTTTGCCGTGTCTTGGACAACCTCTTTCGTCACTTCAAAATAACAATAGTATGCATTATATATATATATATATATATATTCTGCCTAAAGTCCAAAATAAGAGAAATACCTGTCTCACCTAAGTATTTCTTAATAGCCAGAGCTGTAGTGCTAAGGCTGGCATTTCCTTTTCATTTTGGTGTGATTTTATTAGAGAGATGTATTCGAAGAAGGCGTTATAGAGCGTGGGAATATCAAACAGAGCACATCTTCATCGTCAACCCAACCAAAAATAGAAGCACCCACAATGGAAATAACAACACTGACATCAACAACCACTATAATAGTAACAACTACTGCTATTGTAACAACTGTTCGTGAGCTCGTTAACTCTCTTTCCAAATAGAGAGTCTATCGGGAGATCACTCTCGCTTTCCATAATGGTCCCCATGACGCCCGTTTCGAGTTCTCCTTCCTTAGAGTTCGCGGCCTTCGCTTCCTCCCTAAAATCCTCTACTCCATTGCCCTCTCAGACTCCACCATCCACATCTTCTGCCACTCCCAATCCCTCCCTGTTCTTCAAGGTTCTTCTCCATTTTTTAATGCTAGTTTGATTATTATTAATTATGTGGTTTTGAGCGTGTTTTGTGGGTTCAGTGGTTCCTATTCTGTTCAAGCATTCGTTCAAGGAGTCGGTGGATGATAGAGTGACGAGTTTGGATCACATTTTCAGCATCAATTTGATGAGGATTCGGAGCCTTTCGACAGATAGTGAAGCTGCTCTTGTGCTTTGAGTTATGGAAGATTGTTTTCTGCTCCACCGAGAGAGCACTGTTTTGGCCGTCAGAACAAGGCAATTCAAGTTGTTTATCTTGTTTCTTCTAATATACATTTAACTTGTTAACACATTCAATCATTTGAAAAGAGACAATAATAATAATATGCTAGTGAAATTGGGTTCTTGAAACTCTTTCAATTGATAAGTTGCTACTGCTTTTAGGCCTCTGCTTTAGGCTCACAAACTCTGGTGTTTGATTCCTCTATATTACCTACCCACTTCCAGAAGACAAAGATCATGGGTCACGTTGTCAGACTCAATCTTTAAGTCACATCTCTGTATGGTACCTACATTCATTTGAGAGGTAAAATTAGTGCTTCCTTGCTTGACTTACAGCAGTAGGATTATTTAAAACTGAGTTTAAAGGATTTGGAGGGTAATAAATCCCAGAATTCATTGGCTCCCTCAACAAAATAAGACTCTTTGATCCCTCCAATTCTAATTTTAGTGGTAGAATTCCTTATCAACTTGGGAAACTATCAAGACTGTAATCTCTTGGCATCAGCTCCAACTTTGGCACTCTGCATGCTGCCAAACTTGAGTGGATTTCTCATCTCTAATGAATGAGAGAACTTAGTCTAAATTATGTTAATCATAGTGAAACAACTGATTAGCTACAAGTGATTAGTGGTGTCACACCCCACACCCAATGGGTACAGAATAGAACAACAACACCCATTCAAGACAATCTCAAATAAAACTAGGGTTATTAAATTTAAAAGTTTCCTAAAAATCCGATGTCCCTATAATATCCAACTCCAATAGATACTATCACACCTTAATAAAGCTTACAAGGAATTAATTTATTTACTTGTACTAAAAATAATAATATTGCAGCTGATCAAAGATAACCAAGGGAACACAATCGTCGCTATATCAAAATCCTCTCATAGTCTTTAACATATCGATTACCTGAGGTACATAACAGACTAGTGAGTATAAAACTTAGTAAGCAGCTAGAATTAAGAAAGATTGGTGTAACACACAAACTGAACTAATTAATGAAGATAACCAATTCAGAATATAGCTACTATTCAATACTTCTCCTGTAAGTCACCTGTTACTATTCATTACTTAGTTTACAAGTACACAGTTACTTGATTAGTTTACATGTACATAGTTACTTGATCTGGAAGTAAGAAATTACTTTATGACTTTTAGCATTCGTGCTCTTGCGCCATCAGACTTGCACCGGGGCGCCAAGTCTCTGGGGTATTTACTCTTCGAAAATTTAAATCGGCGTTCCTGTGCTAATTGGTTGGAGCAACTGCGCCAACTTTCTGTCCAATTCTCTTTAAGTCGATTAAAGGCGCGCTTCTGCGCAACTCTAATGGCACTTATGCGCCAATTATGTATTTTAGCCTATAACTTTGGCTTGTTTTTATCCTTGCACAAGTTCACCAGTGCCTCTTCTAGGCCCTATAAATCATACAAACATATACACAATATGCCCATCTCATTACACACACATTTCTTGGGCAATTCATATCATGTACACACATACAAAACATATAATCATATGTACATATCATTAATTCACATATGCCTTTTTTAAGCTAGGTTCTTATCACACATTCACACATGAGTATACCCACAATTACAAATATACACATCTCATTTATTTAAACATCCATAACCAACACATCACATATGGGTAACATACTTTTCACAATTTCACATAACCATAAGAGCACATATATCACACATTATCGCAAGTGTACACGGATCCTTATTGAAAATCAATCATTTGCCTTAAAGAGCCTACTGACACACACACATTAATCATATAATCACAATTAATCACATAAAACCTTAGGGATACATGTATCACATATAATCACATATTGGAAGCTAGCCCATTGTTCGATTTTGGACTTCAAGAGGAGGCCCAACCTGTGCCACTTTGTGTCCTCATTGTTTTGTTTTTGAAACCTCAAGAGGTGGCCCGTGGCACTTTGCGCTCTGAAAACATCCATCAACTTTGGGACACATCATCACATATTAACAGTTTTGTTTTCAGAACCTCAAAAGGTAGCCCATGGCACTTTGCGTTCCAAAATGTGTCCACTAACTGTGGACGGACACTTCCAAAACCTAACCCATAACGTGGCTACTAGCTCTACAAGCATGCGTCACTTTGCGATCTAGAACCCTAAAGAGGTGACCTCCATGCATCAATTACATAATAGACATTCCATGTTTCCCCAAGGTTTTAGTATTGTAAATTCACATTTCACACACATTTTCGCATGTGACACTTTGCAGGTAGCTAACACACACAATCTCAGGCAGTGTCCCTCCATGGACAATCATATAATGAGTACTCAAAATTTTGGCATGTATTTCACATTCGTAATATTGCATTTCAATTCTGTAATTAAGGCTCTAACTAGGCTTCTCATTAATCACATCATATCATTCTCAATATCATGAGTTCACAATTCATCTCTCATAACATAAACTCAAAATCGGATTTTCTATCCATCACAACACATCAATGCACTTATATTAACATTGTATCTAACGAAGTTTCACTCACATTTCCATTCACAACATATTAATGGTAGTTCTAATCATCATATAACATATACATTCATACACAATAAGCAAACACATCTCATTGTAATTATATACATCTGTTGTGTCCTAAAAAAAAGGGGATCTAGCTACTAACCTGAATACTTCACTCCTTGACTTGGATTTCCACCTAGAAATCATTAAATCTTTTAAAAGTTAATTAAACTTTACTCAACCAATAACGTCATAGTAAATTCACTAGTATACACATATGGGTTGGACAATTATAGTAAAAGGGTACGTACTCCAATTATCACCAAATTTCATGGAACTCAAATGTACACAGATATTATATCCCATGAATTTCATAAAGTCAAAATAAGGTCATCTACCCCTTGAAAACCCTTAATTGCATTCACACAGCAAATCTGTCTGCAAACCTCTCAACTGAATAGTGTAAATTTGAAGAATTTTGTAAATTTTACAATATTCAAATCTCTACCAAACTTTCAGTCTAAAACTATATATAAGAGTCATTCCACCAAAAATCATGATTTTCTAAGGAGCTTAAATCAATCAAACAAAATTTACTTCGCATACTCTGTTCTGAAAATTGACTTTCTCAGTTTTATAAGTCCATATTTGAAAATTCACAACAATTCATACACAACTCTAAAAGTCATGAATATTTATAGTCCATTAGAAAACGTGTCCAAGGATTTACACATCAAAAATCAAAGAGTTTTATGAGGATTTGGCCTCTCAATTTTGAATTCATTCTCTCTGCTCTGTTTTAAAATAGGAAAATTCATTATTTCAAACCAGAAATTGAAAAATTTATTACAATTCACGTACTATGAATTTTCAAGTGCTTCAAAATTTTGTACAATTGTTAATGTGTGAAGTTTACCATATAAAAATTCAGAGTCAGAAAACAACCATGGAGTTTATGGGAATTTTCAGACTTAGCACTGTTCAGAAATATAACTCTGCAGAATTCAAACTCAAACCTTTCTTTTACTTCTCTACCATCATTCAGTCATCTTAAATCCATCATATCTCATCTTAATTTATGTTTTCTAATTGTTTTCAGATCATGGATAGGAAGCAATACCACCAGTACTCATGCTATTTCTACACTAATTCTATTCCAACTTCAAGAGAAAACACAAAAAATGGAAGGATGGAGTAGAATTTACCTTTGTTAGTTCAAGAGCCCTTAATTTCCTTCTTGAATCCTTAGCCAAATTAAGGAAAAGATTGAGAGAGAGAGAGGCAATAGAGGGGCTGATGGTTTGGAGCAAAAGGGGAGAGGAAATTGAGTTTCTAGAATCAACCCCACTTTACATAAACATAACACAAAAACTCCATTCAGCCCTTAAACTTCCTTAGCTTTTCATTTAAACCCTTTCATTTCTCATCTAATTAATTTCATCTCACTCCATATAAATATACATACTTCATAATGCTAATAATACATATTCTACAATGTATGTATATATATATATATATACATATATGTATATATAAAAGTTAAACTTACTTTCAAATTTGGAGTGTCACAAGTGGACTCTTTAACAAACTTGCAATTAGGGTTTTTTCATTTGCCAACAGTCATGATTTCATCTATTTCCTTTGTTAACTCTTCCAAGTCTCATGCTTTTCTTGATCTCTCTGAGAATTATCTTTATAATATCAATATAACTTTGGTTGTTCTACACTAGAGTAGCAGCCTTGCTCATCTTTTCCTCCGTGATAACAATTTACACGGTTCCATTCCGAATGCCTGCTGTCACATTACCTTGTTGATATATCTTCATCTCTTTGGAACTCAAATTGATGGTGTTCTGAATTGCTTTAGGAATTTGTGTGCACTAAAAGAATTAAACCTGGACACAAACAATATCACCGAGCAGCTTTCCGTGCTTTTGATAATGTTGTCAGGTTGCGCAAGAGACACTTTAGAAACCTTGTCGTTATCGAAGAACTCACTCGGCGGATCATGGCCTGATTTCATAGTATTTTTTTTTCATCAAAAGTAGTAGATATTAGCCATAATCGGTTAAATGGAACCATAAGCAAACATATGACAACTTACTAGGCTTGAGGTTTTGTATGCCTCCTGAAGCTTAAGGTTTTTATGCCTCCTCAAATTCTTTGGAAGGTGACATCACCGAAGCCCACATGTCAAATCGATCTATACAGATTAATATCTATAGACTTGTCTTTTACGTCCTTGACTTTGAACTTCAACAAGGATTGGACTCCTCCATTTCGACTTGGATACATCCCATTGGCAGGCTCCAAACTAGGGCCTCATTTCCGCGATTGGTTCCAAACTCAAAATGAAATTTCTTTTCTTGAAATTTCTAACGCTGAAATTTCAGTCATTATTCCCAATTGGGGGCCTATCTCCGGCCCACATTGTATCATTTAAATCTCTCACACAACCGAATAAGAGGTGTTTCCCCAAATCTGTCAACGGAGTTTGATATATATCCTACAATTGATCCCGGTTCTGATTGTTTTGAGGGATCAATATCATCCGTCCTCCTAATGTGTCATTTTAAAATCTCTCAAAAAATATGCTTTCTACATCAATTTTTTTTCTTGTGTGGGATTACTGGGAAGCAAATGGTTTATTTGGATCTTTCTGATAACCATTTTTTAGGAAAGATGCCCGATTGTTTTTTGCATTGGCAACAAATAGAAATTTTAAGTTTGGCCAAGAATAGTTTTTTTGGAAAAATTCCTGACAAGATGGAGTCCAACTGTAGAATCTGGTCACTAGATTTACGTAACAGTTTGACTGGAGAGTTGCCGGCGTTTCTAAAGAATTGTAAAGGGTTGACAATTGTTGATTTCGGGAAACAAAAGTTGTCTAGAATAATACCAGCATGGTTGGGAGATAGTCTATCAAATTTAGCTGTTCGTAGTCTACAATCCAATCAATTTCACGGAGGAATGCCTATCCAACTTTGTGATTTGACAAAGAATTTTGGACTTCTCTCAAAATAATATCTTCGGAACCATAACAGTGTTTCAACAATTTAACTGGAATGGCTAAGAAACAGAATTCCAATGCAACGATCACATATATCAAGGAAAACAAAATTTAGTGATCTCCCTTTTATCAAGGACATAATGTTGTTAATTTGGAGAGGAGCATATGCTGAGTATAAGAGCACCATTGGGCTTGTAAAAAGCATTGATTTTTCAAGCAACAAATTATCTGGGAATCTTCCAAAATTAAACGTGTCACAAAATAGTTTACTTGGATCAATCCCTTCAGAAATTGGTAAGTTGAAGCAGTTGGATACACTTGACTTGTCAAGGACCTGCTTGCAGGCGAATTCCTCAAAAGCTTTTCTCAATTGTATTCTCTTGGTGTCTTGGACTTGTCAAACAACAACTTGTCAAGTGAAATTCCTTCAAGCACTAAGCCACGGAGTTCTGACGCCTCTTCATATATGGGAAATCTTACATTTGTGGGTCACCCCTTCCAAAAAAGTCCAAGAGATAAACCAGCTCAAGATCAAGATGTTACATTAGGAACGATAGGGGTGGGTTTATAACTCTGGGCTTTATGTCAGCATGGCTCTTGGATTCATTAGAGGCTTCTAGGAAGTTTGTGGTACTTTATTGTTGAAAAGGTCTTGGAGAAATGCTTATTTTATATTTCTAAATGACTTGAGAGATAAGCCCTACGTTTTGGTAGCAATAAACATGGCCGAATTGCCGCAGAAGCTGAGAAGCTAGTTACGTTGGTAATATCCCTCCCATTTCGTTAACTTGCCTTATGATCTATTTTAGGGTAGAGTTTTGGTTGTGGATGAAATCTATGTCTAATATTATTATCTTACATTATGCTTTTGAGCTGGCTTTGCTAATTAATGGGTGTTGTTTTAATTTATTGTTCCCTTTAACAGCTGTAACAAATGCCAGGCTTTTCTTCTAACTAATGGACAGAGCGGCTATTGAAAGCATAGCAACCATGCGATGAACTGTTAGATATATAACTTAGTTTGTATTTTTGCCACATGAGCACTTTAATTAGCAGCTGTTGCCATTGAAACTTCAATTCCTTTTTTGTATTGAGCCTTTCTCTTTTGAAGCAATGGTAGAGAATTGGATTTTGGTACGTGGCATGGGTTGTTATGTGGGAATGCTAGGTTAAAACCCTCATTCAAGCTAAACAAAAAAGTTGGCCCACTGCAGTTTTATTACTCAGTTCTTAACTTAATATTTAAATGAAAACTTAACAAAAAGATTACAAAAGTGGTGGACATAATGCGCATTAACCTGATGTGGTTTTAAAATTAGATAGTTTTCCCCCCTATAATTGCAGTAATTACATTTAATCTTGTTTAATTAGTTCTTTTAAAGAGTAATCTACACTTATAAATGAAAAAACAAATTTAAAAGTTAACATAATAAATAGTGATGAGTAAGATATCACTAAATCAGTGATATCTTATCAATTTTGCATATAAATTTTGTCATGTTACTCATATAAGATATTGATAACATGTATGCTTAAAAAATGAATATATATAAAGAGAGTTTTTTTTTTTTAAGATATACAAAAAGCTTATAAAATTCTACTCAAGAGAGTGCAATACAATAGCAAGTATATAGGCTCTTAAGTCCCCTTCCTATTTATCTCTAAGCAATGTGATCCTAATAACTTATATAGGTATTCCAAGTCTTCTCTTGTCTTCTCCTTTCGTTTTTTCTATTTGAAATATAAATCCTTCGCTTTTCCTAGTATAACACTCTAGTTAGAAATTAGAATAGCAGTCAATTTTTCTTACCTATTTGGAGTAAAATATTCTTCTATTTATAATAAGAATTTCCTTCTTTATGATTAAGTAATAATCTTTATTACAATTTCTATTAATTAGAATATTTAATATTAAAATCTTTATTTCAAGAAAAGTAGGGTTTAAAAAAATGAAAATAAAAAGGAGATGCTTCGAGTAAATGGGTGCAGCGACTACTTTTGTGGTCGTGATAAGCTCCATTTCTTACTATAATATTCAAAAAGATTTTTAGTCATGGGATAAATCACGGGGCTCGAAATGAGTTAAAAAAATGCCGTGTAACATGTGGTCTCGTCATAAATTATTTGTTTATTTTTGTCAAAAAGGAAATGAGGATTACCAATCTCAATCCACGAGTGTTGAATCTTCGAAAAGCCAGCAAAGCGGATACGTGAATCCTTTGTTCTCGAATTCGCATACCAAGGCCAAAATTTCCAAGCAAACTTTGAAAAATTGATTGATGGAGTGCCTCATTGTCCAAGTCTTCTTCCATCTCTTACTATAATATTCAAACAAATTTTTAGTCATGGGATAAATCACGAGGCTCCAAATGAGTTAAAAAAAATGCCGTGTAACACGTGGTCTCGTCATAAATTATTGGATTATTTTTGTCAAAAAGGAAATGAGGATTACCAATCTAAATCCACGAGTGTTAAATCTTCGAAAAGCCAGCAAAGCGGATACGTGAATCCTTTGTTCTTGAATTCGCATGCCAAGTGTAACATTCTAAATTTCTAGTGTACATGGCATGATGTATATATAATAAATACATATGTATTAATATGTATTAATGTATATGTGTTGTTTTTTAATTGTAGCGTAATAAATGAAAGAATGGTGCGCTTAATTGAAAGAGAGACGGACTTAATTGAAAGAATGAGAAGAGGGAGGGCTAAGATAAAATTCTTGTTTACTATATAAAGAAGAGGAATTTTATAATTCCATCAATTTTTCTTCTTAGGTCACGACCCAGCCCTTATTTTCTCTCCATTTTCCTTCACAAAAACCACCAAATCATCAACAATCCAAGGCAAGGAAGGAAAGAGGAAGAAGGAAGAAGAAAGAGGTAAGAATTAATTTTCTAATTAGTATACCTTGTGCTATTGTCTATTTGTGCAAAAATTTCATTGGGTTGTGATGTGGATATGAGAATCACTGCCATGTATGCTTGGAATTTGTGTGGAAACATGATTTAGCATGAGAATTGAAGGAGATTAAGTAAGAAAAGGAAAGATTAATTCAAATACTGCAGTGTTTTAACACTGAACAGTATCAATTTAGAAAATTCCCAAAATTTAAGAAAATAATTTCTTGTTCTGAAAATTTTATTCATGAAAATAGACATGTCTAGGAGTGTATAGAAATGGGATTTACTCAAAAATTTGAAGTATGTGAATTGTAGTGAATTTTCAAACTTTTGGTATGGAATTGCACATTTTCCCTGTCTTTAAACAGAGTAGGGGAAAACGATTTTAGTTGAAGGTGAAAATCTTTGTAAAATTATCTAAAATTTTGTATGTAAGTTCTATTATGTGTAAGATATGAGAATATAAACTTTTATTGAGATTGAAGCTCTGTATGAATTGTTATGGATTTTTAAATTTGGCTTGATAAAACTGGGATTTCTAGTTTCTAAAACAGAGCAGATAGAAATAATTCGGTTTCAATGATTTAAGCCCCTTTAAAAACCATGAGTTTTGGTATGGAGGTATATATATGTGTTATATACCAGCCTGTAAATTTTTGTAGCCATTTGAGTAGGATTGCAATTTCTACAAATTTTTAAGTCTCTACCGTTCAGTGAAATGAATGCATTGGCAGAATTTTTGAGTTAATGAATTAAATTATTTTGAGTGGGCTTATGACCTTATTTGGCTCTAAACATTTTAAGGAGACATGTTATATGAGTGTAAAAGTTGTCTATGTAATTGTGTGGATTTTGGAATAGACAATTATTTGTTATAAATTGTTTGATGGAGTATGTATAGAAATAGAGCCAAAAAGGGGAATTATTTCACCAATGTGTATGGTGATCTTAAAGAGAGTTTGTTTTATTTTAGGTTAAAGACAAGCATCGACAACATAACTGTATAAGGTAAGTGAGCTAACTATTCTGAGGCCACAATAAATTATGTTACACTAGATATAATATTGTGTATCGTAACACTGTTAACAGTTAGCACCTTGATGCTTGAATTGGGATATATTGTGACTGTACTAGAAGCTTAATATATAGTTTCTTTTATGTGACTGATTGTGAATTGTGAAATGTGATTGGCATGCCAAAACTTAGGAAACTTAGCTCTCATAGCTTGAGGGGAGGTCTAGACCATGTGTTTCTCTATACGGGGATTCGGTAGCATGGGCCCGGTATTGCCCAGATTGTCAGACTAGCCTTGAGCTATTTCAAGTGTAGACATCTATATGTATCTGTATTGTTTCGTGTGGCAGGATAGGGTCCGGTAGGACTATATGGCTGTCACCTCTGGGTGATGACGGATTCGTGGATTGTGAGAATGTGATAGATACTCACTGTGACGATGCCTTACCTACAGAGGCAGCCAATAGGTGTCTATGCGATTTGGGCCCATATATGTGAACTGACTGTGATATAATAAGTCATACCTTGGTTAGAGAGCACTATTCCTAAGTATTTGTGACTGCACTATGGAAGTTTCTGAATTTTTTGATATGGACATGATATGTGCCATTAGTACAATATCGAATGTTGTATGTGAGTCCTTATTGTGCATTGAAATGAAATTTGTATATGTGTATGGATATCCATATGAATAATGTAGCTAACTTAAGAAAACTCATGTGTGAAGGATTTATGTGTTTATGAGTGCAGATGAGGATGCGATAAATTGAGAAAGTGAATAGGAAGTGAATTTACTCATGTGATAGTGGATGAGAATGTGTATGGCCTTAGACAGGAAATGGTGGAAACAAAAGAGTTATGATTGGCAAGTGAGAACATGGCCTAAGAAGCTGGCCAATTATACGGATTTACTGGCGCAGGAGCGCAACCCCTCCAAAGAAATTTCTGCTGTGTAACTTCTTCAACAAGTCGCTTAAGGCTTGAATAATAAGAAGTGAACAGTATTTGTAAATAGTATCCGTTCTATAACTAATCTGTACTATTAGTAAATAATGTATTTCATCCATCAAGCTTACTTACTGAGTTTTACTCATTAATTTTATTGTGTGCCTCAGGTGACCAATCGACTGGGAACTAGATGGAGGACTTTTGGCAGGACTGATGGAATTCTGTTGACAATCACGGACCGCTGTAGTATATTAATGTGACCATATTGTAGAAGTACTTTTGATTTTTAATGTACATATATGTAGTAAAATGTTATGGTGGTGACTGGTAACTCGATATTGAAATTGCTTAATAAGATTTTTTTAAAAAAAAATCAGAGTTCGCTATTATATGACTGTTTAAATGTTACACTCTGTATATGTGGTGTTGGGAGTGTGACACCAAGGCCGAATTTCCGAGCAAACTTTGAAAAATTGATTGATGGAGTGCCCCATTGTCCAAGTCTTCTTCCATCTCTTACTATAATATTCAAACAGATTTTTAGTCATGGGATAAATCACGGGGCTCGAAATGAGTTAAAAAAATGCCGTGTAACATGTGGTCTCGTCATAAATTATTAGTTTATTTTTGTCAAAAAGGAAATGAGGATTACCAATCTCAATCCACGAGTGTTGAATCTTCGAAAAGCCAGCAAAGCAGATACGTGAATCCTTTGTTCTCGAATTAGCATGCCAAGGCCAAAATTTCCAAGCAAACTTTGAAAAATCGATTGATGGAGTGCCTTATTGTCCAAGTCTTCTTCCATCTCTTACTATAATATTCAAACAGATTTTTAGTCATGGATAAATCACGGGGCTCGAATTAGTTAAAAAAATGTCGTGTAACATGTGGTCTCGTCATAAATTATTTGTTTATTTTTGTCAAAGAAGAAATGAGGATTATCAATCTCAATCCACAAGTGTTGAATCTTCGAAAAGCCAGCAAAGCGGATACGTAAATCCTTTGTTCTTGAATTCGCATGACAAGTGTAACATTCTAAATTTCTAGTGTACATGGCATGATGTATAATAAATATATATGTACTAATATGTATTAATGTATATGTGATGTATTTGAATTGTAGTATAATAAATGAAAGAGAGACGGACTTAATTGAAAGAGAGACGGACTTAATTGAAAGAATGAGAAGAGGGAGGGCTAAGATAAAATTCTTGTTTGCTATATAAAGAAGAGGAATTTTATAATTCCATCAATTTTTCTTCTTAGGTCACGACCCAGCCCTTATTTTCTCTCCATTTTCCTTCACAAAAACCACCAAATCATCAACAATCCAAGGCAAGGAAGGAAAGAGGAAGAAGGAAGAAGAAAGAGGTAAGAATTAATTTTCTAATTAGTATACCTTGTGCTATTGTCTATTTGTGCAAAAATTTCCTTGGGTTGTGATGTGGATATGAGAATCACTGCCATGTATGCTTGGAATTTGTGTGGAAACATGATTTAGCATGAGAATTGAAGGAGATTAAGTAAGAAAATGAGAGATTAATTCAAATACTGCAGTGTTTTTACACCGAACAGTATCCATTTCGAAAATTCCTAAAATTTAAGAAAATAATTTCTTGTTCTGAAAATTTTATTGATGAAAATAGACATGTCCAGGAGTGTATAGAAATTGGATTTACTTAAAAATTCGAAGTATGTGAATTGTAGTGAATTTTCAAACTTCTGGTATGGAACATCACATTTCCCCAGTCTTAGAACAGAGTAGGGGAAAATGATTTTAGTTGAAGGTCCAAATCTTCATAAAATTATCTGAGTTTTTGTATGTAAGTTCTTTTTTGTGTAAGATATGAGACAGTAAATTTTTACCGAGATTGAAGCTCTGTATGAACTGTTATGGATTTTTAAATTTGGCTTGATAAAACTGGAATTTTTAGTTTCTAAAAAACAAGGCAGATAGAAATAATTCGGTTTGAATGAATTAAGCCCCTTGGAAAGCCATGATTTTTGGTATGAAGGTATATATATATGTTATATACCTACCTGCTAATTTTTGTAGCCATTTGATTAGGATTGCAATTTCTACAAATTTTTAAGTCTCTACTGTTCAGTGAAATGAATGCATTGGTAGAATTTTTGAGTTAAGGAATTAAATTATTTTGAGTGGGCTTATTACCTTATTTGGCTCTAAAAATTTTAAGGAGACATGTTATATGAGTGTAAAAGTTGTCTATGTAATTGTGCGGATTTTGGAATAGACAATTATTTGTTATAAATTGTTTGACGGAGTATGTATAGAAATAGAGCCAAAAAGGGGAATTATTTCACCAATGTGTATGGTGACCTTAAAGAGAGTTTGTTTTGTTTTAGGTTAAAGACAAGCATTGACGACATAACTATATAAGGTAAGTGAGCTAACTATTCTGAGGCCACAATAAATTATGTTACACTGGATATAATATTGTGTATCGTAACACTGTTAACGGTTAGCACCTTGATGCTTGAATTGGGATATATTGTGACTGTACTAGAAGCTTAATATATAGTTTCTTTTATGTGATTGATTGTGAATTGTGAAATATGATTGGCATGCCAAAACTTAGGAAACTTAGCTCTCATAGCTTGAGGGAAGGTCTGGACCATGTGTTTCTCTATACGGGGATTCGGTAGCATGGGCCCGGTATTGCCCGGATTGTCAGACTAGTCTTGAGCTATTTCAAGTGTAGACATCTATATGTATCTACACTATTCCATGTGGCAGGATAGGGTCCGGTAGGACTATATGGTTGTCACCTCTGGGTGATGTTAGATTCGTGCATTGTGAGAATGTGATAGATACTCACTGTGATGATGCCTTACCTACGGAGGCCGCCAATAGGTGTCTATGTGATTTGGGCTCATATATGTGAACTGACTGTGATATGATAAGTCTTACCTTGGTTAGAGAGCACTATTCCTAAGTATTTGTGACTGCACTGTGGAAGTTTCTGAATTTTTTGATATGGACATGATATGTGTCATTAGTATAGTATCCAATGTTGTATGTGAGTCCTTATTGTGCATTGAAATGAAATTTGTATATGTGCATAGATATCCATATGAATAATGTAGCTAACTTAAGGAAACTCATGTGTGAAGGATTTATGTGTTTATGAGTGTACATGAGGATGCGATAAATTAAGAAAGTGAATATGAAGTGAATTTACTCATGTGATAGTGGATGACAATGTGTAATGGCCTTAGACAGGAAATGGTGGAAACAAAAGAGTTATGATTGGCAAGTGAGAATATGGCCTAAGAAGTTGGCCAATTATACGGATTTACTGACGTAGGAGCGCAACCCCTGTAAAGAAATTTCTACTGTGTAACTTCTTCAACAAGTTGCTTAAGGCTTGAATAATAAGTAGTGAACAATATCTGTAAATAGTATCCATTCTATAACTAATATGTACTATTAGTAAATACTGTATTTCATCCATCAAGCTTACTTACTGAGTTCTACTCACTAAATTTATTGTGTGTCTCAGGTGACCAATCGACTGGGAACTAGATGGAGGACTTTTGGCAGGACTGATGGAATTCCCTTAATAACCACAGACCGCTGTAGCATATTAATATGACCATATTGTAGAAGTCCTTTTGATTTTGAATGTACATATATGTAGTGAAATGCTGTGGTGGTGACTGGTAACTCGGTATTGAAATTGCTTAATAAGAATTTTAAAAGAAATATCAGAGTTCGCTATTATATGACTGTTTAAATGTTACACTCTGTATATGTGGTATTGGGAGTGTGACACCATGGCCAAAATTTCCAAGCAAACTTTGAAAAATTGATTGATGGAGTGCCTCATTGTCCAAGTCTTCTTCCATCTCTTACTATAATATTCGAATAGATTTTTAGTCATGGGATAAATCACGGGGCTCGAAATGAGTTAAAAAAAATGTCGTGTAACATGTGGTCTCGTCATAAAATTATTTGTTTATTTTTGTCAAAAAGGAAATGAGGATTACCAATCTCAATCCACGAGTGTTGAATCTTTGAAAAGCCAGCAAAGCGGATATGTGAATCCTTTGTTCTCGAGTTAGCATGCCAAGGCCAAAATTTCTAAGCAAACTTTGAAAAATTGATTGATGGAGTGCCTCATTGTCCAAGTCTTCTTACATCTCTTACGATAATATTCAAACAGATTTTTAGTCATGGGATAAATCACGGGGCTCGAAATAAGTTAAAAAAATGCCGTGTAACATGTGGTCTCGTCATAAATTATTTGTTTATTTTTGTCAAAAAGGAAATGAGGATTACCAATCTCTATCCACGCGTTTTGAATCTTCGAAAAGCCAGCAAAGCGGATACGTGAATCCTGTGTTCTCGAATTCGCATGCCAAGGCCAAAATTTCCAAGCAAACTTTGAAAAATTGATTGATGGAGTGCATCATTGTCCAGGTCTTCTTCCATCTCTTACTATAATATTCAAACAGATTTTTAGTCATAGGATAAATCAGGGGCTCAAAATGACTTAGAAAAAATACCGTGTAACATCTGGTCTCATCATAAATTATTTGTTTATTTTTGTCAAAAAGGAAATGAGGATTACCAATCTCAATCCACGAGTGTTGAATCTTCGAAAAGCCAGCAAAGCGGATACGTGAATCCTTTGTTCTCGAATTCGCATACCAAGGCCAAAATTTCCAAGCAAACTTTGAAAAATTGATTGATGGAGTGCCTCATTGTCCAAGTCTTCTTCCATCTCTTACTATAACATTCGAACAGATTTTTAGTCATGGGATAAATCACGGGGCTCGAAATGAGTTAAAAAAAATGCCGTGTAACATGTGGTCTCGTCATAAATTATTTGTTCATTTTTGTCAAAAAGGAAATGAGGATTAGCGATCTCAATCCACGAGTGTTGAATCTTCGAAAAAGCCAGCAAAGCAGATACGTGAATCCTTTGTTCTCGAATTCGCATGCCAAGGCCAAAATTTCCAAGCAAACTTTGAAAAATTGATTGATGGAGTGCCTCATTGTCCAAGTCTTCTTCCATCTCTGACTATAATATTGAAATAGATTTTTAGTCATGGGATACATCACGGGGCTCGAAATGAGTTAAAAAAAATGCCGTGTAACATGTGGTCTTGTCATAAATTATTTTTTTATTTTTGTCAAAAAGGAAATGAGGATTACCAATCTCAATCCACGAGTGTTGAATCTTAGAAAGCCAGCAAAGTGGATACGTGAATCCTTTGTTCTCGAATTCGCATGCCAAGGCCAAAATTTCCAAGCAAACTTTGAAAAATTGATTGATGGAGTGCCTCATTGTCCAAGTCTTCTTCCATCTCTTACTATAATATTCAAACAGATTTTTAGTCCTCGGATAAATCACGGGGCTCGAAATGAGTTAAAAAAAATGCGGTGTAACCTGTGGTCTCGTCATAAATTATTGGTCTATTTTTGTCAAAAAAGAAATGAGGATTACCAAACTCAATCCACAAGTGTTGAATCTTCAAAGAGCCAGCAAAGCGGATACATGAATCCTTTGTTCTCGAATTCGCATGCCAAGGCCAAAATTTCCAAGCAAACTTTGAAAAATTTGATTGATGGGGTGCCTCATTGTCCAAGTCCTTTATCGAAGCCTGCAGCGTCCATGAAACCACTTCGCCGTTTCCATGAGATTGCGGGCCATTGAGTTAAATAACTTGAACGACTCATTTTCTAGATAACCTGGAAAACATAAATAACTTGTCTTTTGGTATGTCAATGTATGTGGAAATAATCAAAGACTCATAATAATTTAAGTGAGTCAAAGACAATTTTTGCAGAATTCTTCCAGCAGGAAGACCATGCATTTCCAAAATCATTTTTGATGTAGGACGTATTAGATTATAAATTAGGGATTTTAATTTTGATTTTAGGGATTTTAATAAATTAGGGATTTTGACTATTATTAAGGATTTTGACTTCCTAAATTGGGAGTAATCCTAATTTGAGTCATTTTCCTAAATTAATAGTTTACTATTTTATTTAGGATTTAATTTTGATATTTTCTAGTTTAACTAGGATTAGTATTATATTTCCTAATGGAAGTATATTTTCTAGTTAAGTTATGATTATCAGCACTATAAATAAGTGTTTTTAGTTATTTTATTTCACAGACCTGGTTGTTATTGTTTTTTGATCTTTTAGTAAAAAGATTGTCTCCTCCCTCAATTTCACTCTATTTCTCCCTAAATTTCTTCTATTGTTTCTCCCCTTTCCTCTGTCTACATCTCCCTCCATTTCTATTAAATTGAGGAACCCCGTTCCTCATCAATTTTCTTACTCGAAAATGAAGAACATTATAGTTTCCAGCAGGGGTTTTGCTCTAATAAATTCAACTTCTCGTTCGGCTTTTGTTCAAAAGCACCTTTTTATTTCATTGTTAGTTTGAAAACTAAATAAAATAAGGAGTGTGGTAGGTTGTCTTAGAATTTGTCATTTCTGCTTTTTAGAAATTTAAACGTAAAGAAGAAAGATGAGAAAGAAAGGGGGCATATAAAAAGTGAAGAATGAGTGTGGAAAGAATTTCGGGAATACGAAAAAAGTGACAGCCGTAAGTCAAAGAATAACTAGTAATGATATTGACCTCAAAATCTATTATGAAATCCAGTGGTCGGACTCTCCTCAAATTTTCAGAAAAAAAATTTTTCCCCTTAGTTTTATTAGTCTGCTATTAGGCCCTTTCTTAGAGAAACAATATCTAAATTTTGTCTTTCATTTTTTTTTGTCCAATTTTTAGTAGTTTGCCTTCTTTCACTCTAGTGCCACACACAAGCTCCTCTTTTTTTCCAAATAATATAGCTAAAAATATAAAATTATATAAATTTATCTTCTATTGTTTCTATTATTTCATTTCATAAATCAAATTTAGAAATTTCTTTTATTTGTTTGCTCTGGTATAAATCATAATTTTCTCATTATTTTAATTAGTAGCTAATTAATTAATTTTTACTAGAAGAATACCAATTCGAATAATTTTTGGTAATGTTAATAACTAACTCTTTTTATATATGATTCTTAGTATAATATAAATTATATATTTTAATAGAATCACGTCTTCACCTTATGCTTTATCTGCATTGATTAGTATAAAAATTAATAAAAATCGTTAAGAAAATTATGTTTAACACTTTTTATTATTTTTATTCACTTTTTATAGAAGCAATGTTTATTATGAAATAATTATTTTTCTAGAAACAGTTATGATGATACATTTCAAAGAAAATTTACTTTTAAGTACTTGACATCATTTCCAGCCGTTTAGCATAAAGTTATCTTGAAATTAATTTGAAATATCTATTTGCAAATCTTGGTTTTAGAATTGGACCTTGAATTATAATACTAATGTCTAGGATCATGAATAAAAATATTTATGATACGATTAACAATAAAGTAATTATTAAAAATTTTCAATATATAAATACTCGTTTGTGCCCCCTCTTAGATAAAATCTTGGATTCATCGAAATCATACATCTCAAATGATATAACATGAATTTATAAGTTATTAGATCATGACATGAATTTAAACTACCATATCATACATATCACCAAATATTAATTAAATCACATCATTTTGGGATACAAAATTTGTGATAGAATTTGGGATAAGTATCATGATTGAAGATGAATATTCAGTTAGATTATTTTTTAGATTTCAATGGGTGTGCAAAGTAACCATATGATTCTTATATAAGTGGGGTTATTTGCACCTAAAAATATGGATTGTGCAAGTTGCACCAAAAAAAAAAATGTGTTCTGAACACCCTAGTTTTATAAAAACTTCTATTACAAAAATCATCATAAACTTTTTACCAATATTACTAGACAATAAAACAAGTTTCTCGAATTATATGTCAGTAAACCCATTTGATTACTTGACAAAATCTATTCCTAAATTTATCAAATATATGTATATATATATTTCTAAAGTTTAAATTACAACTTATAACAGCACCTAAACTTGACTATTATTTTCGTCGGTAACCAGAATATTCTTGAATAAGCATACATCATTTTTTAAAAAGAAACAAGATAAATCAAGAAGGAACTTTATAGAATTCATCTCCGATGCTCTCAGACACATCCAAGAAGGGGGCAAGCAAAAGGAAATCGAGTGTCCTGCCACATGCACCTTTGCTACCACAATAGTTAATTAGCAGCCATTGAAGACCTTTTGTTTCATATTAGTTTTTTATAAATTTCTATATTTTGATCTTGTGTTTTATTTTTTTAATAGGGAATGAAAATAATAATTGTTAACTAGTCTATGAAACCAACAATAAATTTTTGTGATTTAGGAAGAAATATTATGCACAATATTATCTGAATCTAACATCTTTAATTTTAATATTCAAACAGATTTCTGTATTAGCCTGCAACGGGTCTTCCATGAAACCACTTTATTGTTTCTATGTGATTGTGGGTCATTGAATTACAGATGGAGATCTTTTTTAGGGCCCCGCGAAAACGCATGAAATTATATTAATTTTCAAAGCTACCATTTGCGTGCCCTGTATTTCTTTGCTTTAATATTCTATGCCCCCACTTTTTGTTTAATATCATCCACTTATTCAATTTTAATTTGCATTGATAAATCTAATTGCTGATTGATTTTGACTTATATAAAAAAGCTTTTACCTTTTTTTTGGTTAGAAAATATATTGATTTAACTTAAAATGAGAAAATATTTTGGGACCTGATTTTTAGATTAGGTCATTTTTCTTTTACATGTTTTAATTTTGTGGTAATTTCTAATCTCCCCTTATCTTTAATGAAAGGAAAAAAGACCTCTTTTACATGGTTCTAAAAACTTTGTTGACCTCTCTTAATTTAATAAGAAAAGGTTAATAATTTTATTAAATTATTAAGATTTTCAAAGTAATTAATAGTGGTTCAATAGGGTCGGATAACAAAATTTTTAAAATCACAAGGAAGGGCATTGGTTTTTGGTTAAAGGTCGTGGTAGGTCAGAAAATTATCTCTTTAATTTTACAAATATAGTAAATTTAAAATTAGTTTAATTTTTTTTCTGGATTTTTGTTTAAATATTTTGTTCTAACCTCATTTTGGTAGATTTAATGGTGAAATTTTGTAGAAAGCATATACTCACAGTGATAAGATTTGGTTAATTAAGATTCTTATTTATATATGATAAGAAAAACCTAAATCTAATCTAACTAGACATTGTATCACACTATGACACTCAATTAGACATAAAGCCCAACAAAACTAATAGTATAAAAGGTGAATAACGTTAAACAAAAAGCTCGATTCTAATACTATTCAGGTGAAGTATAGGGAATGTAAATTTTTAGAAAGAGATAGATTTATTATTAATTTTATTGATCGAAAGATATTATTCCCACGAATTGGTTGTATAAGACAATAAATTTGTTATTTGTGTAACATCATAAGTAATGAATAAAAAAATTAGTTGTGTTGTGAATATTGTAGCCGAAGCATATCACACATTAACCTTTAGAAATTAAATTAAAAAGCACTTTTGTTTCCTTAATTGTACGAGTAAGAACACTTGAAATTACTTGTTTCAAGTCTATACAAAAATGAAATAGCAGAAATTAATTTACAAGCGGAATGTAATTAGGATGTCATGATCAGTGACTTTGTAGCAGCATGGTCCATTGTTTCTACGAACTTTCAATTACAACTAATAAAATTTTAAAGTAATCGTTTGTGGAATACACCTATAAGCAATACGAAAAGTTTCAGAAAGAGGGCACCTTGAGACTGCAATAAAATTAAATAATAATAAGAATAATAATTAGTGGAAGACACCATTAAAGTAATTGTTCTTTGATTCTTTAGTTGATCTATTAATTTAACAAAGCTTAGGCTCTAAGAGATAAAAATTTCAATATAAATAGACATATATATAATTCTGCATATACATGATGACACAGGAGTGTTGCAATCCATGGGATTCATGATAGATCATCAAGGGGTGCAAATTGTTACAATGGTCAGGAGTGCACATGAACCAGAATGAGGGATAATTTCGTAAAAGAACTGGTATTGCTGTGCAGAGAATTAAATGTCAAGATTTGTGGCTATAAGAGATCTTGAAGTCAGCTTTCTAACACATTTGTCAATGTGTCATTTGGAGTTGTTTGCAGGAATCTATGACTATCTCTTCACAGCTGGTTCATAGTTAATGGTGCATTAAAGTCTACTCTAGAATTTGAATTTGATTGCTTAGTTGGTTGGAATTTGAATTTCTAGCTTAGTTGGTTGTGCTTTTATTACCTAATGTGTTTACTTATGAGTCTTAGTTAATAAATGAGTTGTCAATGTAGTAGTTGAGCCGTAATTGTTGAAATCATTTAATTATTGTCTTTTACCTATGCTTGGAGGGTTGTTCCAAGTTATTTAAGTTCTAAAGTTGTGTATTCAAGGCAGTGAAGTTTGAATTCGAATTTGAGTGAAATTTCAGTGTTTATACTGATTCTCTTAACTCTGTATCTCTTGGTGGATTCCATAGAGTGGTGAGTTAGTTTAAGCCCTGTATCCTTGGTTTACATCCTTGGGTGGTGAATTATCTGTATCCCATTGGTGTTTACTTTGGTGGTGAGCTTGTTATCCCTTTCAAAGAGTGTTTGTTAGGTTCCATTTTATTTGTTCCAGCCATTGGTTGAGTTGATAATCAACTTGAAGATCCTATCCTGATCTATTACAATCCAGCAGCCCGGTATCAGATTTGGTATCAGAGCCATATCTCGAAGATCGGTATCAGATTGGTATCAGAGCTTTGGTTCAATGGCTGGTCGTACTCACAAGGCTACTTCTACTACCCAATTGCCTCCTTCTCAAAGAGATGAACGAGATTTGATCATTGAAGATCTCAGGCGGCAACTCCAGCAAGTCCAGCAGCGTTTGATCATTGAAGATCTTATGCGGCAGCTCCAACAACTCCAGCAACATTTAGTAATTCTGGAAAATAAAGAATTCGCAGGTGGAATGCATGGAGAAGTAGAAGATCAAAGTCCTTTGGGCAATTATGATGATAATGATGCTGCTAATAAAAATGAATCGGTGGAGAATGATGAAGTAGACCATGACTTCTTTGAGGATCATGGAAAACCACCAATATTTGATGACTTTTACGAAAGTGATGAAGAGATCGAGACAGATGCCTTGATCAATTTCGATAATCCAGAATTTGTTAATGAAGAGGAAGTCACTTATGCAAATCGAGGTGATTATCTCTTTCTTATTCAAAGGAGTTTGAGTATTGCCCAAGAACGAGAAGATGATTGGCTTCGCAGAAATATCTTCCATAGCAGATGTTCTTCTCATGGCAAGGTGTGCAACTTTATTATTGATGGTTGCAGCTTTGAAAATGTGCTGTCTACGGAGATGATTGATAAACTTGGCCTTCAGACAGAGAAGCATCATCAACCTTACAAGATTTCATGGCTACGAAAAGATAACGAGATCAAGGTAAACAAGTACTGCCTTGTTTCATTTTCTATTGGCAAGAAGTATAAAGATGAAATATGGTGTGATGTTGTTCCTATGGATGCTTGTCATTTACTTCGTGGTAGACCATGGCAGTATGATAGGAAAGTAATGCATAATAGCTATGGCAATACTTATACATTCTTTAAAGATGGGGTCAAAGTTATTTTGGGTCCTTCAAAGTTAAAATGTGTTCCTAAACCTACTAAAGGGGAGGGAAATGCTTTGCTTATCCAAACAGAATGTAGAAGAGAGTTGGAGAAGGGAAGTGAGATTTATGTGTTCTTGTTGTTAGAAGAAAATGAAGTTAGTAATGAACCACCTCCAGAGATGAAATATCTTCTTGAAGAATACCATGATGTTATACCAAATGATATACCACTAGGCCTTCCTCTAATGAGAGACATACAGCATTGTATTGATCTTGTTCCAGGTGCTGTGTTGCCAATTAAATTAGCCTGTCGAATGAGTCCTACAAAACATGAAGAATTTCAATGGCAGGTTAATGAGCTTATCACTAAAGAGTTAGTGAGGGAAAGCATGAGTCCTTGTGCTGTACCAGCTCTTTTGGTGCCTAAAAAGAAGATGATAGAAGCTGCTTCTATCTTATCACTTCCAAATCTCAGCAAGGTTTTTGAAGTTGAATGTGATGCTTCCAATATTGGTATTGGTGCTGTTATTAGCCAAGAACGCAGACCAATTGCTTTCTTTAGTGAAAAATTGAATGCATCTCGCAAAAAGTACTCAACTTATGACAAAGAGTTGTATGCTATTTGTCGAGCTTTGAAGCATTGGAGTCAGTATCTCTTGCTAAAACCCTTCGTTCTATATTCTGACCATGAAGCTTTGAAGTTCATCAACAGCCAACAAAAGCTTAATGTTCGACATGCTAGATCGGTAGAGTTTCTTCAAGCTTTCAACTTTACCATCAAGCATAAATCTGGAGTTCAAAATGTGGTGGCTGATGCCTTAAGCCAAAGACATTCTTTGCTGACCTCTATGCAAGTGAATGTTGTTGGGTTTGAGGTTTTAAAAGAGCTTTACAAGGATGATACAGATTTCGGCAAAATATGGAGTAACTGTAATGAGATTTCATCTAACCAATTTGTTTTTCAGGATGGTTATCTACTCAAGGCAAACCAATTGTGTATTCCTCAATGTTTCTTGAGAGAATTAATCATTAATGAAGCACATATCAGTGACATTAGCGGTCATTTTGGGAGAGACAAAACTATTGCTATTGTGAAGGAAAACTTCTATTGGCCGAAGATGGAAAGGGATGTGATGAAGCACGTGAAGAGGTGTACAATTTGTCATGTGCCAAAAAGTCATGGGCAGAACACTGGTTTGTACACTCCATTACCTGTTCCTAATGATCCATGGGAAGATGTTAGCTTGGATTTTGTGGTGGGATTGCCTAGAACACAGCGAAACAAAGATTCAATCATGGTGGTGGTTGACCGATTTTCTAAAATGGCTCATTTTGTCCCCTGTAACAAGACAAATGATGCGACTCATGTGGCTGATTTGTACTTCAAGGAGATTGTGAAATTGCATGGCATTCCTAAGGCCATAGTCTCAGATCGTGATCGAAAGTTCTTATCTCATTTTTGGCGTACACTTTGGAAAAAGCTGGGGACTACACTTACCTTTAGTTCATCTCATCATCCTCAAATAGATGGACAAACTGAAGTTACCAACAGAAGCTTGGGAAATCTTCTGAGGAGTTATGTTGGTAAGAATTTACAGCAATGGGATCTTGTTTTATCTCAAGTTGAGTTTGCTTACAACAGATCATCAAGTCAAACCACTGGTCATAGTCCTTTTGAGGTTGTTTATGACAAGAATCCAATAAGTCCTTTGGATTTAGCTCCAATTCCTTCCAAAACTCAATTTAGCAGTGATGCAGAGGAGAGGGCTAAAAACATCAAGAAGCTGCATGAACAAGTTCGAGAGAAGATTTTGAAGCAAAATGAGAAGTATAAAGCTACAGCAAACAAACATCGGAAGTATGCTGAGTTCAAAGAAGATCTAGTATGGATACACCTTAGAAAGGAAAGGTTTCCTCCAGGAAAATATGCCAAGTTGGAGCCTAGAGCTGATGGACCATTCAAAGTTTTACAATGCATTGGAGAGAATGCTTACAAAATTGAGCTACCTGAGCATTATGGTGTTTCCAACACATTTCATATCTCTGACCTTAGTCCTTATCTTGGTGAAAACAACAATCAAGACTCGAGGTCGAGTCTTTCTCAACCAGGGGAGCTTGACACAGGAGTGTTGCAATCCATAGGATTCATGATAGATCATCAAGGGGTGCAAATTGTTACAATGGTCAGGAGTGCACATGAACCAGAATGAGGGATAATTTCGTAAAAGAACTGGTATTGCTGTGCAGAGAATTAAATGTCAAGATTTGTGGCTATAAAGATCTTGAAGTCAGCTTTCTAACACATTTGTCAATGTGTCATTTGGAGTTGTCTGCAGGAATCTATGACTATCTCTTCACAGCTGGTTCATAGTTAATGGTGCATTAAAGTCTACTCTAGAAGTTGAATTTGATTGCTTAGTTGGTTGGAATTTGAATTTCTAGCTTAGTTGGTTATGCTTTATTACCTAATGAGTTTACTTATGAGTCTTCGTTAATAAATCAGTTGTCAATGTAGTAGTTGAGCTGTAATTGTTGAAATCATTTAATTATTGTCTTTTACCTATGCTTGGAGGGTTGTTCCAAGTTATTTAAAGTCCCAAAGTTGTGTGTTCAAGGGAGTGAAGTTTGGAATTCGAATTTGAGTGAAATTTCAGTGTTTATACTGATTTCTCCTTAACTCTGTATCTCTTGGTGGATTCCATAGAGTGGTGAGTTAGTTTAAGCCCTGTATCCTTGGTTTACATCCTTGGGTGGTGAATTATCTGTATCCCATTGGTGTTTGCTTTGGTGGTGAGCTTGTTATCCCTTTCAAAGAGTGTTTGTTAGGTTCCATTTTATTTGTTCCAGCCATTGGTTGAGTTGATAATCAACTTGAAGATCCTATCCTGATCTATTACAATCCAGCAGCCCGGTATCAGATTTGGTATCAGAGCCATATCTCGAAGATCCGGTATCACATGATCCCCGAATTAGCCTCGATTGTGATGAAATGGAAATAGCAATGAGCGGAAAAACTCTCCTGTCCCTTTACATGTTTATTTTGCTTTCACGATACATCAAAAGTACTGGCTTCGGTTTCAGTTTAACAAGTGACGTAGATGTCGACAATATTAAGTGCATAGAGAGGGAAAGACAAGCTCTCTTGAAGATCAAGCAAGACCTCATCGATGAATATGGCCATCTCTCTTCATGGGGGAATGAAGAACACAAGAAAGATTGCTGCAATTGGAGAGGTGTCTCATGTAGCAACCGGACAGGCCACATCGTCAGCCTCAATCTCTGTGTCTTATCTCCGTATATTGATGGTTACGCGCCTTTGACAGGTAAGATTAGTGCTTCCTTGCTTGAATTGCAGCACTTGAATTATTTAAACCTGAGTTCAAATGATTTTGGAGGAGAACAGATCCCAGAATTCATTGGCGCTCTCACCAACTTAAGACATCTTGATCTCTCCGCTGCTAATTTCCGTGGTAGAGTTCCTCATCAACTTGGGAACCTATCAAGACTGCGATCTCTTGATCTCAGCTCTAACTATGGCACCTATTCTGCCAAACTTGAATGGCTTTCTCATCTCTCCTCTTTAAGAAAACTTGGTCTAAATTATGTTGATCTTAGTGAAGCAACAGATTGGGTACAAGTAATCAGTGGACTCCCTTCTTTAACAAACTTGGAATTAGGAGATTGCAATCTCCCGTCAGTCATTCCTTCATCTATTTCCTTCATTAATTCTTCCACCTCACTTTCTTTTCTTTTCCTCAACTCTAACAATATATCCAATTCAGTATACCAGTGGTTGTTCCACTACAGTGCCAGCCTTACTCATCTTGACCTTGTTAACAGCACGTTACTAGGTTCCATCCCGGATGACTTCTGTAACATGACTTCGCTGATGCATCTTGCCCTCTATAAAAATCTAATCGACGGTATTCCAAGATGTCTTGGGAATTTGGTTGGATTAAAAGAATTATGGTTGTATAGCAACAAGTTACAAGGTTCCATCCACGATGACTTATGTAACATGAGGTCACTGACGTCTCTTTACCTCTATGGAAATCTAATCGATGGTGTTCCAAGGTGTTTTAGGAATTTGTGTGGATTAAAAAAATTATGGTTGGATAACAACAATATTACCGGCCAACTTTCCATGCTAATCTTCAATTTCTCGGGTTGCTTAAGAGACAATTTAGAATATTTGGATTTAAGAAATAACTCACTTGGCGGTCCATTGCCTGATTTTACTGGATTTGTTTCAATGAAAATCTTATTTATAGATGATAATCAGTTAAACGGTACCATACCTGAAAGTATCGGACAACTTTCCAATCTTGAGAGGTTTGGCGTCTCTTTAAATTCTTTGGAAGGTATGGTCACCGAAATCCACATGTCAAATCTGTCCAGATTAACAGGCATGTATTTTTCTTTTAACTCTCTCACTTTGAACTTCAGCACTAATTGGGTTCCCTCATTTCAACTTCGATATATTGAAATGGCGGGCTGCAAAGTGGGGCCTAATTTCCCAAAATGGCTTCAAACCCAAAAAAAGGTTTCTACTCTTGATATTTCCAGTGCTGAGATTGTAGACACTATTCCTGATTGGTTCTGGGACTTGTCTTCAACGTTAGTTTATTTAAATCTTTCACATAACCGAATCAGAGGTATATTGCCAGATTTATCAAAGAAGTTTATTTGGTACCCTGAAATTGATCTTAGTTTTAATTATTTTGAGGGATCAATACCATCATTTCCTTCAAATGTGAAATCCTTGATTCTTTCAAACAATATGTTTTCAGGACCAATTTCTTTCTTGTGTCTGATTATGGGTCGGAATTGGTTTATATGGATCTTTCTAACAATCAATTGTCGGCAGAGATGCCTAATTGTTTTATGGACTGGCAGCAATTAGAAGTATTAAATTTGGCAAACAATAATTTTTCTGGAAAAATTCCCAGCAAGATGGATTCTGATTGTAGAATATGGGCAATAGATTTACACAACAACAGTTTGACTGGAGAGCTGCCATCATCTCTGAAGAATTGCGGAGAGTTGACAATCATTGATGTGGCGAACAATGTACTGTCTGGGACAATACCCACATGGATGGGAGATAGTCTACCAAATCTTATTGTTGTTAGTCTACGATCCAACCAATTCCATGGAAATATACCTATTGAGGTTTGTCATTTGAGAAAAGTTCAGATTTTGGATTTCTCTTGTAATAATATCTCAGGAACCTTGCCAAGATGTCTCAACAATTTAACTGCAATGGTTCAAAAAGAGAGTTCAAGGGCAACAATTGAACATTCATTAATAACATATGTTGATGATATGGCCGGGTACTCTCATTCTTATCAAGGCCAAATCTTTTTAATCTGGAAAGGAATATATTCTCAGTATAAGAGCACCATGGGACTTGTAAAAGGCATTGACTTTTCAAGCAACAAATTATCTGGAAATATTCCTACAGAAATTACAAGTCTTGAGGGATTAGTCTCGTTAAACCTATCAAGCAATAATTTAGTTGGATCAATTCCTATGGAGATTGGTAAGTTAAAGTTGTTGAATTCACTTGACTTGTCAAAGAACCTACTTACAGGTGAAATTCCTAAAAGCGTTTCTCAATTGGATTTTCTTGGTGTCTTGAACTTGTCAAACAACAATTTGTCGGGGGAAATTCCGTCAAGCACTAAGCCACAGAGCTTTGGTGCCACTTCATATATGGGAAATCCTAATCTTTGTGGGACTCCTCTTCCAAATAATTGTCCAGGAGATGGAGATGAACAAGCTCAAGATCCTGCTATCACTTTAAGTGATAACAAGGATGGTCTCATAACTCGAGGCTTCTATGTCAGCATGGTTCTTGGATTCATTATAGGCTTTTGGGGAGTTTGTGGTACTTTGGTGTTGAAGAAATCATGGAGATATGCTTATTTCCAGTTCTTAAACAATATGACGGATAAGTTCTACATCTTCATAGTAGTAAATATGGCCAAATTGCAGCGCAATTTGAGAAGCTAATTACCTTGGTAATATCTCTCCTATTTGTGTAATTTGCTTTATCATCTATTTTTAGGATAGAATGTTATCTTGTTTTGTTTTTGGTTCAACTAATGGGTGTTGTTTTAATTTAACGTTCCAGTAACAGCTGCAACATATATATACCGCCAACATATTTCGGGCTTTTCTTCTAATGATGAATACGGTTGGTTTTGGAAGCAGAGCGGAGCAGGAACCATGTGTGTGGTCCAGAGAAGCACCCAGATTTCTATTTGGTCAAATCTGCATTAATAAAACTGGTCAGGGACCACAGAATGAAATCATTGTAATATGAGTACATTATTTTTATCTTTGTCTTTTTAGCACTTTAATTGCCTTTGAAATTTCAATTCCACTGTGAATATGTTCTAGTCATGATCTGGATGCACTCCTATCATTTCTGCAATTGAATGGGTTATGATTAGGGCGTAGAGCATATTATTCTATTAGATACATTTTGGACAATGTTGCATTAACCCTTGGCTCTTTGACGCAATAGTAGAGCATATACGGCAAATCTGGAGATGAGAAGTACTCAAAACTTACAACTAGTATTGAGTAGACCCATGTTAATGGATTTTGATAAAATATAAGGGTTAAATTGTTATTTTTACAAGTTTTAGGAGCGTCAGGTGATTCCACTTTTAAGAAAACAACTATAAAATTAAAGGAAATCAAAAGGTAAACAAATCAGAGCTGTAGTGCCGAGGCTGGCAGTTCCTTTCCATTTTGGTGTTATTTGATTAGATGAAGAAGGCGCTATGGAGCGAGGGAATATCGAAGCAGACCGCCTCTTCATCGTCAACCCAACCGGAAACAGGACCACCTGAACAGCAACAACTACTGCTACTATAACGGCCGTTAGTAGCAGCAACAGCAACACTGGCATCAACAACCTCAACAGCAACGACTACTGCTACTATAATGGCCGTTAGTGAGCTCGTTAACTCTCTCTCCAAACAACGAGTTTACCGTGAGATCACTTTCGCTCTCCGTTCCGCCGAGTCCGCGGGCTCCGCTCCCTCCTCAAAATCCTCCCCTCCGTCGCCCAATCCGATTCCACCATCCACCTCCTCTGCCACTCCCAATCCCTTTCCGATCTTCCCCATTTTATTAATTATGTGGTTCGTTCAAGGAGACGGTGGATGACAGAGTGACGAGTTTGGATCACATTTTCAGCGTGGATCTTGTGTGTTAAATAGGTTAAGTTTAAGTTATCAGGAAATCAAACTTCGAGCAATTAGTCAATTTCATAGGCCTGTGCTTTATTAATCTCATAAAGTCTGGGGCTTGATTCCTCACCATTGCCTACCTACTTCTGAACGATGAGTATTGTAGCTTGGGTGCTCCAGTTTTGAACTCGCGTCTATTAGGGCGGTTGGGGATTTCCGCTT
Source organism: Boswellia sacra (assembly GCA_013180625.2). Classification (NCBI taxonomy): domain Eukaryota; kingdom Viridiplantae; phylum Streptophyta; class Magnoliopsida; order Sapindales; family Burseraceae; genus Boswellia; species Boswellia sacra. The sequence continues at coordinate 348,886 of SNVD02002702.1, forward strand.
ATCAAAATAACATGATGACAATGAGTAGAAGTTGTTTGAGGTAATCGAGGATACCGAGTCTAGAGATTTAGTTGGTAATCAGGTGAAAGATGAGAATTTGGGTTGAAAAGTGAACGTAGTTATATAAACTGAAAAGAATTAGAACTCACTTTGTTTATTACACATGGCATGGGTTTGGATTGTTTGAGACTTTGCAACTTGAGATGGCAAGAAAACAACTTCAAGTGAGAATTTGTTTCACAGCCGAAATTTGAGTGGATTTTCAGTTGCTAGGTGTCGGAGTTGTGGATTCTCACTTTTAATATTCAAACTACTGTAATTCATGCAGGTTTTGATGAATATACTGTCAACTCGAGGTGAACTTGAGCTAGAAGCATGCTTGGATGCTTTGATCTCAATAATGCTGGAATTTTATAGAATTATCATTCCATCACCTTTTTTTTTCCGGCTTTTCTCAATTTTTCATTATTTACACTGCACCACAGGGCTTGCCGGATTTCCTTGCATAAACTTGTTGGCCATATATGTTATTTGGTAGCAATTTACAATTTAGAGTTTACGGAATTTAATTTGTTAATTCTAAATTTTTGAATCAAGTTTGCTATTGCTTTATCTGCGCGCTTGTATCACCTTAGGTTCATATTGAACAGCATCTTGGAATTTTATCGGGGAATTAGTGATCTGAAATGTCCTATACGTCATCCCAAGGTAGCAGAAAAATATATTAAAATGAGAATGATACTACTCTGTCATATTCATTTGGAAATATGTTAAGAGTTGGCTTAGAATCAGAGATCTATGACAGAGAAGTATTTTTGGTTGTAGCACGGTTGAGACCAAATTATAGAAACAAAAAAGGATTCTCCTTCTTTTGTATAAAAATAAAATAAAATAAACTTAGCTAGCTCTGCTGTTCAAACTTGACAAAAGTGGATGACTGGGGTTTCAATTTCATATCTTTAATCAAATCATCCAGGAAACTAGCTCCTCTTGAGCTAAGTTTGTTGGGAAGCTTGGATGGGGCATGAGAGCCTCAAGTAAATAGGATTTAATTAACCCTTAAAGCTTTATTTCACTTATTAGTAATTATAGACAAGGAATTTTTATTTGTTTTTGAGTGATTAATCATTGTAACATATGGATGTATTGCTACTTTTTTTACCAGGATTTTGAGTAAATGTAATGGTATTGAGGAAGTTGCAGAGCTCATAAGAGAAAAGCACGTGGATGAAAATCTCAGGTTTTTCTTCTTTCTTAATTCACTTGGTCTTATTTTATTTTCTATTTTTAAGGGATTATTTCTTTCAATGGTTATCTTTGATATGGGTTTACAGTTCTTTTCATATTAGATAAGCAAGCGTATACTGTTTATTAACATTTGATTGCTGGAAATGTTATGTGTTATTTAGATTTGAGTACCTGTCTTGGTTGTGTGAATTTTGAAGTTGTCAAGTGGAATGTTGAAACCTAAACCAAAGAAATGTTCTTGTCACATGCTAGCATGTCACATTTACACTGCTGTAACCTTAGGAAGTTTCAAAACAATAGCTTTGATAGCGGCATAGTTTTGGCTACTTCTCAGATTAACAATACTCTATTTATTACGAGATTACAGTAATTATCGTGAGAGAATTCGTTTCCCCTCATTTAGAATAGATCTTCAGAAAAAGAAATGTTCTATGTTTTCTTTGCTCCCGTCAATTTTCAATCTAATTGATGATATAACCCAGTAGCTCAGGAGTATTAGGATCTGCGACAGGAATTTGCCTATTTAACCATGTTGAATATGATAAGAAGTCCATTTTGCCATGCCTCTTTAACTTGCATCATTCTCATTAAACATTTATCATATAAGAAATGTGCTTCCTCCAACTAGGTTGAAATGTGGAGAAGTCTCGCTGTTACTTATTGGACATGTGAATGGGAGGATAAGTCTCCCATGGCTACCATACATGATGATGTAAGGCAACTTCTTGGTGAGAAATCTGCTTCATTGATATGGGCAGCATGTCAATTTGACCCTACCCTTAATCCTGAGGAGAGACTGACAGCGCTGCACATTCAAGCTTGCAGCGTTTTGGAGTCTCCAGATTTGTACTGAATCTAATACTGGAAAAATGTGATCTCATGGTAACTTTAATCTTTACAAGTTCTATCATAATACTTAGAATAAACCTAAACAAAGGAAGTATATACACTTTATTATTGACTTGTATGTGGGTGATAAACGAAACAAATTTGCAATTGCTTTATATATGTTCATGATTTTCCGCTTACATAATTTCATTAATATGATATCCCTGCAAACCTCCGGGTATCTATAAATCTGCTCCATCAGTCGACGTCAAGCCTGTTTCTTTGTGATGATCATAATTTCTGTGTTTTTCTAATTTAAGTACCTGCAAAAGTAGATAAGTAATCTCTTACGTTAAAAGTATGGCAATGTTCAATTTTATCAGACGCACGATTGCAGGTCTATTTTCCTTTCTTTTCCCAAAAATTTTAGAGAGAGTCCAGAGAAACCAAAACAGATTGTTTAAGAAAGTATTTATGTATAATGACAACTTAATATCGAAATATCAACTTACGTTTATGTATCTAAAGATTACGGTTTTAAATTATTTTAAATTCGTACTATCTAGCTTATATATTGAGGTCCAATATAATTAATTTTTTCTAATAATAAAGCTTGTAAAAAAAAAAATTAAATCCTATTTCGTTAAATAAAACTTGTAGAGTTTATAAAAACAAAATTGGTTAAAAGACTTTTAATTCATTAAGAAGTGTTGATCGTTTTGTTAAATGCTTTCTAATATCAATTAACAATTTTTTTTTTTTTAAAAAAGAGGGATAATGTTATATTGAAAATGAATGCATTAACTAAAATTTTAACAAATTAGTCTCTGTCATGGCAATGAGAGTCAAAGACGGTAATAGACTTCTTGTGCTGTTGCTGAAGCTTTACGATCGACTTTGTAATGGCGGTCCATCCAAGAAGATTGTAAAAAGAAATAAATAAAAAATAAAACACTCAATTAATGGAAATGAGTCTACAGGATTCTTCAAAGACTTCTTCTTTTTCATGGTCATGAGTGGACGTCCAATTAATTTAACCATGTAGACTTCAAGTCATCGTGAAGATTACTCAAACTTTCAGGCGTCTTGAAGACTCATAATTTCATGATCCTAAGTTGGTCCCATTAACAGAGTAGACCATTAAAAAGCTTTGTTTTTCTAACTAGGTCTCTTTCGCGGTTACGTAAATGAAGCACAGTTTTCGCAAAGTAATTGAAGGTCTGAAGTCAAGGAACGACTGAGAGCTTCTCGCTTGTTCTGAGAGTGATTGGTTCTTATATAGTGCTGGGAACATCTAAAATGTTATGTTGAATATTTAACGTCACGCCGTCTAAATGGGGTTGGATTTACAACAAGGACTTCCGTCTTGTTAATTTGCCAAAGGGTTTGTAATAATAATAATAACAACAAAAATAATGGTGTTGGATCTACAACAACGACTTCTGTGCTGTTAATTTGTCAAAGGGTTTGTAATAATAACAACAACAGCAACCACCCCATAGCTCGCTGAATTTTCTTACAAAATGAAGAAGAATAAGGGCCTATAAAAATTATGGTTTTCCTAGTATGTAACTTTCTGATGACATTGTTTCACTAGAACTATTGTTGCACAAACATTGATGGTTGCTGGCCAGTCTTTCATTTGTGTTATGGAGACATGCAAAATTCTCTACATAGTAATTGCGAACAAGGGTTTTCCTTATCAGTTTGAAGTCTGAACCCAGATATTTTGAAGTGTAGGCTTAATTTTATTTCTATACATAATTTTCTTTGAACCGAAACATCCAAAAAATTTGGCTTTATTCGTCTTAATATAATGAAGGTCTGAATGATTTTCTTTATCTTAATTTTGTTTTAAATATTTTCTATTCTGCTATTTCTTAATTATATTATTGTTACAAAATTTTTAATATTTGTTTAAGTTAAATTAGGAGTTTACATAATTATTTCTTGCTTTGGAACTCTATCTCGCCCTTTTTATTTCTGCGGTGAAAGTATATTTGTATAATTACAAACTTATGATCACATATGTTTCTACAGTCTGACATACTTCATTGCATAATTTTTTTCCTCCACGGAAAATTTGTTAAAATTTTTTAAAACTAAAATTTACCGTTTATGTATCTCAAATATAAACGGTGTTTATGGGGAGGAAAAATTAACTCGTTTCTGTCATGGCAATGAGAGTCAAAGACGGTAATAGACTTTTTGTGCTTGCTGACGCTTTACGATCGACTTTATAATGATGGTCCATCCAATAAGGTCGTAGATTGGAAAATTGGAGGCAAATGATGGAGACTATCATGTAGACGCATGAGTTGGGGTGGTAAGTAGGCAGCGGTTTAGTTTGGAAATTTGATATTTTCTTCGGTCTTGACCAATGTTTATTCTCAGCCAGCAAAGAATACATAAAAACGACAACTGCATAAATATGTGGTGTTTCTCCTCATTTTGCTCACCAAAACTTTGATCCTGAGAAAAAAAATGGAAGTAACAATGAGTGCGAAGTGTCTTCTATCCCTTTACATGTTTATTTTGTTGCTATCACAATACACAAAAACTGGCTTTAGTTTCAGTTTAAGAAGTGAAGTAGATGTCAATATTAAGTGCATAGAGACGGAGAGACAAGCTCTCTTGAAGATCAAAGAGGACTTCGTTGATGAATATGGGCATCTCGCCACATGGAGCAATGGACAACACAAGAAAGATTGCTGCGAATGGAGAGGCGTCTCGTGTAGCAACCGAACGGGTCACATTGTCAGACTCAATCTCCACGTCACATCTCCGTTAAATTACATGCCTTTGAAAGGTAAGCTTAGTACTTGCTTGAATTGCGGTACTTGAAATATTTAAACTTGAGTACAAATGATTTTGGCAGACAAAAGATCCCTGAATTCATTGGCTCTCTCACCAACTTAAGGCACCTTGATCTCTCCAGTGCTAATTTCGGTGGTAGCATTCCAAATCAACTTGGAAACCTATCAAGACTGCAATCTCTTCATCTCAGCTATAACTATGGCATCTATGCTGCCAAACTTGCGTGGCTTTCTAATCTTTCCTCTTTAAAACAACTTGGTCTAAATTTTGCTAATCTTAGTGAAGCAACAGATTGGGTGCAAGTAATCAGTGGGCTCCCTTCTTTGGCGAAATTGCAATTAGAACGGTGCAATCTCCCATCGGTCAATCCTTCATCTTTTTCCTTTATTAACTCTTCCACCTCACTTACTTTTCTTGACCTCCACTCGAATAATCTACCTAATTCAGTATACCTGTGGTTGTTCCACTTTAGTACCAGCCTTGCTCATCTTGACTTTGGTAACAACAATTTACAAGGCTCTATTCCGGATGACTTCTGCAATATGACTTCGTTGACGTATCTTTCCCTCTTTGATAATCTAATCAATGGTATTCCAAGTTGTTTTGGGAATTTGTGTGGACTAAAACAGTTACGGTTGTATAACAACAATGTCACCGGACCGTTTTCCATGCTAATCTTCAATCTCACAGGCTGCTTAACAGACAATTTAGAATATTTGGATTTAGGAAACAACTCACTCAGTGGTCCATTGCCTGATTTTACTGGATTTTTGTCGATGAAAACCTTATTTATCGATAATAATCGGTTAAACGGGCACCTACCCAAAAGTATCGGAAAGCTTTCCAAGCTTGAGACTTTTGATGTCTCTTCAAATTCTTTGGAAGGTACGATCACTGAAGTCCACATGTCAAATCTCTCCAGATTAAGAGGCATGTACTTATCTTTTAACTCCTTCACTTTGAACTTCAACACTGGTTGGGTTCCCCCATTTCAACTTCAATGTATTGGATTGGTCGGTTGCAAAGTGGGGCCTAATTTCCCAAAATGGCTTCATAACCAAAATGCGGTTGCTTTTCTTGATATTTCGAATGCTGGGATAGTAGACACTATTCCTAATTGGTTCTCGAACCTGTCCACAAGGTTATTTTATTTAAATCTTTCACATAACCAAATCAGAGGTATTTTGCCAGATTTATCAGAGAAGTTTGTTGGGTACCCTGGAATTGATCTCAGTTATAATTATCTTGAGGGATCAATACCATCAATTCCTTCCAATGTGAAATCTTTAATTCTTTCAAACAATATGTTTTCAGGACCTATTTCCTTCATGTGTCGGAATATAGGGAAGGCATTGGTTTATATGGATCTTTCTAATAATCATTTATCAGGAGAGATACCTGACTGTTTTAAGGATTGGCAAGAATTTGAAGTCTTAAATTTGGCAAACAATAGTTTTTCTGGAAAAATTCCTAGCAAGATCGATTCGGATTGTAGAATATGGGCATTAGATTTACACAACAACAGTTTCACCGGCGAGGTGCCATCATCTCTAATGAATGGCAGCGAGTTAACAATTCTTGACGTGGGAAACAATAAACTTTCCGGGGAAATACCAACATGGATTGGAGATAGTTTACCAAATTTAATTGTTCTCAGCCTACGGTCCAACCGATTCCATGGAAACATGCCCATTGAGCTTTGCGAGTTGAAAAAGGTTCAAATTTTTTACTTCTCTCAAAATAATATTGAAGGAGCATTACCAAAATGTCTCAACAATTTAAATGCAATCGTTCGAGTAGAAAGTTCAAGTGTGGCAATTGGACATTCTATTACAACATATTGGGATGGTGTGCTCCAGATCCCATATTCTTATCAAGGCCATATAACTTTAATCTGGAAGGGAACATATTCTGAGTACAAGAGTACTATGGGACTTGTAAAGAGCATTGATTTTTCAAGCAACAAATTATCTGGGGATATTCCTAAAGAAATCACCAGTCTTGTCGGATTAGTCTCCTTAAACCTATCACACAACAATTTAGTTGGATCGATCCCTACCCAGATTGGTGAGTTAAAGTTGTTGAACTCACTTGACTTGTCAGAGAACCTGCTTACTGGTGAAATTCCTGAAAGCTTTTCTCAGTTGGATTCTCTTGGTGTCTTGAATTTGTCAAACAACAACTTATCGGGAAAAATTCCATCAAGCACTAAACCACAAAGTTTTAGTGCCTCTTCATATATGGGAAATCCTCATCTTTGTGGGTCTCCCCTTCCAAATAAATGTCCAGGGGATGAACAAGCTCAAGATCCAGTTATCACTGTAAGTGATAACAAGGATGGACTTATAACTCGAGGCTTTTATGTCGGCATGGTTCTTGGATTCATTATAGGCTTTTGGGGACTTTGTGGCACTTTGGTGCTGAAGGAATCGTGGAGATATGCTTATTTCCAGTTTTTAAACGATACGAAGGATAAACTCTACGTCTTGATAGCAGTAAACATGGCCAAATTGCAGCGAAAGTTGACAAGCTAATTGCCTCGGTGATATGTCTTTCCTTTGTGTAACTTGCTTTATCTTCGATTTTAGGGTAGAATATTATTTGATATATATGGATGCAATCTATGTTTGCTTATATTATCCTATGATTTTTTTTCTTTTTTCTTTTTTTTTTTTTTTTGGTTTAACTGATATTGGGTGCTGTTTTAACTTGATGTTCCCAGTAAGAGCTGAAACATAAGCCCCCAACCTATTTCAGGCTTTTCTTCTAATAAACAATACAGTCGATTTTGGAAGCAGAGCAGAGCAGAAATTTCTCTTTAGTCAAACCTAACATTAATAGAACTAGTCAAGGACCATTGAATGAAGTTATTGTAATATAAGTACATTTATATCTTTGTCTTTTTAGCACTTCAATTGCCTTTGAAATTTCAATTCCACTCTGGATATTTTCTAGTCATGATCTGAAAGTACTCTATCATCTCTGCAATTGAATGGATTATGATTAGTGCGTGATTTTATTAGTTACATTTTGGACAATGTTGCATTAACCCTTGGCTCTTTGACGCAACATTAGAGCATAGATAGCAAATCTGGAGATGAAAAGCACTCAAAACTGGTAACCAATACCAGTAGTGCGTTGGACCTTGTTATATAGATTTTGATAAAATATAAGGGTGAAACTATTAGTTTTACAAGTTTTAGGAGCTGTAGAAATAAATATAAAACGAATGAAACCAAAACCAGAGCTGTAGTGCCAAGGCTGGCATTTCCTTTCCATATCGGTGTGATTTGATTAGAGAGATGTATATGAAGCAGGCGTTATGGAACAAGGGAATATCGAAGCAGACCACCTCTTTATCGTCAGCCTAATCAGAAATAGAACCACCTACGACAGCAACAACAACAGTTACAACACTGACATCAATAACCACTGCAACAGCAACTACTGCTTCTGCTACTATAACGACCCTCATTGAGCTCGTTAACTCACTTTCTAAACAGAAACTGACGTGGCATAGTATATACTTTCGTATTTTTTTTTTTTTTTTTTTTTGGGTTAGAGATATTATTGTCATTTTATTATTTTGTATTTAGAGATTTTGACTATTGACGTCTTTAGGGATTTTGACTATCCCTAAAGCTACCAAAATGTCTTTAGCCTGTGATGCAATTGCTTAAGTTCCCTTAGGAATAATATCATATACGGCTTTGTTTATGTATTTCAGACGCAGATTATTATTGAAAACTTAAATGTTGAAGGAAACTTGTGGATGTGACTATTTTGTGAGGTGTGGCTGCGTTGTAAGACTATGATTGTTGAGAGCTTAAGTGTATGATTTGTATCCTGGATTGCCCTTTGTCTTTTTGCTGTGTTTGTGTATGTTTGAAAATCGGGTTCCCGATCAATTGTTATCAGAGCCTTAACCATCATCGCTTTCTCCGCCAGCCACCAGCAAACCTTTTCTTCACTTCCCAAAAACAAAAACATAGAACTTGATGAAACCCCACGAAAGAGAAAACAAACCCAAAAACTAGACTTGGATAACTTAAAAGGCTAAGATTAAGCTACTGCTATAAGAACAACGACAGCGAAAATAAATAAATAAATAAGAAAGTGAAAGCAGTTCAGCAACAACCACCACCACCGCTGCCACCAAACGTAGATCAAGATCCCCCTACAGCTTTCCCTTCAACACCAACCCCAAAATATGGCCGGAAGACCCTCAAATCCGTAAAAATAGAATTGGCCAACCACCCCCAACCGCCCTAAGCAGCCAGTGACTCCCCACCGCCCACCCAGATCGCACCTCAGTCATGCCTCTACCAAAAACCATCCACCATCACCCACCATTAACCACCGATAAGCCTCCAACCAAATCTACAAAAATAGCTTTGGTAGCCACCACTTCAACCACCACAAACCATTGCGAGTCTGCTGTCACCACCTCCTGAAATTGCTTCATCAACAGTTTTTCATCAAAGCCCAATAGACCTCGCCGAATGTTTATCGCTAGAAGATGGTTGCTCATCCCTGACGTTCTCTACCTCCACTGAATTATTGCTCTCGATGTGAGGTCGGTTCAATTGGCTCAATTGAATATCATATGAAGGCTTGTTAAGTAGTTTACCAGTAGGTGAAGCGGTTTGTCAAGAAACCCCTTAGCTTTGCATGATTTAACTTTCGTCCATAATGTTAATGAATACGATTTAGTCTCTAAACTTTCATGTTGTAGTATTTGCCCTTAATAAACTTTCGTGTTGTTGTTTGGCCTCAAACTTTCATGTTATTAATTTAACTCCTGTAATCTGACTTTCAACCTTTAGCCCCAAACTTTCATTTTGTTACCCTGTAGCCCACGCACTTTCATTTTGGTTATGATTTAGCTTTTAAACTTTTATTTTATTTCAGTTTAGCCACAAAAAAAGTAGCACATTGCTTTTTTTTTTTTTTGCCTTAATTTGTATTATAGCATCATCAGATTTATTTTTATTATACCTAGGAAATCTTAGTCTACGCTTAAAAAAAAAAATTGGCCAAAACACTTCATAGCTCTTCTGATCACACCACCCAACAACTTAACTTGAATGCCATAAATAATAGGTTGAATGGTTTGGCAACTGTGGTGAACAGGAGGTTATCTCTCATAGAGCAAGCAATACTTGATATCCGAGAGCAACTTAGTCACATGACACATAGGAGTAACAATGGTGGAACCACAAATAAAGATGATAGGGGAAAGGGTGTAATAGGACCGACATCTAAACACACCATGAGCAAGAATACGCTAATAATCCCTTTCTTGATGAAGAGAGTGATGATAGAGAAGGTCATAAGAGTCGCCTTAGGCATGAGTCATCTGACATCCCAAGGGTGTCAAATATAATGTTCCTAAATTTTATGGCAAATTAGAATCTATTGTCTTCCTAGATTGGTTAGCTGTCATAGAAGAGTATTTTGCCTATCATGAGATGACAGACACCTACTGTGTTCGATTTGCTAAGCTGAAGTTAGTCGATATTGTTAAGATCTTTTATCAGTTTGTAGAACATAGGTTCTACCAAATCCATAAACGTCCTCCTACTTAGGCAGAAATTAAATTAGATTTGAAGGAAAAATATGTCGTATAATCCTACAAGAAGCAAATTACAAATAATTGCTTAACCTTAGGTAGGGTTCTTCCAGTACCGTTGAGTACTATTCCATGTTTGATAATTTTCACCTTAAGTGTGGCATTAATAAGCCCCCGAATGACACTACATCTAGATTTGTCAATGGGCTTAGATTCGACATCCAGCGTGTCGTTGATTTAAGTTACCCTCATACCTTAGAAGATGCCTACAACAAAGCTTTAAATGTTGAACTACATCATAAAGCATACAACTCTAGGCATACTTCTTAAGTGAATACCTTATCATCTCAAACTAGAATTGTCAGTAGGAGCAACTTTAATCAACAATCCTCCAATACTAGAGCTTCTAAATTGTCAACTCCTAGTTATCCCATAGTGAATGCATCAAATCCTAATGTCAATCTCGTTTCTACTCTAATAGGAAAGATCAATGAATGCAAGCTCTCTAGTAGCTCCAACCACTCTTAAATTATGTATGACAATTGTCATGGTAGGGGCCACATCGCTGCCCGCTATCGAAGTCGTACTATGGTCATAAGTCTAGTGGACCGACCTATTAAGATCCTATAAGAGAGATTTAGAGCCATTAGAGGAGTCTAAAGACTTAGGGTTATGGAACATCCTTGAAGAGGAGTTTGATGAACAATTGTCCATTATGTGATGTATCTTGTCTACCCCCATAGTTTTTTATTCTTGGAAGAGAACTACTCTATTTGGTACTTTAGTTCCTCTCAAGAGTCAGTTGTGTAAACTAGTGATAGATAGAGATAGTACTTTGAATGTCATTTCTATGGCTACAATTGATAGGTTTAAACTCACTTTAGGACCTCACCTTAATCTTTTTCAGGTAGCTTGGGTCAACAAAACAATCCTCCCAATCACCCATAAATGTCTTGTTCTGCTCAAGTTAGGTTCTTATGCCAAAAACATCTATTGTAGTGTGCTTCCCATAGATCTAGCTCATATCCTTTTAGGTAGGCCTTTGCTTTATGGCCAAAATGTTACAAACTATGGAAAACAAAATACCTATGTTTTTAATCATTGTGGCACAACCATCACCTTGAAATAAGGCAAACCCACTGATAGTGGTAAGGCCCCCACTAGGCTTCAAAAGAACAAACCAACTCCAAAGCCTAGGTCCAGTTCCTTAAAGCCTAAGTAACATATTTTGAATATCTTTTCTCTTACTCATTTCATGAAAAAGAGTCAAGATGCTGGGGTTGTGTACACCTTGGTCTTTGAAGAAAAATCACTTAATTTCTTAGAGGCTTGTTAATTTAGACATTCCCTCCAAGGTCAGTCACCTTTTGGAGGAGTTTAGTAATGTTGCCCCAAAGGAGTTACGAAATGAGCTACCACCCATGAGAGATATTTAACATACTATTAACTTAGTTCCAGGTTCTCAACTCCCCAACCTTCCCTATTGTAGGATGAACCCTGTTCAGAGAACTTGGTTAAATAGGCAGATAGAGAGTTTGTTAGAAAAAGGCTTCATTTGTCATAGTCTTAGTCCTTGTGTAGTCCCTATGTTATTCATCTTTAAGAAAGATGGATCTCGGAGAATGTGTGTAAATTAATAATAAAGCCATTAACAAAACAATCATTAAGTATAGGTTCCTATACTGAGGCTTAAGGCTATGTTAGATGAGCTTGTTGGTTCTAGTTGGTACTCTAAGATATACTTAAGGAGTGGTTATCACCAAATCATGATATCAGGTAATGAGTGAAAAATTGCATTTAAGTCTCCCGATGTTTTATATGAGTGGCTAGTCATGCCTTTTGGTCTGTCAAATACCCCTAGCACCTTTATAAGAGTTATAAATCATGTGTTATGACCCTTTATAGGGAAGTTCCTTGTAATTTACTTTGATGACATTCTCATTTATAGTAAGAGTGAGGGAGAACATTTAAAACACCTTAGAGGTTTTCATACCCATAGAAATGAGAAGATGTAAATCAATCTTAAGAAATATTTCTTCATGCAATCTCAAGTCCTTGTCTTAGGATTCATAGTTTCTTCTAAAGGTTTTACAACTGATCCTAATATGGTGAAAGTATCACATCTTGGCCTACACCTAGGAACTTGTCTGAGATTCATAGTTTTCATGGATTAACTTCTTTCTATAGAAGATTCATCAGAGAGTTTAGCACTATTATGGCTCATATAACTGATTGTATAATAAAGGATGAATTTCATTAGATCCTTGCTACCATTGGAGCATTTGAGTTTATCAAACAACGAATGACTCAAGCCCTTGTTCTTAGGTAGCTTGATTTTTCCAAAGTTTTGAGGTAGCTTATGATGCTTCTAAATAGGTATAAGAGGAGTCTCCTTGCATTCTTTAATGAGAAACTCAATGAGGCCAAGAACAATATTCTACCTATGATAAATGGTTCTATGCCATCGTTAGATCTTTACATCATTGGCAGTATTATCTTTTGCCTAGTGAGTTTGTCATTTATTTTGACCATCAAGCAGCATGATATCTTCAATCCTAAAAATGATTGAGTGAAAGACATGTCAAGGATTCTAAATTCCTTCAAATATTTACCTTTGTCCTTAGACATTGGCTTGGAGTGGATAACAAAGTAGTTGATGCCCTTCATAGAGCCACATACATCTTAAACACTATGTAGATCGAAATTGTAGATTTCAATAGGACAAAGTCTATGTATTCTCTTGCCCTGATTTTGGCATCATCTAGAAGGAACTCTTACATAATAATCGTAGGAATCATGTAGATTTTATCATTTCATGATGGTTATCTTTTTTACTGTTCTCATTTATGCATTCCTCGTACTTCTATGAGAGACTTTTTAATTTGGAAGATGCATGCTAGAGGATTAGCTAACCACTTAAGGAGAGATAAGACTTTTGCTTTAGTTAATGATATGTTTAATTGGCCTTCATTGAAGAAGGATGTTGCTGGGATTGCATTCCAATGTCATACTTATCAGCTAACTAAGGCTAGGAAACTTAATCAAGGGTTATACACTCCCTTTCTTGTTGCTTACCTTCCCTAAAGAGACATTAGTATGGATTTCCTTTTAGGATTGCATAGAACAGTTAGGAACATGATTTTATTTTTGTCGTGGTTGATAGGTTTTCTAAAATTGCCCATTTTATTCCTTGCTCTAAGACTAGTGACACTTCACATATAGCTCAACTACTCTTTAAAGAGATTGTCTATCTCCATGGATTGCTTGTGTCCATAATGTCTGATAGTGATGTCAGGTTTGTTAGTTACTTTTAGAAAACACCTTGGAAGTTGTTTGGTACATCCCTTAAGTTCTCTTCAGTTTTTCACCTTTAAACTAATGGCCAAGCAAAAGTGGTAAATCGTAGTTTAAGGAGCTCGCTTCATTGTGTACTAGGAGATAAGTTTGGTAATTGAGATTTAGTGTTGCCTATAGTTGAGTTTGCTTATAACAATACTGTCTATAGGTCCAATGGCGAGAATCCATTCACGGTTGTTTATGGTATTAAGCCTTGCTGGCTTATTGACCTTGTTCGCCTACTCACTGACTACCCATCTTCAAGCTTTGCATCTAATTTTTTCACCCATATGCGTGATTTTCATGCTGAGGTTAGACAAATGATTTCCTTGAGTAATAAGAAATATAGATTTGCTGCTGACTTGCATCGTCGAGCAAAGGTTTTTAAGAAATGTGATTAAATCATGGTTCACCTTCATCCTTCTCGTTTTCCTAAATAGGCCAACAAGAAATTGCATGCCTTACCTATGGTCCATTTCAAATCATTTGTAGGCTTGATTCTAATGCTTATTTACTTGATTTGCCTTTTGATTTGAGTATTAGTCTAATTTTTAATATGGCATATTTATTTCCTTATAAAGGACATTTCAAGCCTCCAACTATTTTTTATGTTTCTATAGGTTTTCCTTCTATTGTGGTGCCATATCTACCTCCATTCGATCCTCCACTGATTGATGAGGCTGATCGTATTTTGGACGACCACTATGTTACTTCTTCGACTGGTGGTTTTCTTTGCTTCCTCGTCTGATGGAAAGGTCGACTAGCAAATGATGACACTGGGCTTCCTGAGGATACGCTCTATTGCATCAGTCTCGTTGCCTTTGTTATTTAGTCTCACTTATACAGATATGAGTTTTTCTCAATCGGAGAGAATTGATGTAGTATAGTGCATACCTTTTTTATATTTTGTCTGGGATATTATTTTCCTTTAATTCTTTTGTATTTAGGGATTTTGACTATTCCTACAGTTACTAAAACGCCCTTAGCATTTGATGCAATTACATAAATGCCCTTAGGAATGTGTATATTTGTGGCTTTGTTTATGTATTTTAGATGGATATTATGATTGAAAACTTAATGTTGAAGGAAGCTTATGGATGTGACTGTGTTGTGAAGTACAGTTATGTTTTGAGAGTATGATTGGTTGTTGAGAGATTGAGTGTGTGATTTCTGTCTTGGATTGGCCTTTATCTTGTTTTTGGGTTGCTGTAAGTTTGAGAATTGGATTCCCGATCAGAGAGTCTGCCATGAGATCACTCTCGCTCTCTGAAGCGGTCTTCGTGACGCCCGTGCCGAGTTCTTCTCCCTTCGAGTCCACTGCCTCCGCCCCGTCACCCAATTGGACTCCACTATCCACCGCTTCTACTATTCCTAATCCTTTTTCAATTCCTCAAGGTTCTTCCCCATTTTTAAATCCCATGTTGATTAGTTTTGAGTGTGATTTTGTTTGCGAGTTTAGTGGTTCTTATTCTGTTCGTGTATTCGTTCAAGGAGTTCGTGGATAAGAGAGTAACGAGTTTGGATCACATTTTCAGTGCGGATCGGATGAATATTCAAAGCCCTTCAACTGACGGTGAAGTTGTGCTTGCACTTCGAGTTTTGGAAGGTTATTGTTTACTCCATGAAGTGAGCACTGTTTTAGCTCGTCAGTACAAGGCAATTTAGGTCTTTTATCTTGTTTATTCTAATATGCATTTAACTTATTAACATTCGGTCTTTTGAGAAGAGAAAATATTAATATTCATGCTAATGAAATTGGGTTCTTGAATGCTGTTTCAATTGAGAAAGTTGCTATTAGGCACAAGTTGTCTTGTTTTGTGTGTTAAATAAATAGGATTAAATTTAAATTATCAGGAAATCAAACGTTGAGAAGTTAATTAGTCAATTTCATAGGCCTGGGCTTTAATCTCATAAAGTCTGGGGCTTGATTCCTTACCATTGCCTACCTACTTCTGAAAGGGCGAAGATTGTATGTTGGATGCTCCAATTTTGAAGTCGAGTTTATTAAGCTGGTTGGGGATTTCTGCTTGTCAAAATAACACGATAACAATTAGTGGAAGTTGTTTGATAAATAAGAGGTAATGATGATCTGAGAGAAGGGATTTAGTTGGTAAATCAGATGAAAGATGAGAATGAGGTTTGAAAAGCGAATCCAGTTGTTATACAGAAAAAATTGGAACTCTCTTTGTTTATTACACATGGGTTTGGATTGTTTGAGACTTTGCAACTTGAGAAGGTAAGAATACAACTTCAATTCAAAATGTTTTTGACAGCCGAATTTGAGTGGATTTTCAGTTGTTAGTTGTCAAAGATTTGGATTCTGACTGTTAATCTTCAAACTACTGTAATTCATGTAGGTTTTGATTAATATACGATCAACTCGAGGTAAACTTGAGCAAGGAGCATACTTGGATGCTCTGATCTCAATAATGCTGGATTCTTCAGCCAATCAAATGGTATTCATCACCTTTTTTGGCTGTTCTCAACTTTTCATTATTTACACTGCAACATAGGGCTTGTTAGACTTCCTTGCATAAATTTGTTGGCCGTAAATGTTATATTTTCTTGTATTTGTTAGCAATTTACAGTTTACAGACTTTAATTTGTTACTTCTAGATTCAATAAATTTTGAATCCAGTTTACTATTGGAAATCCTAAACTTTGTGGATCACCCCTTCCACAAATATATATATATATATATATATATATATATATATATATATATATCCAAGAGATAAACCAGCTCAAGATCAAGATGTTACACTAAGGGATGGGTTTATGGAGATATCCAAGTTTGAGTCTTGTACATATTGAAATATAAGAGTTAGAACGAAAAGGTTTAAAATGTGCAATTTATTTATTTATTTCTTTTGTCAACATTATTATTAGATGCGCACCATATCACCTGCACTGCAATCAATCATCAGTCAAGCATCCCAATCTTGCTTTTCTTTTCAATTTATGGGTCAAAGCAAGATAAAGCATTTGAATGCCATCACATTTCAGAAAAGAATACTAACGCTACTTAGCCACTATTGATTTCCTCACTCGACTCACCCCTAATTTTAAAAAGGATAAAAATGTAATAAAAAAGAACAAAGAATACGTAGAACTGTAGCCTCCAGCCACTATTCCACTTCCACCATATGTCATCCACTATTGATGAACTTAATTTTTAATTCCATGTTTTTCAAGCCTTTCAACTTTTTGTTAATCAATGAAACATTTGTAAAGCCTTGCATATTGCATGGTTGATTGTTTGAAACTTAAGATGGTGAGTTTAAAACTGTTAAATCTCTATATAGAAGTTTAGGATTGTGTTCATATTGGATACATATTTGATTCTCTTTCTTATTTTATTTCTCCTTATTGTACTATATATATGTACACCTCTTTACAATGGAATACACACAAACATTATTTCTCATAAATTCGTTTCTCCCTCTCTCTCTCTCAACATGGTATCAGAGCAGGATCAAGATCCCCTTTCCTTTCTCCTCTTTTATTTAAAAAAAAAAAAAATCCAAAACCCTAACCTTTTCTGCCTAAAGCAAATCAGTCACTCCGGTCAACGGTGACAATCACCGCCTACTCGTCTAAGATCACCGGCAACTGACGTATCTCTCATCACCAAATACATCAACTTGTAGATCGGATCGTCCCCATCATTCTTTTTTTCATCACCGTCACCAGAATCTCATCGAAAATGCTTCAAAACGGCCAAAAACAGTTCAACACTATTACTGTTCAACACTATTACTGTTCATCACCGCCGATTGGCGAGTGGTGTCTCACCTCCACCACCAAGTGATAGATCGACCCCTCCCCGTCAACTTTTCCTTCTTGGCCGATCACTAATTCTTGCCGGAAAGTCTCCAAAAGTTAAAATTCAGCTTGGAAGCCACCACACAAACCACCACAAACCATCACGGCTTACACTACTGGTCGGAAAAGCTTCTGCCGTTGCTGATATAGCACTTGTAGACTAAGCCATCATTGTCCGATCGTCAGAAGCCACCACCGAAGAGTGTTTGGATGTTTAAGGTTAGGAACTTCTTTGGTACTTTGTAAAATTGGTGGATCTGTTTGGAAGAAAAATTGTGTTTGAGATTTTCATGGCTTCTCAACCGTCCTCTAATCCTCCTGGAGTTGGTGATTCCATCACAGCCGTAAAATTGAATAACTCCAATTAGAAGTTATGGGCAAAAGCAGTAACCAAATATCTGATTGTCCAAGGAAAACATAATTATCTTACACAAGATCCTCCATCGTCTGATTGAAAGGAGTATGCTAAATGGATTCAGGAAGACAATTTGATTACTGCATGGCTGTGGAACAATATGGAGCCATCACTTGCTGTAACTGTGATGTGGGTTGATACTACCAAAGAGTTGTGAAATTCACCTGAAGACAGGTTTGGCGGATCCCAAAATGTCTTTCACATTTTTTATGTTTACTCTACTTTATTTTCTTGTCAATAAGGTGATAGAACATTAAGTGAATATTTAGGAGAAATTGAAAGATTAATGGATGAGCTTAACTCTTATCTGTTGACCCAGATATGGCAACCCAAAAGGGGGGGTGAATTGGGTTTTTATTTATCAAAACGGATTTGTAAAACTTTTCTTGAAAGATCAAAATTAGTTTACTCTTTCTTTGAGAATGAAGGTGAAGAAGATGAAATTAGAAGTTATCAAATATGTAATCAAGAGAATAATAATAATGAACAATCACAAGTGCAAGTAAATGTAAAGAGTATAGGGATAGAGAGAGTGCAAACTCGATGTACGTGGTTTGACAAACCTTGCCTACGTCCACGGGATCTTAGCTCCACGAGCTAAGCTTTCCACTAAGTTGTAGAAATCTTTACAACTTGCTTGATGAACAACCTCACCAAGACTTTTTTCTTCCAACTCTTGATAACACCACACCAAGAGTTCTTCTTGATGAACAACCTCACCAAGGCAACTTCCTTCAACCCTTGATAACACCACACCAAGAGTTCTTCTTGATGAACAACCTCACCAAGGCAACTTCCTTCAACTCTTGATAACACCACACCAAAAGTTCTTCTTGTTGAACAACCTCATCAAGGCAATTTCCTTCAACCCTTGATAACACCACACCAAGAGTTCTTCTTGATGAACAACCTCACCAAGGCAACTTTCTTTAACTCTTGATAACACCACACCAAGAGTTCTTCTTGATGAACAAACTCACCAAGGAAAGAGTTCTCTCAAGGATAACTTTTATCCTTTACAAGAAGATCTCACTCTCACCACAATACAAGAACAAAGAAAATTTTTACAACAAAAGTACAACTCTCTTCAAAGAGTAGATAATGAATATAAAAGCTCTCTAGACTTGATATTTCTCTTGTTTTTTGCTTGATAGATGCTTCTCTTTTCTTGTTGAATGCATGGGAGAATGACTCCTTTTATAGGCAAATGAGATTAACTTAATCAAGTGAAGACACCAACTCCAAATTTTCTGCCCACCATAAAAACCGTAATCTTTTCTACCATTTTTGTCAATGTTCTGTTTGAAATTTGAAAATCTGCAAAACATAAAAGATTTGCACATTTGAATACGCTTTCCAACGCATCAAGAATCAAGTCATTTGGATATCTGTAGCTCAAGATATGGCCAAAACACCATTCGGTGCTCAAGTGACTTGATTTTTCTTCCATGTGTCAGTCCACTGACTTGAATGATAATTCTGTCAGCCTTCCATTTGAAATTTTAATTTCTTCAAAACATAAAAGATCTTCCTATTTGAATAAGCTTTCCAAAACATTAAGATTCAAAGAATTTGGATATCTCTATCTTAAGATATGGCCAAAACACCATTCGGTGCTCATGTGAGTTGATTTTTCTTCTCTGTGTCAGTCCACCGAATTGCATGTCAATTATGTCAGCCTTCCATTTGAAATTTGAATTTCTTCAAAACATATGAAATGTGCCCCATTAAGTCATCTTTCTAATGCCATAAGAATCAAGTCATTTTGATTTTTCTAGCTCAAGATATGTCCAAAGGAGTATTCGGTGCTCATGTCAGCTGCTTTCATTTGTCTTTCAACTTGCATGATGATTTGGACAACCTTGCACTTAAAATTTGAATTTCATTAAAACATATGAAATGTTATAAATTGAGTAAGCTTTCCAAAGGCTCAATAATCACGTCATTTGAATATTTATAGAGATATATATGACCAATTGATTAAACATTGCTCATATGTCACATTCCTTGAGTCAATCCTTGTTCTTAAACTTTGGTGCCTTTAACATGTAGTCTTCTCCTTAGCTTCAACACTTCATTTTAATAAGCCTCTTCTTGATTTTAAAATTATTTCAATGATCTTACTCTTGCACATAAATAAACATGTTAGTAAATCTCAATTAATCAATGTGTATTGTTATCATCAAAATTATCATGTAGCCTTAGGGCTAACATTATCATCCTGTTACTACTGATGTTGAGACATTACGTAAACAAGGCGAAGCATTATTTGTTGTCAAGTTCCTGTCTAGCTTAAATCCTGTCGATGAAAGTGCTAAGAATAGTATTTTGACTGAGAAAGATCTCCCAAGCCTTAAAATGACATATGCTCGACTCCAACGGTTACCCACCTCTCAACATAATCAAGAAGCTTCTACCTTAGTTGTGTCTGGTAGTCGAGGTAGAGGATCTTTTTTTAGACAGAGTAGAGGGCATGTTAGAGGTCGAGGTGGAAGAGTTCCTTGTTCCTATTGTGATAGACTTAATCATCCTTCAAAAAAGTGTTGGGATAAATTTGGAAAACCCGAAAAGGCAAATCAAAGCTCTGAGGAGTGTCTTTCCGTTGGTAATTCTTCTAACTCTCATGCTCCACCTTCTGCGCAGTCTGTTTATAAATCTGAAGATCAACTAGCCAGTGAGTCTTCCGTTTCTTTAGTCCAAACAGGTAGGTCCACTGCCTTATTTTCTTCTTCGTACCCACATCATTGGATTATAGGCTCTGGAGCTTCTTCTCACATGACTGGTAATGATTCCTTTTTTAGTTCATTTATCTCTTATAACAAACAGTCATCAGTCGTTCTTGCTGATGGTTCTAAAACCCAAATACAAGGGTCTGAAACCATTCGTATATCTAGTTTTCATTTATCTTCGGTGTTAGATGTTCCTAAATTTCCTGTTAATCTTTTATCCGTTAGCCAGTTAACTAAGAATTTAAATTGCTCAGTCACTTTTTTTTCATCCTATTGTATTTTTCAGGATCTTGGTACGAGGAACATGATTGGTGACGGGCATGAAAAGAATGGCGTTTATCACTTGGTTGAAGCACTTTCGTCGTCTCATATAGCTCTTGCTTTTTCTGTCTCTCCAGAATAATGACATTATCGTTTAGGTCATCTTTCAAATAAATTGCTTCAGCACATGGGTTTTTCTAGTCCAACTCAAATTGAATGCGAGTCTTGTCAGTTAGGTAAAC
This sequence comes from Boswellia sacra, assembly GCA_013180625.2. Classification (NCBI taxonomy): domain Eukaryota; kingdom Viridiplantae; phylum Streptophyta; class Magnoliopsida; order Sapindales; family Burseraceae; genus Boswellia; species Boswellia sacra. The sequence continues at coordinate 370,159 of SNVD02002702.1, forward strand.
ATTCTCTTTTTTCATTTCGTAGTCGAGTCAATAAAATTAGTGATCAACCGTTTGATCTGGTTCATCAGATGTATGGGGTCCTTGTCGAGTTACCAATAGTCATGGGTTTAAATATTTTGTATCCTTTGTGGATGATCATTCTAGAGTTACTTGGTTGTATCTGTTAAAAGATCGATTTGAGGTCTCTAGTATGTTTCAAATGTTTTACAATAAAATAAAGACTCAGTTTGGTATTTCTATTAAAGTTTTACGTTCTGATAATGCTTTAGAATATACTTCTTCCTCATTATCTACTTTTTGTAGCAGTAATGAGATCTTACATCAAACATCATGTGCTGACACCCCTTAGCAGAATGGAGTTGCTGAGCGAAAAAATAGACACTTGTTAGATATGACTCGCACTCTGTTATTTCATATGAAAGTCCCATCAAAATATTGGGGGGAAGCATTACTTACCGCCTCTTACCTCATTAATCAGGTTCCTTTTTCAGTTCTTCATTTTCAGTCTTCGTACTCCATCTTATTCCCTAATCAACCTACTTTTCCTCTTCCTCCTCGTATTTTTGGTTGTGTTTGTTTTGTCCATCTTTATAGGGTTTATAATAAACTGTCTCCTCAGTCCACCAAATATATTTTTCTTGGGTATTCTAGAACATAGAAAGGTTACAAATATCTTGACCCTTACTCGGGAAAAACTTTTGTAAGTGCAGATGTCACCTTTTTGGAGTCCACACCATATTTTTCATCTAGTGGTTCTAGACTTGATACTGGTCTAGTTGATCCTTCAATACCGGTGTTAGTTCTACCGTGTCCCTCTACTCCACCACTCCTAGTTTATTCTAGGCGAAAGCCACATCGATCCAGTGCTAAACAAGATGATTTACTACTCACTGATCTACCCGTTATTAAAGTGTCTGCTTCTACTCCAGATCCGACTCCTCCTACAAATGAGTATTCCGATCTTGATCTCCCTATTGCTCTTCGCAAAGGAACTAAAAATTCTCAGAGGTACCCTATCTCTCAGTTTGTCTCCTTTAATGCCTTATCATTGTCTGCTTATTCTTTTGCTTTGTGTTTGTCTGTGGTTTCTATTCCTAAAAATTATTAGGAAGCTTTGGCTCATCCTGGTTGGAGGAAAAAGCTATGGAATATGAGATGTCAGCTCTTTGTGATCGTGGTACATGGGAGTTACAAAAATTACCAAACGGCAAAGAAATGGTTGGTTGTCGGTGGGTCTTTGTTATCAAATATCATCCTGATGGTACTATTGAACGCTTAAAAGCCCGTCTTATTGCTAAAGGATATACTCAAACTTATGGTGTTGACTATGTTAAGACTTTTTCTCCCCTTGTTAGGCTTAATTTAGTCTGCATTCTTATTTTCCTAGCCGTGGTTTTTGGCTGGCCCCTCTTCCAACTAGATGTCAAAAAGGCCTTCTTATATGGTGATTTACACGAAGAGGTTTATATGGAGTAACCACCTGGATTTGTTGCTCAGGGGGAGTTAACCAACTCTGTTTGTAAGTTAAAGAAGGCTATCTATGGTCTGAAGTAGTCACCTAGGGCTTGAAAAATTGAGTGGTGTTTTGGCTTCGATCAACTTCTCCCGTTGTCAATCTGATCACTCAATGTTTGTTAAACATACAAGATCAGGGATTGTTATACTTGTGGTGTATGTGGATGATATCATTGTGACTAAGAGTGATTCTAATGGCATAGAAGAAGTGAAAAGACAGCTAAAGACATATTTTCAAACAAAAGACTTGGAGCAACTTAGATAGTTTCTTGGTATTGAAGTTTTAGGGAGTAAAGAATGTATCATTTTATCTCAAAGAAAGTATGTGCAAGACTTACTTGATGAGACAGGTACGGTAGGGTCTAAGCCAATAGAGACCCCTATGAATCCTAATGTAATATTGGATGGTGACAGCAATCCAAATTTTGAAGATAAGAAAAGGTATAGAAGTCTTATGGGAAAGTTGATTTATCTTACTGTCACTAGACCTGATATTACTTTTGCAGTAGGAGTGATTAGTCAGTATATGCAAAATCTAAAGAAGGTCCATTGGAATATGGTATGTAGAATTCTACGATATCCAAAACAGTCCATTGGCAAAGGAATTCTTTACAAGAAAGGTAAAGAGTTGGACATTATTGGCTACTCTGATGTTGATTGGGCTGGATCTAAAACTGATGGGAAATCCACAAGTGGTTATTGTACTTTTTTGGGAGGCAATCCAGTGACTTGGAGAAGTATGAAACAAAATATAGTTGCGAGATCCAGTGTAGAGGCAGAGTATCGTGCTATGTCTCATACAACATGTAAGATTATGTGGGTCAAGAATTTCTTAACTGAGATTGGAATTGACTTCAAAAAGCCATTAAAAATGTTTTGTGATAATATGGCTGCAACATAATTGCTAGCAATCCAGTTTTTCAAGAAAGAACTAAACATATTGAAGTAGATTGTCACTTTGTTTGTGAGACTGTAATGAGTGAAGAGATTATCACTCCTTATATTAAGTCTGAAGACCAAATTGGAGATCTTTTTACCAAGGCAGTTCATAAAGGAGTTTTTCTTCATCTATGTTCTAAGTTGGACATCGAGAATATCTATACTCTAACTTGAGGGAGAGTGTTAAATCTCTATATAGAAGTTTAGGATTGTATTCCTATTTGATACATATTTGATTCTCTTTCTTATTTTATTTCTCTCTATTGTACTATATATATGGACACCTCTTTACAATGGAATACACACAAACATTATTTCTCCTAAATTCGTTACTCCCTCTCTCTCTCAACAAAAACAATTTGCTATAACAAGTTGACAAATGAACGATAAAAAGCATGTTCATTAACTTGTCAACTACATATTTCAGCACTTTTCAATAATTTGTCTAGAATAATAATTTTATTTTTTAAAATTGGATTTTGTTGTACTTCTTTTTCTCAGTAAAGGGCAATCTGGTTTTCCATATTGACATCAATAGAGGAAGAAATCCAGTCATTGGTGGTACGTTCACCGTCATAAATACATTTTTTGCCAACTATGATTATGGAAATGAGCATCAACAAAGGCAAAAATTTGTTCTAATAAAAAGCTTTCTGAGACTGCTTATTTTCTTAAAAGAGAAAAAAATTATTACAAAAACTGTTAACAAAAAATCGTACATGATTATTTTAACAAGTAGTCGAACTTTTACTAATTTTCAATCTTTAATTTTCAGTTTAATACGATATATATTTTTTAGACCAAAAATAATTGTTTTCCTTATTCGGAAGCTTTCATAGAGCAAGTGCCCGTGCCTCGTATATTACAATTCAACACTGGAATAACGCCCATATCCCCAGCCTCTAAGCTTCTCACCATGATCCTAAGACTTCGGGCCCGCCCTGAAGAACTTCTATAAAAGCAAAAAAGCATTGAAGAGTACGCAAAACATACGTAAATGTATTTGAGGTTTAAATGGACAGAAAGCATACCTCAAAACTGAAAGCCTACTAACCAAAAGCATTTTAAACGCACTCAATTGGCTTCATGCTTGAGCTTAACAGTTAGCTGCTCCCACCACCATGCCTCTCAAGAACGCTGTCCTCAAAACTACCCTTTAACTGACCATTTCTGATCACAATGACCAATACTTTTCAAATTTTCCTGCAATGCAAAACCAAAAGAACTGTCCAAGACAACAAAAGAAAAAACACAAAACTGAGAGTTTACATATCTCAACAAAGGCTTCGGTCTCCCACATTCAAATTCTATCTGGATTTTTTATTCTTCTTGCTGGGCGTGTGTAAGATGGAGCTTGGCGACTTCATAGTTTCATGCGCAAAACAATCAGTTTCTGATCCATCCTCTGATTCATAATCATCATTGCTGTCAACGTTCCTGCGTTGAACTTATTCTGCTGTGCTCGCCGTTGCAAAGGGAAGACATCAAAGTAATAGCTCACAAGTTCGTCCCCGCTTTTGCGCGGAAAAAACTTGAATATCTGGTCTCAGGAAATCTTTCCAAGAGATGGAAGATTTAATTTAATTATGTTTTTCAATTTCTTCTCTCCTTCCTTAGTCCAATAAAGCATGACTTCTTCACCCATCTTATTAAATTTCCAAGGGTGGAATGCTGAACCGAATTCAGGTTTCAGTCTGCACCTTTTCGCAGCACTATGAAATCTAACACATCCAATAGAATCTCGGACTTGGCAGCCGCATGAATCTTGTCTTCCCTTTCCAATTCGTTCCCTTTCAATTAAAAGTTTATTCTCTACCTTTTCAATTGGCCAAACTCGGCTTCCCAGCCACTTAATGTCACTTTCAGAAGGCACACAAGTCCATAGGAATTTGCTTTTCGGCATCATAGTCAAACAACGAGTATGTAATCGAGGAATCAGTGGATTAAAACAATTCTTTGTCATCATGATCACCCATCCCCCCCTTTTTCGAGTCAGATTGGCCACCTGTGGAGCATGACTGATAACAAAGTTTGTGCCTGAGATGTTGCTTTCCCCAAAAGGTGCTTCTTGCTGCAGGTTAACCTCTGTCTGAGATTGTAACTGCTTCCACTATGATCATCATATATGCATGGGTGCATCTTCTGATTTTTCTGTCCACTAGGTTGTTCAACACTTGAATCAACATGTCTTTTCAAGAAAACTGCCTCTCGATAAGATAAAACTTGCTTCCATTACTCATCATTTCCATAAGACTTCCATTTTAACTTTTCAGGTAATGAACCAACAATGGAATCGCACGGATTCTTGGCAATCCCAGTAATCCAACTCGGCATTTTCCACATAGATTCCTGCTTCCTCGTATGAGTAGAACTCTCTTTCTTTTTCTCATTCTGACTAGAACTCTGATGTAATTGTGACTCAAGCACAGCATGTCAACCAGCAACATGCTGTTGTTTTAGTTGCTGTCTATCAGCAGCTGTCATGCTGTCTGTCAGCAGCTGTCTTACTGTCTGTCTGCAGCTGTTCTGCTGTATGTTTGTTGCTGTTTTGCTGTCTATTTGCTAGCTGCTGTATTTCACTTTTGTCAGCCACTTAGAAAGGCTAATAATACTGATGTGCAGTAAATGGAAGTGAGATGCAGGTCATGCAAGTTGCATAAAAACACAGCAAAGAAAACTGAGTGTCCAGGAAGCAAAAACAGAGAGCTTAGAGTGATTCTAAGCTGAGAGTGCAGTGAGGAGAGTGTGTAATCCAAATTCTCTCTAGTGCATTCATTTTTCATCCCTCCCGTGGAGTAGATCATGGATCGAACCACGTAAATTCTGTTGTGTTCTTGTTTATTTTTCTGCACTTAGATTTCAGTTTGTATGTTTGCATAAAAGCACAGAAAATTTCCAGATTTTCTGCTTCAAAACAACCTACTCTAGCCACAAATTATCTCCAGATTTCTTCACAACTGGTATCAGAGCTGAGTGTTAAAGATCTGAAAGTGGTTTGCTTCAAACAAGTAAGGTTTCTCTGCTGAGAGAGAAGATCTTAAGGTTGCAATGGCAAACCAGAAAATGGAGATAGAAAAATTTGATGGCAAGACAGATTTCAGCTTATGGAAAATGAAGATTCAAGCACTGCTTGGAAACATGGGGCTTGATGAAGCCTTGGAAGATGAACATAAAGTGCCTGAAGATTTAACTCCAGAAAAATGGTCTAAAGTTCAGAAGAATGCTAAGAACACAATCATTCTTAGCTTGGGAGATCAAGTTCTTCGGAAGGTGTCCAAAGAAACCACAGCTGCATCAATTTGGAAGAAGCTTGAAGAAATCTATATGGTAAAGTCTCTACCTAATAGAATTTATTTAAAACAAAAATTCTATGGATTTAGGATGGATGAATCTAAATCAGTAGATGAAAATATAGATGAATTTACCAAGATAAGTTTAGATCTTGAGAATGTTGGAGTGAAAGTAGAAGATGAAGATCAAGCTGTCATTTTGTTAAACTCACTGCCTAAAACATATGACCAGCTTAGAGATACCTTGAAGTTCAGCAAGGATACTCTAAGTTTAGAAGGAGTTGTTGCTGCAATTCATTCAAAGGAGTTAGATCTCAAGATTGAAGAAAAAAGTTCTAATTCTGGAGAAGGCCTCACTGCTAGAGGAAGAACTGAAAAAAGAAACTTTAATGCTAAAGGCAACCATGGTAGATCAAAATCTAAATCTAGAGGTAAATTCAGATGCTTCCATTGTAACAAAGAGGGACATATTAGACGAAATTGTCCTGATAGGAAAGGCAGAAAGAAAAATGATGCAGCAAAAGATGAAGAGAGTGGCAATGCAGCCATAGTTTCACAAGGATTTGATGATGCAGAGGTGTTAATGGTGACAGATTTAGAACAAAATGGTGATTGGGTTCTAGACAGCGGTTGCACCTTTCACATGTGTCCAAATAAGTCATGGTTTTCCACCTACAAACCATTGAATGAAGGGAAGGTTCTCATGGGAAACAATGAGGCTTGCAATGTGGCTGGTATTGGAGAAATAAAATTGAAACTTGATGATGGGATGATTAGGACACTAGCAAATGTAAGACATGTTCCTAGCTTGAAAAGGAATCTAATATCAGTTGGCATGTTAGATTCTAATGGTTACATAGCTAAGGCTGAAAATGGTGTTCTAAAAATCCTAAAAGGAGCCATGGTTGTCATGAAAGGATACAAGAAGAATGGTATTTACATTCTAAATGGTGAAACAATTTCTGCAGCAGCTGCAATAGCATCAAAATTAGAGGTGAATGCAGCTAATTTATGGCACATGCGTCTTGGACATGTTAGCGAAAAAGGATTGAAGATTCTTGAAAAGCAAGGTGTCTTTGGAAAGCACAAATTACCAGAGCTGAAATTTTGTGAACACTGCATTTTTGGAAAGAAAACCAGAGTGAAGTTTACTGCAGCAGAGCACAACACCAAAGGCATCCTAGAATATGTCCATTCAGACCTATGGGGGCCAGCCAAGACCAAGTCACTAAGTGGTGCCAGGTATTTTCTCACTTTTCTTGATGATTTCAGTAGGAAAGTATGGATTTACATGCTGAAATCTAAGAATGAAACATTAGAAAAATTCAAACATTGGAAGATAATGGTAGAAAATCTAACCGGCAAGAAACTAAAATTTCTTAGAACTGATAATGGTCTTGAGTTTTGTGGGGAAGAATTTACCAAATATTGTCAAGAACATGGTGTGGTTAGACATAGAACGGTAAAGGGTACTCCTCAACAAAACGGGTTAGCTGAAAGAATGAATAGAACCATTCTAGAGAGGGTTAGATGCATGCTGTTTAATGCTAAATTACCTGCAAGATTTTGGGCAGAGGCCGCTGCTACTGCTTGTTATTTAATAAACAGGTGTCCTTCAATAGCAATAAAGCTGAAGACTCCTCAAGAAGTATGGACTGGTAGAGTACCAAGTCTTGATCACTTGAAAGTATTTGGAGCAACTGCCTATGCACACATTAGGCAAGAGAAGCTTCAACCAAGAGCACTCAAATGCTTTTTTCTTGGCTATCCTCCTGGAGTGAAAGGATACAAATTATGGTGTCCTCAGCTTGGAAAAGCAATAATCAGCAGAGATGTGGTTTTCAAGGAAGATGAAATATTGGGATTAGATGAAAGTTCATGTCACAAGAGCAGTGTGTATGATAAATCTCAGCTTGCTGAATTCGAGTTTGAGATAAAGTCTCAAGATGTTGAGCTGAAAAATTTAGAAACTGAAGAGGAAACACATGATAGTGATGTGGAGCATGGTGAAAGGCAACAAGATATGCAAGAAACTCAAATTGGTCAAGAGACACTTGATCAAGATGAAAATTCTGAAAATGGTGCAGAAGAGTTGCAAGACTATTTGCTTAGTAGAGATAGAGCTAGAAGAGAAGTAAAAGCTCCTAAGAGGTATGCTCAAGCTGATATTGTTGCCTATGCTTTACAAGTAGGAGAAGAACTTGAGCAGGAACCCACAAATTACATTGATGCTGTGACAGGAAAGAATTCAAAGCATTGGATAGCTGCAATGAGGGAAGAAATGAGCTCTTTACTAAAAAATCAGACCTGGGAATTAATTCCAAAGCCAAAAGAAATTAAAGTGATAGGTTGCAAATGGATTTTTAAGAAAAAACCTGGTCTTGATGGAGTGCAACCTGAAAAATTCAAAGCTAGACTTGTAGCTAAGGGTTATTCTCAAGTGGAGGGTATTGATTATCAAGAAATATATTCTCCAGTAGTGAGATATACATCCATTCGTCTTCTATTGGCAATGGCAGCTCAAGAAGACCTGGAAATAGAACAAATGGATGTAAAAACAGCTTTCTTGCATGGAAACATTGAAGAAAAAATTCTGATGCAGCAACCTGAAGGCTTTGAAGTTAAAGGCAAAGAAAATCATGTGTGTTTGCTGAAAAAATCACTCTATGGGCTGAAACAAGCCCCTAGACAATGGTATAAAAGGTTTGATAGTTACATGACTGAAAATGGACTAAAGAGAAGTCAATTTGATAATTGTGTATACTATCAAAAATTCTGCAATGGTGATTATCTCTATTTATTGTTATATGTTGATGACATGTTGTTGATAGGAAAGAACAAGCAAAGTATCAACAAGTTGAAGCATTTACTAAAATCTGAGTTTGACATGAAGGATATGGGAGTTGCAAAGAAGATTCTTGGCATGCAAATAATTCGGGACAGATCCAGGAATAAATTATGGTTGAGTCAGAAAGATTACATAGAAAAATTGCTAGTCAAGTTCAACATGAACAAAGCAAGGATGGTTTCCACTCCCATGGGTGAACAAATCAAAATTTCTGCAGAAGATTGTCCCAAAACCGAAAAGGAGAAGGAAGAAATGGCTTCTACATCATATGCAAGCTTAGTTGGTTCTTTAATGTATGCAATGGTTTGCACTAGACCTGATCTTGCATATTCAGTAAGTATGGTTAGTAGATACATGAGTAATCCTGGAAGAATTCATTGGGATGCTGCCAAGTGGATACTAAGATATCTAAGAGGTTCAACTTCTCTTGGATTATGTTATGGAAAAGGTCAAGATTCAGGTGGAGCTTTGGAAGGATTTGTAGACTCTGATTATGCTGGAGACAAGGACAATAGAAGATCAATTACTGGTTATGTGTTCACAATTTGGGGAAAAGCAATTAGTTGGAGAGCAGGGCTGCAAAGCATGGTTACTCTTTCAACAACTGAAGCTGAATATATTGCAGCTACAGAGGCAATCAAAGAAGGTTTATGGCTTAAAGGATTGATTATGGAGTTAGGTGTTAATCAAGACAGTTTTATACTCCATTGTGACAATCAAAGTACCATCCATTTGATCAAGAATCAAGTTCATCATGGTAGAGCAAAGCACATAGATGTCAAATATCATTTCGTGAAGGAAATTGCAGAAAAAGGAATTGTTGCAGTGAAGAAAATCCCTACAGCAAGAAACCCATGACATGTTAACCAAACCTCTTCCAACAGAAAAATTCAGGCTCTGTTTGAGCCTAATTGGAGTTATTAAGGCATAATTGGAGAATTGGAGGGACAATGCACTGACCTTGAGTCAAGGTGGAGAATTGATGTAATTGTGACTCAAGCACAGCATGTCAACCAGCAACATGCTGTTGTTTTAGTTGCTGTCTGTCAGCAGCTGTCATGCTGTCTGTCAGCAGCTGTCTTACTGTCTGTCTGCTGCTGTATGTTTGTTGCTGTTTTGCTGTCTATTTGCTAGCTGCTGTATTTCACTTTTGTCAGCCACTTAGAAAGGCTAATAATACTGATGTGCAGTAAATGGAAGTGAGATGCAGGTCATGCAAGTTGCATAAAAAACACAGCAAAGAAAACTGAGTGTCCAGGAAGCAAAAACAGAGAGCTTAGAGTGATTCTAAGCTGAGAGTGCAGTGAGGAGAGTGTGTAATCCAAATTCTCTCTAGTGCATTCATTTTTCATCCCTCCCGTGGAGTAGATCATGGATCGAACCACGTAAATTCTGTTGTGTTCTTGTTTATTTTTCTGCACTTAGATTTCAGTTTGTATGTTTGCATAAAAGCACAGAAAATTTCCAGATTTTCTGCTTCAAAACAACCTACTCTAGCCACAAATTATCTCCAGATTTCTTCACAAACTCTCCTCCTTTTTCCTCAAAAAACCTTGAATCCAGTATCACAACATCATCTTTATCACTGTCAGCTCAGTTCTTGCCTCCAACCGACTCCATAACATCTGTTGGAATTTCACTTAGTTCTTGCCGCCTACCGACTCCATAACATCTGTTTGAATTTCACTTACCCTTACTCAAGCAACAGAATAATAACTTGAAGAGCAGTTTTGTTTTGTAAACTCTCTTAATTTTGTTTCTTGTTAATTATTTTTAATGAAATTGACATACTAAAAAGACTTATATAGTAAACTCAATCATATTCGTACTCAAATTATGAATACTAATATTTCCAAATAAACCAAACAATTAACAGTAGTGCTAGACTTACAACATTTGACTTACAACATTCGTATAACCTGAAGTCTACAACATGGTGGCGACTTAAATGACAAAATTCTATTAGAGATATAACTTCTTTTCTTTATTATTTTTTTTGCTCCTCTTGTCGTATAGACTGTAACATAAGATTGTAGAATTTAAGTTGTATAAATGTTGTAAATCTATCCAAGGCCAACTAGAAATATTAAATCCTCTCTTAATATGACTCCTAATCTAACTAGGAATATGAACTCTAATCCTATTTTAAGATGGAATTTATTTCCTGAACTAACTCTTTAAGCTTTGTTTATTTGCAATTATAATCATATCCTAAATTTTGGACTTGCCTCAAAATAATATTGTAGGAGCATTACCAAAATGTCTCAATAGTTTATTTGCAATTGTTCGTGACGTAAGTTCAAGTGCGACAATAGAACAAAAAATTGCAATATATCGGGGTTGTAACAGGGCCACGGTACAATCTTATCAAGGCCATATATATTTAATTTGGAAAGAAGCATATACTAAGAGAACTATTGGACTTGTAAGGAGCATCGATTTTTAAAGCAACAAATTGTCTTGGGATATTCCTAAAGAAATCACTACTCTTGTCAGATTAGTCTCCTTAAACCTATCAAACAACAATTTAGTTGGATCGATTCCTACCCAGATTGGCAAGTTGAAGTTCTTGAGCTCACTTGACTTGTCAAAGAACCTACTTACAGGTAAAATTTCTGAAAGTTTTCCTCAGTTGGATGCTCTTGGTGTCTTGAACTTGTCAAACAACAACTTGTCAAGAAAAATTCCATCAAGCAAGACTACAAAGTTTTAGTCCTCTTCATATATGGGAAATCCTTATCTTTGTGGGTCTCCGCTTCCGACTAAGGTTGCGTTTGGGAGGTTGGACTGGACTGAACCATGATTAGAATTAGGATTGAGACTGGATTGGACAATGACTGAGGGTTCGTGACTTGACTATATATAGTACTGTCTTATGTTTGGTGAAATTAACATTGACTTTTATTATTATATGATAATTTTTAAGAAATTAATTTTGAAACATAAATTTGTTTAATTTTTATTCAAATTTAATTTGAATAAAAATTAATTTAATTTTTTACAGAATATTTTACAATATTATATTAATTTTTATTTAATGATATAATATGTTTATATTAATATCATAATTTAATTAAATTATCAATTGTATAATAATAATTGTGTATATTATAATAATAATAAATTATTTTTCATGTAATAATTTTATTTTATAATATTTGATTTATTATTTATTATAATTTTAGTTTTAAATTTATATTATTTAATATAATTATTAATGGTATGATAATAGAAATTTTTATTGTATTTAATAACATTTTAGTATTTATTTTGTATTTTATTATTATTTTTATTAATTTTTAGTCATGAAAATAATATCAAGTTTTAATAAAAAATTTTTATACAGTTATTAATGGTATGATAATATTATTTATTCTTTTTTAATATTTATTTAATGACATTTAAGTTATTTATTTACTATTCTATTATTATTGTATTAATTTCAATCATAAAAATAATGTTATTTTTAAATTAAATTATTTAATATAATTATAATAAATATGATAATATAATTATTTATTGTATTTTAATATTTATTTACTAATATTTTATTTATTATTTATTTAAAAAGAAAGTGGGCCCTTCTTTCTTCTCTTTCTTCGTCTCCATTTACTCTACCAGCAAAGCCGAATCTTCCCACGCAAATCCCCACTTTGCGAAATAGCTTCGTGATTAATTAATCAAAAGGATAATCAATTTATTATCTTAAACAGAAAAGTAATTTTTATAATATAATTGAATCGTTGTTGTACCTTCGTTTTCTCCATTCTGTGGCTGATCAGAAACCAACATGCTATCTCTTTAGCCCCTTATCAGACCGTCCAGATTGCTTCGACGCTCCAAAATGGGTTCCACCAGAAACATGTAGCCCTCCCTCTGCTTCCGGGATAGGTGATATGCTTGAGCTTTACACAAACATGTGCTGCTCCTTGGCATCATGGTTCCCTTTAGTGTTAACGTTCACTTCTTCTTCTTCTTGTTGAATCTGTACACTTTTTGTAGTTTTTCTAGCAGTTGAAGAGAACTCTGGATTCGGTGCAGGGTACGATGTGGGTATTGTCTGTTCAGGGTAAAATCCAAATCTTGGAGATGAAATTGCTCGGTCCAATTTTACTCAAAATTTGAGGGTCTTGGTGTGGGTCCTTAGAAGATTCTACAGGATACAAATCCCCTGTACAAAATTCATTTGCTTTGTTTTAGAAGGGAGGGAGAAGATTAATAGTGGATTTCCAATTTTAACCTTGTGATTTAATGGATTCTGTCATTTGTGATGAATGTTTGGAGACCTCAATGATTTTTTTTATTAAAATAGTAAACCTTATTTCTACTTGATAATAACCCAAACACCCAAGGCTGTTAATGACAATAACCTATTGTTCCTTCACACGTGAGATTTACAAGTCAAACATACGCTTGTCAAAATTGAGGATATTTACGTCACTATTTAATTAAATTAGAACGATGACTGATTATTTAGCTAACCTACTAACATGTCCATTACCTTTTTTTTTTCAATAAGAAACTTAATAAAATAATATCAATAAGAAGTAAAAATAATAAAAACAAAAGCAAAACACATAAGTTATAAAATATGTTGAAATTTTAGTAAGATGATTAACAACAATATTGAAATAAGGCAATATCAACAAAAATCCTTGAAAATATAAAACAAATCTGCATTCTACTTCAGTGGATTAGATTTGACCTCAACTTATCAATCTAAGACTCCGATGAACATTATATCACTGCATGGATTATGACTTATAGTCCTTGTCTGTGAGTTGTCATAAAAAGAACCGAAGAGTGGACATAAATTGGTGACAGAGCGAACCTGTATCGTTGCTGAATTATTGGGAGATCAACCTTTGTTTCTATATTTGCAAAGTTGAAGGCCATACAAGTCCAAGGCCCCAAGCCGAAAGGAAGAAATGACGCAATGCTTTTGTTGGTTGCTTTTGCCACTGGTTAGGCAAATCTTTCTGGTTTGGTAAGATGGAAATCTTCTCCCCATGTCTGAAATATGATGAAGTGCTGGATCAACTGGAATCGTTATACCCACATTAATTAATTAATTAGTTGGTATTATAGGTTTCCCAAATTTCACTTCATTTTTTGTTTGGCTTATAATTTCAACAGCCGGAGGATAAAACTAGCCTTAAAGTTTCATTGATAATCAGATTCATCTACGAGGAAATAGAAGAGAAAATTAAGACATGAAACTTCAAATTTGATTAATGTTTAAGATTTTCTTAGAGTCTTTAATTAATCTTGAGATGGTATTCGGGCTAGGATTTCGTTTGCCAAACAATTTGAGAACTTCCTTCCTAACTTTATCTTGCCACTCGGTATGAGTTACAAGAAGAAGAATAGTCTAGGAGAGCAAGCTTGCGGTCGTTTAATGTCTGCAAAGTCTGTGACTCAACTTGTGAAGTGCACTGAGGAAAGTGATGCAGGCACACCAGATACGCACTAGATGCAATGTCAGACATGCGAAGACAGAAGTTTGTCACTACCACGTAACATTGGCATTAGAGCCCAGATTTTGGGTTTACGGATGTGTCTAGGTAGAGAGTTCGCATCGGAGCACAGGTACTATGGCACAGGAGCACGAGTTTATTTTCTAGTACAGTCAAGATTACTTGTTACGCAACTAATTGGCCTATAAGCCTTGGACTATAAATAAGAGACATTTTTAAAGTGTAAAAGGAAAGTCTGAGTCATAGAGAGAAAAGAAGAAAAATAGAGTTAGGGTTTAAAGAGATTGTGAGTTTCTTGGAGAGAAAGAAACTAAATTTCTTCTAGTTATTCTCTATAAACGCTCTTGTACCTCTTCTTTTTCACCATAGTGGATTGATCACACTAGCAACTGGATGTAGGATCACGTTTTGTGGTTTGAACCAATATAAATTCTTTTGTCCTTGTGTTCTTACTTTGATTTATTTTGCTTGGGTGTGTGTTAAAACTCATAGTTAAATTCTACATTAAGCCTCTTGTAAGTGTGTGTGCCACTCTTCTTCACAACAAATTGGTATCAGAGCCTGGTTATGGTTGTTTGTTTTGGGATCTTTGGTGGCCAAAGTTTATAGCACAGTAGGTGTTCGATAAAAGTCCTGAATTGTAGCTACGTCATACGAGAGGAGTTCGAAGAAATTTCTATGATGGCTGCATCAACTAGCAAGTACGAGATTGAGAAGTTTGATGGTAGCAATGACTTTGCTATTTAGAGGATGAAGACATTGGCTTTATTGGGCAACCTAGGATTGGATAAAGCACTAGAAGATGAAAGCAAGATGTCAGATAGCTACAACGCTGAAAAGAGGAGCGATATCGTAAAGAAAGCTTATAACATGTTAATTCTATGTCTGAGTGACAAGATGTTGAGGCAAGTCTCGAAGTTGAAAACTGTGGCTGAGGTATGGTTAAAGCTTGAAAGTCTTTGCATGACAAAAAATATGTGGAGTAAGTTGTATTTAAAAGTCTTTACTCTCAAAATAGCTAAGGATAAGAACTTGGAAGACCACATTGATGAATCTAACAAGCTATGCTTGGATCTAAAATATATAGAAATAGAATATGAGAATGGGGATAAAGCTTTAGTGTTGTTACATTCTCTTTCAAAATCATATGAGATGTTTGTGGATATTTTGACGTATGATAGGGAGACATTGTCACTTGATGATGTGATTTTAAATTTGAAAGATCTTCAAAAGAAGAATGAGTTGGGTGAACACTCGGGTGAAGGGCAACACATAAGAGGTAGGAGTGAAAAAACGAGACTGTAAGGGCAAGCTGCACCCAAGTCAAAGTTAAAGGGAAAAAAAGCCATAAAAATGCTTCTACTATCATTAGGAGGGGCATATTAGGAGGATGTGTCCCAAGAGAAAGAAGAACGAGAAAGGAAAGAATCAAAAAATGGTGATACTGCGATTATAGAAGATGGATATGAGAGTTTAGATGTGCTAGTCGTGACCACGAAAAACTCAGAGAAGCAATGGGTGTTGGATTTCGATTGTTTGTTTCATATGATGCCAAACAGAAGCTGGCTTGAATCTTATGAGAAGATTGACGGTGAAAAAGTTTTGTTAGGTGACAATAAAGCTTGTAGCATGGTGGCCATAGGGACAATTCAGATAAAAACTCATGATGGCATGGAAAGAGTTTTAACGACTACGAGGCACATTCCAGAGCTGAAGCGAAACTTATTTCACTCGATACACTGAATTCCAATGGCTGATGTTATAAAGGGAGAACGGTTCCTTGAAATTACAAGAGGATCCTTGGTTGTAATGAAAGTTGTGAAAACGGTTTATATGCTCTCCAAAGGAACACTATAATTGAGGAAGTGGGTGCGGTATCAGGCATGGATAATAAAGCCTACTTGTGGTATAAGAGGCTTGGCCATGTCAGTGAAAGAGGTTTTAAGAGCTGCAGAAGCAAGGATTCCTGTATAGAGATAAGTTAGAAAAATTGGAGTTTTGTGAGCATTGCATACTTGGTAAGTCTGCGTGGGTAAAATTTGCTTCCTCATCTTATATAAAAAAGGAAATTCTCAATTATGACCATTCTCATCCATCAAAGAATGCAACTTTCAGTGGAGGTAGATACTTTATGTCTTGATGACTGCTCAAGGAAGGTGTGGGTGTACATCTTAAAGACCAAGGATGAGGCACTTCAGAAATTTAAACATTGAAAAAATATGGTTGAAGTCCAAACAGGTAGAAAAGTTCAGAAGCTTAGAACTGATAATGGTTTAGAGTTCTTGAATGAAGAGTTCAACCGCTTTTACAACAATAAAGATGTGGTGAGGCACGAGACAGTATCTAGGACACCGCAGCAAAATAGCTTGACTAAAAGGATGAATATAATGCTTCTTGAGAGGGTTCGATGCATGTTGTTAAGCGTTGGAATGCCCAAGAAGTTTTGGGGAGAGGTAGTCAACACAGCAGCACACTTAATCAATAGATGCCCGTTAGCAGCTATTGATTTCAAAACGCCTGAAGAAGTGTGGATAGGCTCGCCACCGAGCTATAGTCATTTGAGAGTGTTTGGTTGTGTAGCATATGCATATATTAAACAAGGTAAGTTGGAGCCAAGGGCGAGAAAGTGCATGTTTCTTGGCTCTCCAAAAGTTGTAAAGGGATAAGGATTGTGGTGGCAAGAGTCGAATGTTTCGAAGTGTTTTACAAGTAGAAATGTCACTTTTAGAGAGTCCGAGTTCTATTTTAGGGGCTGCTCAAAACCTCAGTCGATACCTAATGATAATGTCACGGATACAGATAGTGTTAGACTAAGGTGGAGCTCCATGAGGCTGAAAATTCTCAAAAGGAAGAGGCAAGTGAAACAATAAAACACAATGACGTTGAGGAAGTCCTTGATAAATCAGACGACTTGGGGAACTATCAACTAGCGAGAGATCGTGCTAAGAAGATAGTAATACCACCGATGAGATATGGATACACTGATCTTATACTTTTGCATTGTCAACATCAGAGGAGATTGATTGTAATGAGCCTAGAAGCTATAGGGAAGTGATGGTTTGTAGAGGTAGGAGTCATTGGCAACAGGCAATAAGGGAGAAAATGGATTCTTTGAACAAAAATTATACCTAGATCATGGTTAATAACACTAGTAGATAGAAGGTAATAGGTTGTAAATGGGTATTTAAACGGAAGGAAGATGCTTGCGGGGATGGAAAGCCTAGATACAAGGCTAAGCTTGTGGCAAAAGGATTCACACAAAAGAAGGGCATTGATTTCAATGAGGTTTTCTCTCCTATCATAAAACGCACATCTATTAAAATAATACTGGCTATAGTAAACCAGCTTAATATGGAGTTAGAATAGATGGATATCAAAATTGCGTTTCCTTCATGGTAATTTGGAGGAGAGGATTGTGATGTCGCAACCAGAGAGTTTTGTAAAAGTAGGAAGAAAAGACAATGTGTATTTGTTAAAGAAATCCTCTTATGGCCTTAAGCAATCACTAAGGCAATGGTATTTGAAGTTTGATGATTACATGATCAAACATGGGTATACTAGGAAATATGATAGTTGTGTATATGTCAAATCGTTGAAAAATGGAGTTGGGATTTTCTTGTTGTTGTATATTGATGACATATTGATTACATCAACGAATATGGAAGAAATTAAAAAACTTAAAATGTAGCTAAATAAGGAATTTGAGATGAAAGATTTGGGTTGCGCTAAGAAGATTTTGGGGATGAAGATCAGTAAAGATGAAGATAGAGGCTTGTTATTTCTGTCTCAAGGTGACAACATACTCAAAATACTTAAGAATTTCAACATTGCTAGTGCAAAAAAGGTACAGACTCCTTTGACAACTCACTTTAAACTTTCATTGTCAAAGTCTCCTATTACAAATGTAGAGAAAGAGGAGATGGCTAAAATTTCTAATGCTAGTACTGTTAGAAGTTTGATGTACTCCATAGTGTGTCAAGGACCTAATTTGGCATATGTAGCTAGCTTGGTGAGTTGTTACATGATAAATTCGGGTAGATATCATTGGGAAGCTGTCAAGTGGATATTCAAATATCTCAAGGATACTTCAAGCTACTGGTTAGTGTATGAGAGAAGCAAGGATATGGATGAAAAGTTGATGGGTTATGTGGATGCAAATTTTGCAGGTGATCTTGATAAAAGAAGGTCATTAACCAGTTATGTGTTCACATTATTTGGTTGACCATTAGTTGGAAAACCAATTTGCAATCAGTTGTAGCTTTTTCGACAACCAAAGTAAAATATATTATTGCTATAGAGGCTGTAAAAGAAGCATTTTGGTTGCAATGGCTTATTGGTGAGTTGGTGTGAGATAAGACAATGTAAAAGTGTTTTGTGATAACTAAAGTGCAATACATTTGATCAAAAATCAAAAGTATCATAAGAGAACCAAACATATAGACATCAAGTTGCATTTCATCAGGGGTGCCATTGTTGAAGGAAAGGTTTCAGTAGTTAAAATCACACTGAATGAATTCCAATAGATATGATCACTAAGCCTGCTACTAGTGTCCAATTCAACACTTGTTTGGATTTGATACGAGTAATGGATAGACCGTTTTAGCTTGAAGGTGGACGTGGTTGGATTCTACTATGGTGGTTTACAGTATGGAAACACAAGCTTAATCCAAGGTAGAGATTTGTAAAGTTTGTGGCTCAACTTATGAAGTACAGGCAGAAAAGTGACACAAACGAGCAGCTCTAGCTGCGTCGACATGCCAGATACGCACCAGATGTAGTGTCAGACATGCAAAGACAAAAGATTGGTGTCGTCGTGCAAAGAGTATTGCACAGGAGTGCAACATTGATGCTAGAGCACAAATAATACCATGCAAGGGTGCAAATTCTAGGTTTGCAGATGTGTCTAGACTAGGGATGGCAATTTCACCCGTCAGCTCCGAGGCCCCAATATGGCTCGTAAAAATGGGAAGGGGTAATACCTTCCCCAAAAAACTAGTTTGTAGCGGGTCTGGAGCAAAATAATTTTGCCCCGACCGGGGCAGCTCTAGGTTTGGATCCAACCCTTTGGACCCGTTGACTCGCCCCACCCCGCAAAATATAGAATTGTATTTGTAAAATTTTAAATTTTTGGGATTGTTGAGTAATTTTTTAGATTATATTTGTTAAAATTTTTATATATGTGAATTCTTGATAATTTTACAAACAATACAAATACTTTGACAAAAATAACATTTTAATTAATAATTAACATATTTTAGTATATTAACATTAATTTAGTCATGTTATAATGGCAAAATAAAATATTTGTATTTTATAGTAATTAAATTTGTATAATATATACAATCTTGACATAGATTATTAACTACTAATTAAATTATTGCAATATTAACAAGATCATTTCCAAAATATATACATTTAATATAATCAATATATTATTTTCTAAATATGTAAATAGAAATATGATAAGAACAATCTTATAACCTTACATATATGATTTATCCTAATTTAAATTAATTAATTGAATTATTAATGTTTTATAAATATATATAATGTTAATAAATTTGTATATGCCAATCATATTATTATTATTATTATTATTATTATTATTAGATTGGAATTAAATCAACATGCTATTAGAAAATTATTTAATTGTATTATCAACTATTTGAAAATTTGTCAATTAACTAATTTACAAGTAATAATACACTTTTAATATTATTTCTAATAGAGTGTGTAACATTATTACTAATAAAATCAAATGATAATTAGTGGTCACGTTTTTTAGATAATATAACTAATTTAGCTTGTATAATGCCAATAAAAATGAAAACTTACATAACCTTTATGGGTAATCAATTTTTTTATATAATATAAATTAACTTTAGTTCTTTTAAGTTTAAATATAATCACCATTTAGCTTATACAATGTAAATATAAATAAAAATTTATACAAAGATTTTTTTATTTAATATAAATTAACTTTTTTTTTACTTTTAACAATTATCGAATAATTAGATTTGTTATGAAATATTTAAGGATATATATCATGTGTATATATATTTTATTTTAGATTAAGAATAAATTATATTTATATTATTTTAATATTTTATAGATGTATGTATGTTTTTTTTTTAAATGAAGTAGATTGAATATACATTTTTTATAATTTTAAATAATGGTCATAAATATATTTATATTTTAGATAAAATAATTTAATAAAATTTAAATTGGGTGGGGCAAGGCGAGGCGAGGCGGGGCGGGTCTGGGCCGGAGCGCAAGTACTGTGGCGCAAGAGCGCGAGTCTATTTCCTAATACAATAAGAATTACTTGTCACGCAAGTAATTGGCCTATAAGCCTTGAACTATAAATAAGAGACGTGTTTTCAATATAAAAGGAGAGTCTGAGTTATCAGAAACACAAAAAGAAAAAGAGAGTTAGGGTTAAGGGAGATTATGAGTTTCTTGGAGAGAAGGAAACTAAATTTCTTATAGTTATTTCCTGTAAACACTCTTGTACCTCTTGTTTTTAATCATAGTGGATTGAACATCACTAACAGCTGGATGTAAGATTACATTTTATGGTCTAAACCAATATAAATTCTTTTGTCTTTGTGTTCTTACTTCGATTTATTTTGCTTGGGTGTGTGTTAAAACTTCTAGTTAAATTCTGCTTTAAGCCTCTTGTGAGTGTGTGTGCCGCTCATCTTCACAACAATGTCCAACAAGGTAAAATATTTTATTATCCTCATTGTAATAGGCCTTCAGTAGTACTCCAAGAAAATCACTCTCATTGCTCGGCCAACTATTTTTCAGTTACTTTAATGATGCTGGCAACTATTTTTGAAAAGTAGGTTAGATCTCTTTTGGGATATGCTCCATCTTTATCATTCGATATCTCTTTAATCAGCCCTGTTTATGTGATTACTAATGGAGCTTTAGGACCATACCAGAAAAGTTCCTACTCCTAGATAAAGGGATTCATGGATGGGATAATAAGAGATAATCTAGATGAGTTAGACTTTCTAACAAATAATGTTTCAAATACTAACTTATTTCCAACATGAATATTATAGATTTGAACTTTGTCGATCCAAATGGGTCCAAATCATTCTCTCTTATTTTAGTTGTTGGCCAACATCTTCTGCAGCTTTCTTAATCATATACAGTAAATTATTTCCATCTTTTCATGATGAATTGCTCTATGCCAACTTTTCCAAGGGAGAATAAATATGTCGATATAATTTCCATTCATTTACCACCAAGCAAGATGAAGAAAATTGAATTTGAAAATTCAACCTGATTATGGTACTTGGTAAGGTACTATATCAGTACATTTTATTCCAAAACATGAATAAACCTGTGTAGACTGCTTTGGTGCTAGAATTTTATTTCACAAGGGGTGAAGCATGACGTGGACTCCATGTTGAGGGCGAACTGTGATGACCTGAATTGGTGAGTGGACATGAGTCGGTGCTAGAGTGAACTTGTATCGTTGCAGAATCATTGAGAGAGCATCCTTTGTTTCTATGCTTGCAAAGTTCGAGCCCACACAAGTCCGAGGTCCAAAGCCGAAAGGAAGAAATGCTGCAATATTGTTGTTGGTAGCTTTGGCCACCCCTTCTGCAAATCTTTCAGGTTTGAAAAGGTGGACATCCTCTCCCCATATCTGAGGGTCATGATGAATTGCTAGAATTGGAATATTTATATTCACACTAGCTGGTACTATAAACTTTCCCAATTTGATTTCTCTTTTTGTTTCCCTTGTAACCGAAGAAGCAGGAGCATATAGCCTCAAAGATTCGTTGATAATCATATTCATCTACCATTAAAATGAGAGAAAATTTAGATATCAAACTGAAATAAGTGACAATAATTTAATAAATTTCGGTCATTTCTAGCTTACAGTCTTCAATCTGGAGATGGCATCTGGACTTGGATTTTGTTGGCCAATTAATTCGAGAACTTCCTTCCTGGCTTTGTCTTGCCAACCGTTGTGAGTTGCAAGAAGTAGAACAGTCCAGGAAAGTAAGCTTGCAGTCGTTTCATGTCCAGCAAAGTAAAATGTCTTACACTCATCGATCACATCTTCGATAGATATTTTCCGAGTCTCATCCACACCATGAGAAGCCTTTATTAGTAATCCAATATAATCACTCCCATAGCTGTCTACTTCTCCTGTTGTCACATTCTTTTCTCTCTTCTCTATCATCTTAAGGATGGATTCTCGAATACCTTGTTGGAGCTTGGTTAATTCAATATCATCACGGGT
Organism: Boswellia sacra; assembly: GCA_013180625.2. NCBI lineage: Eukaryota > Viridiplantae > Streptophyta > Magnoliopsida > Sapindales > Burseraceae > Boswellia > Boswellia sacra. The sequence continues at coordinate 392,497 of SNVD02002702.1, forward strand.
TTTCAGAATCTTACTGCAACAATCGGGCATGAAACATCAATTTTATAGATGGTTTCTACAATGAATCAATAAGAGAGCTAGAGGCAGAGAGAAAAGGTTACTCAAGTAAAGGAATCCTGATTTGGTATAAATTTCTGAAAATGATGAAAGACATCCTTGTTAACATGCTAAATATCTCCTCCCCTTCAAAGTAACTTCTTCCAAAAGCCGTCCTAGAGATAATTTCTGACGTTAAAACCTTGAACTCTCGAAATACATCAACCTCCTTGCCTTCATACTCTCTCCATCTCTTCAGCATCATGTCCACACTGGTGATCATTGCCGGGATCATATTCTACAAAAGGGGCCATCTTTACTCTTTAGTTGCCGGGTACGCCTAATTATAATTCTGAATGTCTGCTTTATAATTTATGGTTGAGTTTCTGTTTAACTAACAGTTTTTATTTCATTTGGAATTTGGCAAAAACTCGTAATAAGTGTATTTTTGATGATAGGGATTCAGATTTAGAAGACTTCAATATATTTTTAGTTTATATGCACACATTTTAAGCAAGTATGTATTTTCAAGCTTCAGGAATTTAGGTGCAGACTTTGGTAAGTTGTTTAAATTAATTTTGAGTTTGAATATTCAGAGTTACCAGAAGCTCCAAAAAATCTTTACGGATTCTTGGCAATTCTTTCCTCCATTAATAGATTTGGTAAAAGTGGCTAATCACCAACCATTATCGTGTATATATATCATGAATAAGAATAATACTATATTTATGACCTATTTATACAACTAACTCTATACAGTATAAGTTTGCACAATTAATTAATTATAATTAATGGTTCTATCATAATTATTTCTACGTTTGAGAAGAAATACAAACATTTACCTTCAAGTTCTCGGTGTGGAAAGCATGGTTGGCCAATTTCCTTTGCTTAAACCATTTTTCACCTCGGGCTGTCACAAGTCCGTCCCCGAAAAGTACCTTCGTACGATATGTAAATTCTTGTTTTGGATATGCTCCATCTTTATCGTTTATTATCTCTTTGATCAGCGCAGACTCGGCCACTACCAATTCAGCTTTAGGGCCAAACCAAAAAATGAAGTTCTTGCCTAAACACAGATTCACAGATGATATAATTGGTAAACTTGGCGAGTTTGATAAAATAAAAAAAGTTTTTTTCTTCAAGAATAATGTTTTTAAAATTGGTGTTACCATACAGCTTGATCCAAGAGTAAATATGAGGTTGAATTATAGGGAATATGTGATGATTTGAGAATTCCCGGGGCCTGGACATGGTTTCACTTCTCATGTGAATGATGTCTTTTGTGCTTCCGTGGATGAATTTGTAAGGAGGACCTTTGACACCTTGTGAGTTCATCTTAGATTGTACTCGAATTGGAGTCCACCAGAATTTGTAAGCGAACTTGATGAGAACTGAAATGAGTATCAAACCCAGACAACTTGAAAGGTAGATTGTTATTGTTGCCATCACCACCGCAAACTTGTGCTTTCTTATTCAACCATAGGTTAGAATCAACTATTTAGCGATTACTTCAAGTGAATGAGAGAGTCCAGATCAGTGTTTGGCTTTATCAGTTGTGAAGACAGGAGAGAGAAGACGGTCGATTGAAACTTCAATTTCAATGGCATTATTCTTGTAAGTTATAATGAAATCGAGATTATTAATGAATTGATAATATTAAATATAATTTTTTATTTTAGATTTAAATATTAAAATCGACAAGACGAATGGCTAACAAATTATTTCAAAACTTTATATTAAAATCTTCCTTTTCATAATTAAATTTATTAATAAAATAATCACGTGATAAGCGTATGATATTGACATGCTGTATATAAATTTATGCGAATTCGCTCCACAAGTATAGTGGAGATCTTATTTGTGTCACAATAATAATAAATAAATATAAGAGCACAAATAATTAAAGCGCATACTAGCCCACTTTTATATCTGGTTCATTTCATAACGTATTTTTGTTTTGAATACAGAAGTGCGCTCCGCTGAGTGGAAGAAAATAACAAATGTTAAAGAAAATTTTGAATAAATGTATCTCATCTTCAACAGCAATGATTGAGATGTTGATCCTTGTCAGGGGCGGGTCATAGCTTAAGTCTAAGGGGATCTGACTCCGCCAAACTAAAAAAATAATATTAAAATTTTAAAAAATATTATATAATATCATAGTATACATTGGGTTTTGCTATTTCAATTTCTTCATATATTTTATATAACTAAATCTATATAAAAACATGATTGATATTTGAATTGATAGGACCACTAATTTTTTGTTTTTATTATATTTAATCAATTAAATAGTCTTTAAATAAGAAAATAATATTGCTTAATTAAATAATATATTTTTTGTATAAATAAATTCCTTATTAGAGAAATAATTATTATTCTATATATTAAATAAAAAATAGATATTCTCACCCTTCTAATTTCTTTAAAAACATTTAGTCACATATATTTAAAAAGGACTTGCATAAAAATTTAGCATAAAATTAGTTTTTGAAATATGAAAGAGTTTTTAATTCCTTCTTAATACAAGACTAAGTTAATACAATTTTAATATAATTATTATAGTTTTTTAAATGTTATTGATATTAATAAGATTATTTTTGTTTTCTACTATATAAATTTTATTGGTATATTTTTTATTAAATTTGTCAATAAATTTTTTGGTATATCTTTTGACTTATCAATAATTTTTTTTTCCTACCCCAGTCTCCGACAAATTTAATCCTATATCCTCTGTTGACCCTTGTTCGGACGGGTCAGTCTTTGAGTTGTTGGCTTGCCCAACTAATAAATCTTCAAACATGGCAGGAAGAAATTCCTAGCAGAGCTAGAAGAAAGAATAAGTTGCTTCAGCTTTCTTCATCATCATACCAGTTGTTGACGCACGATTTCCGAACGGCCGAGAAGCGGGTTGGAGCTCGGGTTGTACGTCGGGTCCAATCCTGCGAGCAAAGAAAAACAGTCAGGGGTGCCGGCGAGAACCCTCCGACGCTCAAGTCAGTTTCCGACACTCCAGAATTTTCTGAGAGAATTTCCTAGAGAGAGAAGCTCTCAAAAGTGAAGGAAATTTAGAGAGAGAATAAGTTCAGAAAAGTGTGCATCAACAGTTGGCGCCGTCTGTGGGAAGGACAATCTAAGCCTCTTTAGTTGTTGCTCCTATCCAAACGTACTCAAACACACCATGAGTCACGAATCCCAACACTCAACCTCCCTAGAGGTTGACGAAGAAATCAAGGTCGAAGCGCCTCCCCGACGTCGAAGGATAGTTGACACAGGGAGAGCTTTAGTGATATCCTCTGGGGTGGGGCCTAATCTTAGGCAAACCCGACTTCCACTTAGAAGACCGAGGAAAGGCAAGACGAGTCGATTGACCACTATGGAGCAAACTATGCAGAATTTTGGTGAGCAAATGAACCGCATGGTGACCATGTTCAATCAAGCTTTTGGACAGAGTACTCAACAGGCTGGGAATGCTGCAGGAAACACCCCAAGGAATGCTATGATGGTAGCTAATGTCCCAACTGATGTCGGTGGATATACTGACCTGGTCGCCCAGACCACTGGATTACCTCTCCAGCAGGTCATTCAACCAAATCTTTCCCATCCTATCGTTCAGGGAGGAGATGGTCACCCAAAGATCCCTCTTCCTCCACCCATCATATCTGAACAACGATTGGAAGCAGTAGACCTTCGTCACTCTCTGAACAAGAAGCGCCATACAAGCGTTGAGCAAGGACCAAGAGGAAGTAATGTTGATTAGCCAGCCTATTCTTATCATGGTCCTTATGCTCCAAGGGGCGACTATCAGTCAAAAAGAAATCGCCCCAGCTCACCACCCAGAAGTAAGAATCATCGCCCAAATGTTGTTCCAATGGATGTCTCAGAGGCGGAAACATCGAATAATCATTATGTAGAATTCAAGCGAGAAATGGATGAAAAAATTCACAAACTGGAGAAGTTGATTAAACGTTCAGGAGGAGAAGAGGATGGTCGTCTACAATGGGAGTCACCCTTCGCTGAAGATATCCTTAGGGATAGATACCCGTACGGATTTCGGGTGCCGCAACTTGAGCTTTACCAAGGGATGACTGACCCCGAGAGCATTTAGACTCTTTTGTTTCTCATATGGAGATACAAGGAGTCTCAGGGGGAATAATGTGTAGAACATTTTCTCTTACCTTGGGAGGATAAGCTAAGCAATGGTATAGGAGGTTACCAGCCTCATCCATCTCTAGCTTTGATGAGCTTGCTCGTAGTTTTCTCACGCACTTTAGCAATATTAAGGCCAGAAGTCGACCAGCACAGAGCCTTCTTTCAATCAAGCAGGGTCGTAATGAATCCCTCCATGCATTTTTGGACAGATATCAGCGGGAGATTGCCCGAGTGGATCTATTTCATGATGGTTATGCTATGCAAGGCTTGGTTCAAGGAATCCGAGGGGAGCTCCATCTAGCATGGGAATTCTCCGTTAACCTCCCACGTACGTACCAAGAAGCATTAGCAAGGGTCTCTAGCCATGCTGATGCAGAGGAAAATTTTCAAGCAAATTACCCTGGGCAGACTCCGGTGGTACCTACTTCCTCACGTACAGATAGACGGCCGTATGGTAATCATAGAGGAGAACCTCATGATAGAAATCAGAAATCAACCTCGGACCGACGCTCTATACGAGATACATTAGGAAATGATCGTCTCTTGTTGCAAGGGCATCCACCCGACCCTACCAGGAGCATAATGATCGACCCCAAGAGGAGCACCGTACTTTCACATTACTTAACATGCCACAGCATGATATCTTGAAAGAAATCAAAGATTTAGACTATACAGGATTCGAACCTGAGTTCCCATTTTAAACAATAAAGCTATGGGCCGCTGAGCTATGACCCACTTTCCGGCCTTCCGAAAATCGTGCATCAACAGTTGGCGCCGTCTGTGGGAAGACTCATTTATGATCGACTTACAAGAAGCTCACTTAGACCTATATACGAAGATGATGAGTTAGAGTCTCCTTGCTTGGCTTCCCATCAATATTCAACTTCAAGATCACTATCTGAGGTAGCAGAGGACGACCAGTCGCTCTCCCGCTCAGCATCTACCACCTTGTGATTAACAAAATTATGCCCTAGCTCACGATCCTGACCGGAAAAAAATTTTGGTAAAACTCATTGACCTCTTTACGGTTAGTCGCAGGATCCTTATTCCTTGCAGACTGGGTTTGATGACTTGGTTCCCCCCGTAGTACTTTCACAGTGGTTTTAACTCTAGCCATCTACACAGTCAAAGAGGGGTCGTTAGTCATCAAACCAAGTCTACTGAGGGAGGGAAGAGCTGAAAAAAAAAATGCTGGGGGACAATATTGAAAGTTTTCCAAAATAGCTCTCGGAAAAAAAAATGAAGGTTTGAAAGTTCGCAGAATCACCCCCGCGAATAAAAATCAAGGTTTGAAAATTCGCAAAAACACCCCCGCGGAGAAAAAATAAAAGTTTGAAAATTCGCGGAAACACCCCCGCGGAGAAAAAATAAAAGTTTGACAATTCGCGAAAACACCCCCGCAGAGAAAAAATAAAAGTTTAAAAACTCGCGGAAACACCCCTGTGGAGAAAAAAATGAAGGTTTGAAAGTTCGCAGAATCACCCCCGTGAATAAAAATCAAGGTTTGAAAATTCACGAAAAAACCCCCACAAAAAAAAATAAAAGTTTGAAAATTCACGGAAACACCCCCGCGAATAAAAATCAAGGTTTGAAAATTCGCGGAAACACCCCCGCGGAGAAAAAATAAAAGTTTGAAAATTCGCGAAAACACCACCGCAGAGAAAAATGAAGGTTTGAAAGTTCGCAGAATCACCCCCGCGGTAAAAAACGAAGTTTCCAAATTTTGCAAGAACACCCCCGTGACTAAAATACAAAGTTAAAAAAAATTGCTGAAATACCCCTGTACTTATTCAAATCTCCCGGAGGAAGTCCCTGCAAAATCACGTAACCTGCATGCCGCATGCAGCGCGTCCCACCGGCTCGCCCCCGCACGCCCAGCGCCCCGCGGGCTCGCCCCGGCCCGCCCAGCGCCTCGCGAGCTCGTCCATGCGCACCCAGCGCCTCGAGCTCGCCCCTCCTCGCCCGAGCGCCCCATGCACGCCTCGCGCTGCGCCTAGCGCCCACGCAGGTAGCCCCAACGCCCAGCGCCCAGCACGCACACGAGCAGCCCCAGCGCCCAGCCCTTGTTGCTCGCCCCTGCGCACACCAGGCTCGCCTCTCGCCCCGCTCGCCCCTGCGCACACCAGGCTCGCCTCTCGCCCGCTCGCCCCAGCCCACCCCAGCGCCTCGCGACCTCGCCCGCTCGCCCCAACGCCCCTCAGCGCCTCGTCACCTCGCCTACTCACCTCGAGCGCAGCTCGCCTCGCGCACTCGCATGTGCGCCTTGCATGCCTTCCCCCTGTGCGCCCCGCGCCTTGCTGCTAACGTTGCGCGACCCCGCAAGCTTGGCTCTCCCCGCAAGCGCCTCTGTAGGTTGTGTGGAACTACTACTGGAGACAATTCACCCGTTTCTTTTGGGCTCATCTCCATTGCTCTCTTATGCTTTGAAGAGTGTTGAAGCACTTGGGGCATATAGGTTGTCTGCATCAGAACTTCGAGTGCTTGTAAGATGTTTCTTTGGCACCAGTTGTAGAGATGGACATGAGCAAGATTGGGCATGCTTCCATTCAGGTTTCTCTAGGAGAAAGATCTTGGCCACCTGCTGCTGGTTCTTCCTTCGTATGTTGGTTTCAGTTTCGAAATTTGTTGAAATCGCAAGCAAAGGAGATGGAATATTCCAAAGTTGGGAGCTCTGAAAAGCGAAGTGGATCTAGTGGGCAGCAGTCTGAGAGGCATATGCTCCGGATATTTTCTGTTGGTTCAGCGAATAACGAGAACACATACTATGCTAAACTTTTTCTACAGGAGGATGGTGTTCTAACTCTTTCAACCAGCAACTCTTCATCCTTGTCATTTTCTGGATTAGAAGTGGAAGAAGGCAGGTGGCATCACCTTGCTGTTGTTCATAGTAAACCAAATGCTTTAGCTGAACTTTTCCAAGCTAGTGTTGCTTATGTGTATCTCAATGGAAAGCTTAGACACACTGGGAAACTAGGATATTCTCCCTCTCCTTTTTGAAAACCATTGCAAAGGTCTTTTCCAAGACTCAGATCTTCTACGTTTTGTGTCTAACCAAGCTTGTGTTGGTGGTAGTATGGCCATCCTGGATTCGTTAAATGCTGAATCGAGTTTGACTTCTAACTCACAGAAGCTTGACACTGCCAGCAAGCAAGGGGATTCTAAGGCAGATGGTAGTGGGATTGTTTGGGATTTGGACAGACTAGGAAACCTCTCAATGCAGCTCTCTGGAGGAAACTTATATTTGCATTTGATGGAACAAGCACAGAAGCTATTCGAGCATCTGGTACTTTTTTCGTGCTCAATCTGGTTGATCCTATGTCTGCTGCCGCTTCTCCTATAGGGGGAATACCACGCTTTGGACGTCTTCATGGGGATATTTTTATCTGTAGGCAATGCTTGATTGGTGATACCATTCGTCCTATTGGTGGGGTGACTGTTGTCCTTGCCCTTGTTGAGGCCGCTGAAACCAGGGATATGCTTCACATGGCCCTGACATTACTTGCTAGTGCACTTCATCAGAATCCTCAGAATGTGAGAGACATGCAAACGTGCAGGGGTTACCATTTGCTCTCTCTCTTTCTACGCCGCAGAATGTCATTATTTGACATTCAATCTCTTGAGATCTTTTTCCATATTGCTGCATGTGAAGCGTCGTTTTCTGAGCCAAAAAAAAAAAAATTGGAAGTTACTAGGTCTACTCTTTCACCTGTAACAAAAATTTGAAGCGTTTGCATGCTTCAAAAATCTGTCAATTACTTGTTTTACTCTCTTCAACCCCATCTCAAGTCTATCTTTCAAGCACTCTGACGACAGAGGACTTACTTGTGGCGGCTGGAAAATTCTTGCTCGGATGGAAGGATTCTGTTTGCCGGGGTCACTTACACTGCTCGCCTCCAAGATGCTCTCTCCTATTTTTGAGTAAACCCTACTCCCCAGCACTTGCGTCTTATATAGAGCACCAATTTAGGGTTTAGGCCACACTAAGCATGCATATGTAATAAATCACATCTTTGGGTTGGCCTCCTAACACATTTAATTTATACCCCAAAACAACTAAATAGTCCCTACGCCGACCCATTGGTCAACTTGGGCCTGGGGGAACTACTGTTATGGCCATAACAAAATTGGGCCTCAATTATTTCTAATTTAGTAAGCCCATTACTGAAGTCAAGTATTTAGGCTAATTATCTGGGTTCCGCAATGACCCATCTTGGCTCAATTAATTCTGATACAGTAAGCCCATTACTGTAGCCCATTATCTGGGTCCTACAATAGCCCATCCTGACTATTTTTTTGTGCTCGCAGGACTGGACCCGACGTACGACTCGAGCTCCGACCCACTTCCCGGCCTTCCGAAAATCGTGCATCAACACCAGTGTTCTACAGCGCCATTTTGGAAAAAAAAATTAAATTAAATTTTTTAATTTTTTAATTGTATATAATATTCTTTTCCTTTTTTCCTTCTTCTTTTTTCCCTAAACTTGTTATCATGTGGTTGCACACATTTTCAATCTACTTTTTTTTGTTTTTAATAAACTTAGAAGACTCCTTCAGGTTTCCTTATAACAGAATGATGAAAATGATGTCTTAAATATCACGTAAATTCATTTCTTTTTAATAATGGTTCGGGGAGATTTAATTGAATATATTTATATAATATAAATCCCAAAAGAATTTAATAATCCAAATTATTTAAACATCTTTACTTTTCTTTTACCCAATAGAATATTATATAAATCTGAAAATTGAAGTTAAAAATTAAAACTTTATAACTTATCCTAAATTCACAAAATAACGCAATGTTAATATTTAAAATCTGAAAAGTAAAAATATAATATCAAAATTAAATAAAATAATTAAAAAAATTAGCAACATAGGCATGTTCTGCAATAGCCCAGGCGACAGCTATTAGAAATTCAGATGCCACTGTTACACACTCTATACTCATCTACATAATTTTAATATCCTCTAAGTAACTTAACAGCAGCAGTTACGACACACTCAACCGAGGATATTAGAATCTGCAGATCAGTAGCAGAGTGTGTAACAGTGGCATATGAATTTCCAACAGTGGTATTAGAGCTAGATCAAAGTGCTTAATGTGATGAGAGTGTTGAATCTCACGTTCGATGATCAAGGGAGGGTCTTAGGTATATTTAAAGCCACATGAGATAGTCACAAAAGGGGTAACTCTACTGATATGCAGAGCTTGAAGGGCAGAGGAGAAAGTCCCTAATTCATAAGGAAATGGGAGGGGTCTTCATGGTCAAAATTCATCAGGACAGAAACCAAATGCTATGGACATGTCAAAGGTTGAATTGCAGTCATCTCAGTTGTTTTGTGTTACAATATTTGCAACAACAACAATAATAGAACTTTGTATGTTCTGTTACATTACCAGCAACAGAAGGTCTTACGAGACTTGCGACAAAAAGTTATGATGGTAAGTCTTCCAACATTCGAGTCTCCTTCGAAAGATTTGGAAAGATTGTGTTATTAACAAACAACATTGAGGTGCTTTTGCACCAAGGAAGTCAGTCAAACAGTTGAGAATATCAAAAGGGTTTTGAGTATTGTGATAAAGAGTTCAATAAGACAATCCATGGAGTGTGACATAGCTAGATATTTGATAGTAACGATGAAATTGCTATCATAAATCTGATAACCAATTTCTGTTACGTGATATGCAAGAGTGACAGATCAAAGAGATAATTAGGTGATCTGCAAAGTGAGATTAGAAGAGCTAACTCAGGACAAATCAAGGAAGAAGATACATTCTCTTCAAAGTTGTGGTTACGCATATTAGCTATGGGTTAAACTTAAACCAAGATCTTTTGCAGATGCAATAATCTGTCATGAAAGTGGACACTGCAGGCTGCAATGAGAAATAATACTTGAGAGTTGCTTGAGAATACTCAAGAATAAACCGTGTTTTTGCATGGCAAAACTGACATTGGTCTGTTATACAAAATGAAACAAAAATTTGTTTTACAGATAATAGTTAATGTCAGAGCACCAATTTGAGAGAGATTATGTTTATATTTGTTAAACTGAATTTTTTAAAATGTTCAGTTTAAGAGAGTGAATATTAGGATAAGTTTAGACCTATTCTTTAAGAAGTGGGATTATTAAATTGGTCACTACAATTTAAAGATTAGCTCCTATATAATCTCTCAAAAAAGTGGTGGCTAGTAGTGATCCTACATTAATGGTTAAGTGGTTTAATATAATTCCTATACAAAAATTGTATCATATTGTGTAATTTATGGAATATTTCCAATGAAGAATACTTCCATTATGGGGTTCTTCTGAAGTACGTCTTGTTGCTTATTGAATAAAATATATATTTATTATCCTCTCTTAAGTGTTTCAAAAACTACTTTTGTTATTCGTATCAGAGTACGTAGCAGTGACATCTAAATTTTTAACAGCAACTGCTTATATTCAAGGCCTAACGATTGCCATTTGTGGCCATGCCTGGCCTAGTGGAAGCCGTGTGTGGCATTTTGCGGTTGAGGGCTGCCGTGTTGTGAGTAGATAAGCCACTGGTGATGCAGATTTTTGCCCGATGTTTTCATGCTAATGGCTATGATAGACGATGAGAAGGGCTGTCCTGCGGCTATGTAACTTGCGATTTTGCAGCACCTTTTTTTTTATTTTTTTAATTCCTTTTCTGAAGTTTTTATTTTATTTTATTTTTTGAGATTTTATTTGAAATGGCAAGAATGTTTATAAAACTATTAAAGCCCTTTTAAATGTGGATTTATGTATAATTTAAAGCATCTTTTTTATCGATATATGCTGTATATGAAAGCTGACAGCAAGGATCTTATAAGTGTTATTAACCCATTTTTTAATTCACTTTTAATCATGACATATACAATAGTGACACAAAGAAAATTACTTCTTTGTGTAAAAGATTAATGTACCACGTAGGGCTGTTAAAATTAAGGGTGTCTACGTGACTATCTACGGGAATGATATTACTTAACTAATTAACCTTATGGTGTGTTTATTATTTTTCAAATAAATAATTAATAAAATACCTTTAATAAAAATCTAAAAACAATAAAAAATTCAACAGTTATATAAGAATTGAAACTATAGTGAGGAAATTAATAACAAATTAAAATAGTAAAAAAAAGCATACGTTTTAAATTTGGAATTTGAAAAAAGCATAAGTTATAAATCTGGAATTTGAAATCATAGTGAGAAGATAATTTAATAACTTTTGTTAATAGATTTGAAAGCAATGAATGAGAGATCTTGATGCAGTGAAGGAAAAAAAAAGTTTGTGATATAAAAAAATACATATAACGTTAACAACTTTCAGGTTATTATATAAATATGAGATGATTTTATTAACTAGTTGTCCTATCATATGATATTCTAAGCCCTCTCAATTAGAATTGAAGAAAACAAGAAGTTATTAGGATAGAAGAGACGAACTTTATTTTCCTTACATTATTACCTAGTGCTAAACATAGAACGAATCTACTTCGATGGATTCAATTTGACATCAACTGATCAAAGTCTCCGCGAACTGAAACGAAAATTATTGCGATTGTCTACACGGCGTGGATTATAACCTGAACTCCATGTTGTGGCCGAGTTGTCACAAAAGGAACCGGACAGTGGATATAAGTTGGTGATAGAGTGAAACTGTATCTTTGCAGAATCATTGAGAGAGCAATCTTTGCTTCAATGTTTGCAAAGTTCAAGCCCACACAAGTCCGAGGTCCCAAGCTGAAAGGAAGAAATGCCGCCATGTTGTTGTTGGTAGCTTTAGCCACCCCTTCTGCAAATCTTTCAGGTTTGAAAAGGTGGACATCCTCTCCCCATATCTGAGGGTCATGATGAACTGCTAGTGTTGAAATCGTTATATTCACTTTAGCTGGTATTATAAACTTTCCCAATTTGACTTCTCTTTTTGCTTCCCTTAGAACTGAAGTAACAAGAGGATATAGCCTCAAGGATTCATTGATAATCATACTCATCTACCAGGAAAAAGGAGAGAAAATTCAGACGTCAAACTGAAATAATTGACGATAATTTACCTCAAATTTAATAAATTTTTGTCGTTTTCTAGCTTACAGTCTTCAATCTTGAGATATTATCTGGACTTGGATTTTGTTGGCCAAATAATTCGAGAACTTCCTTCCTGGCTTTATCCTGCCAGTCGGTGTGAGTTGCAAGAAGTAGAACAGTCCAGGAGAGTAAACCTGCAGTCGTTTCATGTCCAGCAAAGTAAAATGTCTTACACTCATCTATCACATCTTCTATAGATATTTTCCGAGTCTCATCCACTTCGTGAGAAGCCTTTATTAATATTCCAAGATAATCACTCCCATAGCTGTCTACTTCTCCTGTTGTCACATTCTTTTCTCTCTTCGCTATCATTTTAATGATGGAGTCTCGAATACCTTGTTGGAGTTTGTTTATTTCAACATCATCACGTGTCTTCAGAAGCTTTCTGCAACCCAAAAAAAAAAAAAAAAGCATGGATCTTACTTAATTATATAGCTTGCAAATTATGCCATAAATGTCGCTAGCTTGTTTAATTAGGATCAATTCATCAACAAATATGGTACTTCCCACAATGAATCAATCAAGAGCAAAAGGAATACTCGGAGAGAATTTGAAAAAAGCTTACCCAAGTAAAGGAATCCCAACTTTGTATGCATTTCTGAAAATGATGGTGTACATCCTTGTTAACATATTAAATATGTTCTCCCCTTCAAAGTAACTGCTTCCAAAAGCCGTCCTTGAGATAATTTCTGATGTTAAAACCTTGAACTCGTTAAATACATCAACCTCCTTGCCATCATATTCTCTCCATTTCTTTAGCATCGTGTCCACACTGGCGATCATTACTGGGATCATATTCTACACCAGGGGCCATCTAATTAGTTGCAGGGTAAGCGTATTAATTATTTCGGAGGGCAATATTTTGTAAACTTGTAAGATTTTCAGTCCTCAACTTTATAATTAACTTCGTTAATTAAGTTTCGGTTATATTCTTTTTTTAATTTTGTCTGGAATTTGGGAAGCTCATTAATAATGTATTTTGATATATGAACTCAGATTTTGGAAGATCTCAATCTATCTTTGAGAAGAAATTTAAATAACAAACATTTACCTTCAAGTTCTCCGTGTGGAAAGTATGGTTAGCCAGTTTCCTTTGCTTAAACCATTTTTCACCTCGGCTTGTCACAAGTCCGTCCCCTAAAAGTACCTTCGCATGATTATTTGCTTCTGGTTTGGGATATGCTCTATCTTTGTCGTCCAGTATCTCTTTGATCAGCTCAGGTTCAGTCACAACCAATTCAGCATTAGGACCATGCCAATAAACGAAGTTCTTACCTACACGGATTCAAAGATGATGTAATTGACAAACTTGATGAGTTTGATAAATTAAACAAAAAAAATATATATTTTTCTTGAAGAACAATGTTGATAAAATGTTAGCAGAGATTTTTGTTACCATAAAGCTTGATCCAAGAGTAAATGTGAGGTTGAACTTTAGGGAATATGTTATTTGAGAATTCCATAGGCCTGTGCATAATCTCATTTCTCATTTGAATGATCTCTTTTGTGCTTCCGTGGATGAATTTGTAACGAGGGCCTTTAATACCTTGTGAATTCATCTTGGATTGAATTCGAATTGGAGTCCACCAGAATTTGTAAATGTAAAAGATGATAACCGAGAATATCAAACCCAGACAACTTGGAAGGTAGATTATCGTGGCTGCCATGTTTGACCTCCACAATCTTGTGCTCACTTCTACCCTATATCAGAATCAACAACAAACAAACAAACATACATACATACATACATGCATGCATGCATGCATGCATGCATGTATGTTTGAAATCATGAATGAAAAATTGAGAAACAAATTTAATGTTGTAACGTACAAATTTAATTTTGCAACATTTTGTAACGTATAAAGTTTAACTTTGTAACATTTGTAACGTATATATTTAATTTTGTAACATATAGATTAATAAGTAATTAATCCACGATTACAAATTAAATTTTGAGTTGTATAGTTACAAATTAAATTTTTGAGCCATTCCAAACTTTGACCCTCTATAAATAGAAGTTTTCTTCTTTTAGGGAAAAGGAAAAAAAGAAAAGTTTTCTTCTCTTTTAGAGATATAGAAAAGTGTGATGGAAAACTTCTTGATTTTGGTTACCCCCATCTAATGTCCATTATATCCTAGGAGACAAATGTCATTTGATCGTCAACACCTACAATGAGGGTTAAATATGTTTTAAGAAGATCATATGATACATAAGCCTTAGATTTATAGTTATTCTATTGAGATTTCGCTATTCTACTTAAGTTTTCCTATTCCAATTTCTATTTAAACACATATTTTGTTTAACAATATATATAGAAAAAAATTAATAATTAAATTATTCTCAGTATATAGGGTATTAAATTAATCACTAAGTTACCATCAATTAGATTATATATGGCAAAAATTATTTCCCTATTAAACTATCAATGGATTATTTTAAATCAAATTCCTCCTATCAAATTAATTGCTAAGTAAATATCCTCATCTTATTTAATGTGAGATATATATATATATATATGGTAAAAACAATCGCTTATCCTCTAATAAGATATGATTTGGCATTTATTATTGAATCATATTATATGGTCTGCATTAATTGATTATTATTAATTAAAAGTTTCTCAATCGGAGTGACATTTATTGTAAGGTCAATATTGATTTTCCTCTAATGTCCAATACATTTAGTTTGAATTAATATAACTATTATATGCCTAAAATAAGACAGGGAATGATACGCTTTCTTAATATTTACTATATATTTATTAATTATTTTAATATAAGTATGAAACGTATCCAATAAACTAAGTAATTATTGTCATGTTTAGTTGGTTCTGTCTATTATTACGGTAACCAAAAGTCTATAAATTAATTCATATTATTTATCGATATATGATTACCTTAATTTCAATATTGTTTTCTATTTAGTTTAATTATTAGCAAGTTATGAATCAAATTTAATATTTTGAATTTATTTACATAATTATCTTTATTAAAATCAATCTAATCTTAAATTTCTATAATTCAATTGGTTGTTATTCAATCAAATTAGAATAATATAAAATTAGATGAAAAAGAATTCATTTCATCCTAAGATAGAACCGAACAGTTAATGCAGGAGTTAATTTTTATCATATATAGAACATAGTTTCATTATTTATTTAATCTTCAAATTTTGAATTATATATATATATATATATATATATATATATATATATATCTTACAATTTAATCTTTAATTAAAAAACATTATAATATTATAACTTAATATTTCAAAATTAAATTTATAAATTGTTATAATATTTTATGTTTATTTATTTAAAAATCATAATATTTGAAGTATAATTAAAGATTATATTAAACTAATAGATCCTGACTCACAGGTTTCCAAAGATATCACAAACACCCCTCAATCTAACATATCTACCATAAAATTAACGGTTGATATGTCTTCTTCTTGGAATTAGTTGAATTAAATGAACAGTTTCTATGAGATAACAGTTGCTGTTGCCGTCGCCGGAGACAGCAGACGGCGGTTATTTGAGCTTTTTACTCATCGTATACTTAATCAAAATTATAAACTGGTGATATGCAAAAATCGCAAGCAAACACATAGTGGTGAAGCCGGATCACAGTGAAAAGCCGTCGATTTGGATACACAACAACCATATTAAGTTGCAGTGAAAGTCACTGTTACTTTTTTCTATACCATCAAAAAACAAAAAGTCAGAATCTGGCGTCGGTGTTACACTGCCACTTCTTTTGGTGGTTATGTTACGCTAGCCTTGATTCCGACGCGCCTCCATGCAAGCCCTTACTAAAGGATTAGTACTTATTTTGGGGAATTGATCATCAAAATCAAGATTGCAATATAACAAACTAATAAGGGGCCTTGTAGCAGGTCAAGAAGGATTGCGAGAATGGCAATAGCATGAACAGATGCCACTCCTCTAAAACAAAGTAGAGATTTGAAACAATGACCGGTGTAGGATATTGCAAGTAAAGTTTGCAGTTGTAAATCCAACGGCCAGAAAAAACAGAAGGACAAGTACTTGAGGGGCAGGTAGTTAATGAGTGTAATATTTTAAAATTTTTAATTATTGTGTTTATGAAATATATTTATAATTTATAATTAAAATATAAATTAAATATAAATTCATCTTATGTAAATTTATTTTACGTGTGTATAAAATTTAAATTATTTTATAAATAAATAGACCTATGTTGATATTATAATAGTAATTTTTAATTATTTTGGTTTTGATATCAAATTAAAAAATATAGTTTAATCTTTGATATAAACTATATAGTCACATATTTTTATAATAATTAAATATACACTTTTAAATATTATAAAATTATTGTTGTTATTTATATAATTACTGTAATAATTTATATAAAAGCTTGAAACAATTAAAAATATTTTTTAAATATTAATAGTTAAATATTATAAAGGGATAATATATGTTTATTTTAATCATTTGAATATAATAAAAACTACAATAATAACAATTTCAAACAAATAAAATAATTTTTAAAAGTTGATTTATTAAACATAATAGAAGTTTGTTTACAAAAAAAAGTCTACGAGATAAACGAGATCAAGATTGAGACGTTCCATTAAGGGACAAAAAGGATGGAAATATCCAAGTTGAAATATAATAGTTCGAAGGAAAAAGGTTTACAATGCGCAATTCGTTTTTTCTTTTCTTTTTTTTTCTGTCAACATTATCATTATATGCGCATCAGATCACCTGCAATCAATCATCAGCCAAATATCCCAATCTTGCTTTTCTCTTTAATTTATGGGTAAAGGCAGGATAAAACATATGAATTCCATCATATTTCAGATACGAGTACCAATGCTATTCAGCTCTACATATTAGTAGCAGTAAATATGGCCAAATTGCAGAGAATGTTGACAAGCTAATTGCCTCGATAATATCTCTCCCATTTGTATAAACTGCTTTATCATCTATTTTTCGGGTAGAATTATTATTGATATATATGGCTGCAATCTATGTTTGCTTCTATCATACTATGATTTTTATCTTGTTTTGTTTTTGGTTTAACTAATGGGTGTTCTTTTAATTTAATGTTCCCAGTAACAGCAGCAACATATACGTAGCACCTACATATTTCAGGCTTTTCTTCTAATGATGAATACAGTTGCTTTTTGTAAGGAGAGCAGAGCAAGAACGAAGTTATTGTAATATAAGGGCATGTTTGGTACGCGATATTGTATAGTATAGTATAGTATTATATTATATAGTATAGTATTGTATAATACTAAAAATAATTTTATGTCAAAATTATATAGTGTTTGGTATACTCATGTATTGTATTAATTTATACAAAAAAGTAAGATTTTTTTTTCCAAAAAAGATAAATAAAGTATAAATATATTTTTAGTTTATTTATAAAATTAGTTATTTAGTAATTTATTGAAATTGTTAATTATTAAAAAAATTACTAGGGGTCCAATGCCCCCGCTGGACAAATATATTTTATAGTTTTTTATAAAATTAGTTATTTAATAATTTATCGAATATTTGTTAATTATTGAAAAAATTACTTGGGGTCCAATACCCTCACTAGACAAATATATTTTTTAGTCTTTTTTATAAAATTAGTTATTTAATAATTTATTGAATATTTGTTAATTTTTGAAAAAAATTACTTGGGGTCCAATGCCCCCGCTGGACCTATTAGACAATTTGAGTTTATAGTGGTATACTATGTGTCAATTGGTCTAACAGGGACAGGGGGCCTCTAATATCACCTAGTGGGAGCGATGACTCCCTTCATCCCTTTTTTACTTTTAGAAAATAAATCTTAAATAAATTTGATTTTATAATTTATATATCAAATACAATTTTATTTATTTTTTAAATTTTAAAAATTAAAAAGTATTGTTGGATATATAGAATTTTATAAGGATAATTTTGATATTTTTTATTAGTGTTATACAATGTAATGCTAATGACATGGATTAACTCTACATAATTTAATACAATGTTGATGCATCTAAGAGTTGTACTTTGTATTAATTTATACTATGCTAAATTAATACTAAACACATGTATTATACTATTTAATAAATATAGTAAAATAATACTATACAATATTGCACACCAAACGTACCATAAGTACATTATTTATATCTTTGTCTGTTTAGCACTTTAATTGCCTTTGAATTTTCAATTCCACTGCAAATATTTACAAGTCACGATCCGAATGTACTCCTATTATCTCATCTCTATATTTGACTGGATAGTGATTAGGGCATGATTCTACTAGTTACCATTTTAAAAAACACTCGGTTGGGTCTCAGTTTGAGCTTCGGTAACAATGAGATCGAGAATGAAACAATTTTGAGCTTTCTAATTTGAAATAAAAATAAATAATAAGACTTGTAACACATCGGCTTGAATTGCTGCCGCATCCAAAGCAATCATTTGTGGCTAGTATTAAGTGCCGCCTCAAATGACCTGTTGTACCTGAGGACCTTTTTAGTGTGGGTGAAAAATGTATTTGAGCATTAGGCCGAAGAACGTTATCTAATCAACTAAAAAAATCAAACACACACACACACATAATAAAATTGAAACAAAATATAAATTAAACGAGAGCAGTGCATAGGAGGGGAAGCATATGCCTCCCCATTCCGGACCAGGATCCCCTCTTGATTATATTCTTGCTGGCTTTCTCCCACTCAAGGTGCAACTTTTGTCGGAATGGCTGATGATGAGGCTAGTTGAGCTAGACCTGAAATCACAGGCTTCCGAGACCTTACCACCGGAATGAGTAAGTGCAGCAAGGAATGAAGCTTATAAGTCTTTCATGTTTTAATTCTCTTTTTGAAATGTCACACAAACTCTAATCTGAAACTAAAAATCATCACGAAAAAAAAAATCAACAACACAAGTCAACATTGTGTAAATTTTACTGATATTAGTGTTCTTTTTTGGCAGTTTTTTTTTTCTCTCCTTATAATTTCAATTTATTTTCAATCCTTTGACAAAATTGATACACTTTAGGGAAAAAAAATTAATTTAACTCCAATTAACAACTTTTATATCTTTTGTAGGGATGCATCTAATTCAAAAGAATTATGAGAAGCATTTTGAAGGAGAAGTTGAATCATCTTCACAAAATTTGATCATACCAAACTTACAATTTCTGAATTTCTTCAACAGTCTTGTTTTGTTGCTGAGATGGAGTACAAAGAGTGGACAGATATGTCCATTGTTATATGAAAAGTGGAAGAAGCAAGAGAAAGCAGGAGAGGCGTTAGAGAGAGAAAGCGGAAGGGGAGGCATCAGACAAGCATTGGACACTAGGAAACTTTTATAACTTTATTATTGTTTTCACTTTAATAAAACTACACGGTTTGGTTATAAAAATAAAATACTAACCATTGAATTGAATATTTATCACGTGTCACGAGATCCTTTAAAAGTTAGGAAAAGATTAGATCAGGTTACGGAAAATATTCATAACTTGCATACATTCACCAAGGTAATTTATTGTAGAAGAATTTTTTGATGAATGTATTTTGATGGCATTATATATAAAGAATATAATTTACATAAATAAGGGTTCTAAAAGAAAAGGGCTTTTAAAAGACATCTGATTAATTGGTAGTCTTCGAAGCTTTAATAATTTTTTATCCAACCAAGTCGGATCGATCTCTCCATTATCATTCACCTGAACGAAGAGCATCTCCAAGAATCGGGAACTCGCTAAGAGGAGTCTCACAAGCTCAAGTTGGTTCTTGGTTGCACTGAAATCATACATCCTTTCCATTTCAAAGTTGTTGCAGTTGCAGGCGGACAAAGACAAGGAAGCTCTTCTGGCCTCAGTTCACTCATCCTGCTCGCCCTTGGAAAAGAAACTCCATCAAACTTTATATCAAGTGATTCAAGGTCAGAACAGCACCGGAGCAGACAAGCCATAACTCCAAGTTGATCCACCACTATATCAAGTGTACGCACCAAAGGTTTGAGATTGTAAAAAGTTGGCAAATGATCCAATAAGTAGCTTTGTGATGCCAAAGCCCAACAGAATCCCACATTAGGTATAAAGCCTGAACATTTTAAACTCTTCTAATAAATTTACCCACATAGCAACAAGCAATATTTAGGCGATCACGAAAAGTAAATCTCGTATACGCATCTTTCAAATGGGTGAAATTACTTGAAACGTGGTCGTCTGAAATATACGAGCTTGGGGAGCTTGAGGGAGAATTAACGTCAATTGAATTCTTCTAACCACAACTCCTCGAGATTCGGGCAGTTGTACTACAGCAAATGGATAAATTTCTTAGAAAAGATGATACTCACCAGATGCATTTTCTTCATCTCAGCAACAGATTGGCTGCAAGCAATTAGTGGGCTCCCTTCTTTGACAGACTTGGATTTAGCAGATTGCAATCTCCCATCGGTCAATCCTTCATCTATTTCCTTTATTAATTCTTCCACCTCACTTTTCTTAACCTCTACAGGAATAATCTATCTTATTCAGTATACCCGTGGTTGTTCCACTATATATAGTAGAAGCCTTGATCATCTTGAACTTGGCAACAACAATTTGAGGCTCCATTCCAGATGACCTATGTAACATGACTTCACTCATGTATCTTTAAATCAATGGTATTCCAGGGTCTTGTAGGAATTTGTTTGGATTAAAAAACATTGTGGCTGGATCACAACAATTTACAAGGTGCCGTTCTAGATGACTTCTATAGCATGACTTCTATAGCATGACTTCATCGTATCTCCTCCTCTTTGATAATCTAATCAACGGTATTCCAAGGTGTTCTGAGAATTTGTGTGGATTAAAAGATTTAGTGTTGGAAATTAACAAAATCACTGGACAGCTTTCCATGCTAATCTTCAATTTCTCGGGTTGCTTAAGAGACAATTTAGAAAATTTGTATTTGGGACATAACTCACTCAGTGGTCCACTGCTTGATTTTACTGGATTTTTGTCAATGAAAAGTTTAGTTATGGACAATAATCAGTAAAACCGGACCATACCCATCGGACAACTTTCCAAGCTTTAGAGTTTCGGTGTCTCTTCAAATTCTTTGGAAGGTATGATCACTGAGGTCCACATGTGAAATCTCTCCAGATTAACAGGCATGTTCTCATCTTTTTACTCCCAGATTAACAGGCATGTTCTCATCTTTTTACTCCCAGATTAACAGGCATGTTCTCATCTTTTTACTCCCTCACTTTGAACTTCAGCACTCATTGGATTCCTCCATTTGGACTTCAATATATTGGATTGGAAAGTTGCAAAGGGGGGCCTAATTTCCTAAAATGGCTCCAAACCCAAATTGCAGTTCCTTCTCTTGATATTTCCAATGCTGGGATTAATGTAGACAGTATTCCTGATTGGTTTGGGACGTGTCTGAAAAGTTATTTTATTTAAATCTTTCACATAACGGAGTGAAAGGTAATTTGCTAGATTTATCAAATAACTTTGTTGGCTACCGTGGAATTGATCTCGGTTGTATATAATTATCTTGAGGCGTCAATGCTATCAGTTCCTTCCAACGTGAAATCTTTAATTCCTACAAACAATATATTTTCAGAACCCATTGCCTTCTAGTGTCGGAATATAGGGAAGGAATTGATTAATATGGATCTTTATAATAATCAATTATCAGGGGAGATACCTGCTTTTTTAAGGATTCAAAACAATTAGAAGTCTTAAATTTGGCAAAACAATAATTTTTCTGGAAAAATTCTAAGCAAGATGGATTCTGACTGTAGAACGTGGGCATTGTAGATTTACACAACAACAGTTTAATTGAAGAGTTGTCATCATCTGCGAAGAATTGCAAAGATTTGACTATTATAGATGTGCGAAACAATAAATTTTCTGGAATAATACCAACAGGGATGGGAGATAGCTACCAAATTTAATTGTTCTCAGTCAACGGTCCAACCAATTCCATGGAAACATGCCCGTTGAACTTTGCAAGTTGAAAAAGGTTCAAATTTTGGATTTCTCCCAAAACAATATTATAGGAGCATTACCAAAATGTCTCAACAAATTTAATTGCAATCATTGGAGAAGAAAGCTCAAGTGCTACAATCGAACAAAATATATCTTACAAAATATGTGGATGGTAATTTGACCCCGTACTTAGGTTATTATCAAGGCCATCTATTTTTAATCTGGAAAGGAACATATTCCGAATATAAGAGCACTATAAGATTTGTAAAGAGCATCGATTTTTCAAGTAACAAATTATCTGGGATATTCGTAAAGAAATCTCGAGTCTTGTCAGGATTAATCTCCTTAAACCTATCACACAACAATTTAGTTGGATCGATCCCTACCAGATTGGTTTCAGGCTTCCCTTCTAATGATGAATATAGTTCGTTTTGGAAGCAAAGCAGAGCAGGAAACATGTGTGCAGTGCAGAGAAGCACCCAAATTTCTCTTCAGTCAAATCTGCAACGAAACTGGTCAGGGACCACGGAATGAAGATATTGTAATATAAGGAAGGACGTTTATATGTTTGTCTTTTTTTGCACTTCCATTGCCTTTGAAATTTCAATTCCACTGGAATATTTTCTAGTCATGATCTGAATGTACTGCTATCATCTTTGCAATTGAATGGATTATGTGTCACAACCCGCACCCAATGTAGTAATATTGCAGCGAAAAAGAACTTGCCAAGAGAATATAATCGTCGCTATACCGAAATCCTCCCTTAATCTTTAACTGATCGAATATCTAAGGTACACAATAAACTAGTGGGTATGAAACTCAGTAAGCAGCTAGAATTATAAAACTGGCGTAACACTCAAAATAAAATAATTAATGGCGATAACTATTTTAGAATATGACTACTACTCAATACTTATTTCATATATCACTGATTACTGTTTATTTCTTGGTATACAAGCCACCAGTGTCTTGCTAAGAAAGTCAAAAAATTGATTTCACTATTTAAGGATTGCACCCCTGTGTGAGGAAACTGGTTCCAATCCGTTCTTCTAGTTTCGCGCTCCTGCGCCAAGGGAGGGCACACATGCGCCAACTCTCTAATTCTCTCTTGCTTGAGTCAGTGCAAGTAGCACTTCAGCACGAAAGGAATGGTGCAGCGATGCCAATTCTCTGCCTATATCTCTTTAGATCCGCTAAAGATGCACTATTGCACCATTTAATTATGCTCATGCGCCAACTCTGTATCATTGGCCATTTCCTAGACTAATTGCTCTCTTATCTAGTCACATTCCTAATTCTATAAATACCTGTCTATGGATAATCAAGCATGGCCTTTCCATTTCAAAGCTCATCACATATATTCATACATACACCCATTTATATACACACGTCTCATTTACAAATAAACATTCCACAAGTCTATCACATCCTCATGTGCTCTCATAAACATATAAATCATTCACACATGAGTTTCCATAAGCTAGCTACATTGGTCATATGGATATCCATTTCACATAATTTTAGAAGCTTCCACAGTACAGTCACGATACTTAGGAACAATGCTCTCTAATCAAGATAAGACTTTTCGTTTCACAGTCAGTTCCCATATGTAAGCCCTACCCATGAATCAGCTCGAGGCTAGTCTGACAATCCGGGTGATACCGGGCCCATGCTACCGAATTTCGTCTAGAGAAACACATGATTTAGACCTCCTCTCAAACCATGGGGATACGAAACAGTACAGATACATTCAGAGACCTACCCATGAAATAGCTCAAGGCTATCTGACAATCCGGATAATACCGGGCCCATGTTACCGAATCTCATTTAGAGAAACACATGGTCCAGACCTCCCCTCAAGCCATGGGGAAACGAAACAGTACAGATACATTTAGAGGCCTACCCATGAAATAACTCAAGGCTAGTCTAACAATCCGAGTAATACCGTGCCCATGCTACCAAGTCTCATCTAGAGAAACATATGGTCCAGACCTCACCCAAGCTATGAGAGCTAAATATCTTAAGTTGTGGCATGCCACTCAAATATCATTTTTCACATTCAGTCACATAAGTGAAGCTCTATATTAAGCTTTCACTCACATATCACATTTCACATTTCAGTCACATAAATGAAGCTCCATGTCAAGCTTTTAAACTAATCACAACATATCACAATTCATTCACCATAATGCTAGCATTGAATGGTATCACATTTCACATTTGATATTCAATATATTCCCATGGGCTTGGCATGTAATTCAAATTCATAACACATTACACAATGATGCATGCCTTCGCACATCACAGTATTGCAGTTCACCTTCATAATTGAGGTTCTACATAGGCTTCTCATTAATCACATATATATTCACAAATACAATAAGCCTACATATCTCATATACGCTTATAGATGTGCATAATCCACACATTGGCATCATTTTTACACACATAGAACCCCAATAACATCTTTATACGTGCCAACACCTTCTATTACTCTTCGATGTATTTCAATCATATCGTTGCACAACTTTTTTCGTGTATAACTGATCTCATTCATTTTCTACTCATACATATTCATGGCACTCTAATACACATAGTTTTTCATAGAAATTCATTTGACATGCCATCTTACATGAGAAAATAGTATCCTCGAATGTTTGGCATGTATTTCATTCTTTATATACATACGTCGTTTCATTGGTAATGTTATTCAAGCCATATCATAATAAATTCACCTACATGAGGGCACATTCACATTTCTACATCTCACACACATAGAATTTATACCAACAAGTCAATCACATACATATCATAATGTGTGAAATCACACATTTCATACATCACTATAAACCCCAATGAAATCATTTCCTATATCAAGGTCCATGTATTCATGGTCCCATACACATTCCATCCACACAACTCACATATATTCATAATCACAATCATTAAACACATTTCATTAATAGTTAATATCTATTGTGTCCTCAGAAGAGTCTAGCTACTTACCTGATTAGCCTCGCCTCTTAATTTTGTCGTCCCACATTTGTTGACAAGCAGTTGTTTAAAGCTCATCTCTTCTTCTTCTCCTTCCTCTCTAGTAACCATTGCCATAGTCATGACACACTGATCAGTGTCCGTTTAGAAGTTATTAAATCTGTAATAGGTTAACAACAATTCAACCAACCAATAACATCATTTATTAAACTCTATCACGCACACATAATGGTTGGATTATTATAATAAAAGGTTATTCATTTCCAATAATCACCAAAATTCATGAAAATCTAATAGACATACATATTATAGTCCATGAATTTTATTGAGTCAAAATAAGGTCATATGCCCCTTGAAAATCTTTAATTTCATTCACACAGCAAATCTGTCTGCAGATCTCTCAACTGAATAGTACAAATTTGAAGAATTTTATAAATTCTACAATAATCAAATATGTACCAAACTTTCTAGTATAAAACTAGACACATATAAGAGTCATTCCACCAAAAATCATGATTTTCTAAGGAGTTTAAGGCAGTCAAACGAAATTTATTTCACATACTCTGTTCTAAAACTTAACATTCACAGTTCTTTAAGTCCAGATTTGAAAAATAATAACAATTCATACATAACTCCAAAAGCCATGAAAATTTACAGTCTAACAGAAAACATATCCAAGGGCTTTTATATTAAAAATCACCAAAGTTTACAAAGATTTGCCCCCTCAAATGGAGTTCATTCCCGCTGCCCTGTTTTAAAACAGGGGAATTCACAATTTTGAACCAGAATTTTAAAAATTCATTACAATTCACACACTACGAATTTTCAAGTATTTCAAAATTCTATAAACTCCTTCATATGTCTAGTTTATCATATAAAAATTTCAGAGTCAGTAAACAAACATGGAATTTATAAGAATTTTTGGACTACCCCCTGTTCAGCAAAGCGGCTACAGAAATTTCACTCAATCATGTTTCCTAACTTCCCAAACATCATCCCTTCTCCTTCAAAACACCATAACACATATAATATCATGTTTTCACACAAATTTCAGAACACACATGACACAATTATTCCAAAATTTATAACATATTACATTAATTTCCTGTAAAAATAATGGAACCATGCAAGGAAATGGGAGGAGAAGTTGATTTCTACCTCTAGTTTGTCTCTAGATTTCTTCCTATTGCTTAATTTGTTGGCAACAATGGAGGAGAAAGAGATGAGGGCTAGCTGCAGGGATAGGATCAAAATGAATATATTTATCTAGAATTCTCTCTTTGATACTTATCCAAATATACAAAATTTTAACCTAGCCCTTTAAGTTTTCAAGCCATTTATTAGCCCCTCCATCTCATCTAATTACATTTCACTCCATATATAGACACACACACACACATAAAATTCATAATGCTAGTAATACACATTTTATAATATAATTGTAAGTTAAACTTACTTAAAAAATTTCGAGTGTCACATTATGATTAGTGCTTGATCCTATTAGTTACATTTTGGACAAAGTTACATTAACCATTGGCCCTTTGACGCAATAGTAGAGCGTACACAACAAGTCCACAAATGAAAAGTCCTTAAAACTCACAACTAATACTGATAGTATTGCATGGGACCATGTTAAGCGTACACAACAAGTCCACAAATGAGAAGTCCTTAAAACTCACAACTAATACTAAAAACTCACAACTAATACTAATAGTATTGCATGGGACCATGTTAAATGGATTTTGATAATACATAAGGGTGAAATTGTTAGTTTCCCAAGTTTTAGGAGTTCCACATACGACAATAAATATAAAATGAAATGAAATCAGAAGGTAAAACAAAACCAGAGGTGTCGTGCCACGCTGGCATTTCGTTTCCGTTTTGGTGTGATTTGATTAGATTGGAGAGATGTATTTGAAGAAGGCGCTGTGGAGCATGGGAATATCGAAGCAGAGCACCTCTTCGTCGTCAACCCAACCAGAAACAGACCCACCCACAACAGCATCAACAACCGCAACAACAACTGCTACAGCTACTGATACTGTAACGGCCGTTAGTGAGCTCGTTAACTCTCTTTCCAAACAGGGAGTCTACCGCGAGATCGCTCTCCGTAACGGTTTCCATTACGCCCGTGCCGAGTTCTCCTTCCTCCGAGTCCGTGGCCTCCGCTCCCTCCTCAAAATCCGCCGCTCTGTCGCCCAATCCGACTCCACCATCCACCTCTTCTGCCTCTCCCAGTTCCTTCCTGATCTTCAAGGTTCTTCCCCAATTTCAAAAGTCCGGTTTGATTATTATTAATTTTGTGGTTTTGAGCGTGATTGTGTTTGTGGGTTCAGTGGTTCCTGTTCTGTTCGAGCATTCGTTCAAGGAGTCGGTGGATGACAGAGTGACGAGTTTGGATTACATTTTCAGCGTGGATCCGATGAAGATTCGGAGCCCTTCCACGGACGGTGGAGTTGCGCTTGCGCTTCGAGTTCTGGAAGGTTGTTGTTTGCTCCACAGAGAGAGCACTGTTTTAGCCCATCACCACAAGGCAGTTCCGGTCGTTTATTTTTTAACTTATCAAAACTCCGTCATTTGAGAAGAGATAATAATAACAATATGCTAGTGAAGTTGGGTTCTTCAAAGCTATTTCAATCAATAACTTACGACTGGGCACTAGTTGTCTTGTGTGTTAAATTGGATTGAATTAAGTTATCAGAAATCGAACTTTTGAGAAGTTGGTCTATTGCTTTTAGGCCTTTCCTTTAAACTTACAAACTCTGGTGTTTGATTCCTCCACCTTACCTACCCACTTCCGGAAGGCAAAGATTGTAGGTCAGCTGCTTCAGTTTTTTAACTAATGAGCCGTTAAGCTCGTTCGGGATTTCTGCTTATAAAAAGAACATGATAACAATGAGTAGAAGTCTTTCGATAAATAAGAGGTAAATGAGGATACAGAGACAAGGGATCTAGTTGGTAAGCAGATGAAAGATGACAATTGGGGTCGAAAAGTGAATGTAGCCGTCATATATACTGGAAAGAATTAGAGCTTCCTTTGTTTATTACACATGGCATGGGCTTGGATTGTTTGAGACTCTGCAACTTGATATGATAAGAAACAACTTAAAGTGAGAATGTGATTCAAAGCCGAAATTTGAGTGGATTTTCAGTTGTTAGGTGCTAGAGATGTGGAATGTGACTGTTAATCTTAAAACTACTGTCATTCATGCAGGATTTGGTGGCAATTTACAGTTTACAGACTTTAGTCTGTTAATTCTAAATTTTGAATCTAGTTTGCTATTGCATTATCTGCTTGAAAGACGCCTCTTCATATATGGGAAATACTATCTCTATGGATCACCCCTTCCACACAAAAATGTCCAAGAGATAAACCAGTTCAAGATCAAGTTGTTACTTCTATTAAGGGAAAATAGGGATGGGTTTATGGAGATATATGGAAACATAAGAGTTACTTAAAAAGTGTTTGGATGTGATAAGTGATTGAAACAAATATTACTTTTAAAAAGAAGAAAGTTTAAAATGTGAAATTCTTTGCCGACATTATCATTAGATGCACACAATATCGCCTATATGCACCAAATCACCTGCAATCAATCATCAGCCAAACATCCAAGTCTTGCCTTTCTTTTCAATTTATGGGTTAAGGCAGGATCAAACATATGAATCCCATCATATTTCAGATAAGTGTACTAATGCTATTCAACCACTGTTGATTTCCTCACCAGGCCCATCTCTAATTTTAAAAAGGATAAAAATTTAATAAATAAAGAAAAAGAAGACGTAGAACTGCAGCCCCCCGCCACTATTCATATTCCACTTCCACTTCCGCCATATCTCATCCGCTATTTATGAACTTAATTTTTAATATTATGTTTCTCTAGCCTTTCAACTTTTTTAATCAATGAAACGTTTGTAAAGTTTTGCATATTGCATAGTTGATCGTTTGAAAATTGAGATAGTGAGTTCAAAACAATTAGCAATAACAAGTTGACAACGACGAATGAACGATAAAAGGCATGTTCATTAACTTGTCAACTACATATTTCAGCACTTTCTAACAATATGTCTAGAATAATATTTTTATTTTCTAAAATTGGATTTAGTTGTACTTCTTATCATCAGTAAGGGCAATCGGTTTTCTATGTCGACATCATTAGAGGCAGTAGTCCAGTCATTGATAGCACGCTTATCTTCATAAATACATTTTTTGCCAACTATGATTAAAATGGGTATCAACTAAGGCAAAAATTTGTTCTAATAAAAAGCTTCGTGAGACTGCTTATTTTCTTAAATGGCAAAAAAAAATTATAAACAAAGCCATTAACCAAAAAAAAATTTTAAATTTCAATCTTTAATTTTCAGTTTAATATGATTTTTTTAGACCAAAAATATTTGTTTTCCGTGTTCAGAAACTTTCATAAAGCAAGCGCTTGTGCTTTATGTACTACAATCTCAACACTGGAATGACACCCATCTCCCCAGCCTATTAGCTTTTCAATTTAATTTCAAGACTTTGGCTCCGCCCTCGAGAACTTTTAGAAGAGAAAAAAAGGATTTAAGACTATGCAAAATATATGCGCATGTGTTTGAGGTTTAGACGGATAGAAGTGTACGTCAAAACTAGAAGCCTCCTAACCAAAACCATTTCAAACGCACTCAGTCGGCTTCATGCTTGCGCTTTACAGTTTGCTGCTCCTACCACCATATCGCTCAAGTACGCTGTCTTCAAAACTACCCCTTAACTGACCATTTCTCATCACAATGACTAATACTATTCGAAGTTTCCTCCGATGCGAAACCGAAACCAACTGTCCAAGACAACAAAAGAAAAGCACAAAACTGAGACTGTTCATATCTCAACAAAGCCTTCAGTCTCCCACATTCAAATTCTATCTGGATTTTCTATTCTTCTTGTTGGGGGCATGTTAGATGGAGCTTGGCGACTTCATAGTTTCATTACCGAAACTATCAGTTTCTGATCCATCCTCTGATTCATAATCATCATCACTGTCAACGTTACCTGCATTGAACTTATTCTGCTGTGATAGCCGTTGCAAAAGGAAGACATTAAAGTAGTAGCTCACAAGTTCTTCCCTGCTTTTGCAAGGAAAAAACTTGAATATCTGGTCCCAGAAAATCTTTCCAAGAGATGGAGGATTTAATTTCACTATATTCTTGAATTTCTTCTCTTCTTCCTCAGTCCAAGAAAGCATGACTTCTTCACCCATCTTATTAAATTTCCATGTGTAGAATGCCGGACCCAATTCAAGTTTCAGTCTATACCTTTTCTCAGCAGTATGAAATCTAACACATTCAATAGAATATCGGACCTGGCAGCCACATGAATCTTGTCTTCCCTTTCCAATTCGATCCCTTTCAATTAAAAGTTTATTCTCTCCCTTTTCAAGCGGCCAAACTCGGCTCCCCAACCACTTAATGTCACTTTCTGAAGGCACACCAGCCCATTTTGGTACTTCAGCTTGAAAACTTGGCCCGACAGGAATTCGCTTTTTGGCATCATAGTCAAACACTGAGGATGTAATTGAGGCATCAGTGGTTTGAAGCAATTTTTTGTCACCATGATCACCCATCCCCCCCTTTTTGGAGTCAGATTGGCCACCTGTGGAGCATGACTGATAAAAAGTTTGTGCTTGATATGTTGCTTTCCCCAAAAGGTGCTTCTTGCTGCAGGTTAACCTCTGTCCGAGATTGTAACTGCTTCCACTACGATCATCATATATGCATGGGAGCATCTTCTGACTTTTCTGTCCACTAGGTTGTTTACCGCTTGAGCCAATATGTCTGTTCAAGAAAACTGCCTCTCGATAAGATAAAACTTGCTTCCATAACTC
This sequence comes from Boswellia sacra, assembly GCA_013180625.2. Classification (NCBI taxonomy): domain Eukaryota; kingdom Viridiplantae; phylum Streptophyta; class Magnoliopsida; order Sapindales; family Burseraceae; genus Boswellia; species Boswellia sacra. Next base: position 423,588 of record SNVD02002702.1, read on the forward strand.
GTCATTTCCATAAGACTTCCATTTTAACTTTTCAGGTAATGAACTAACAGCAGAATCGCACGGATTCTTGGCAATCCCAGTAATCCAACTCGGCATTTTCCACAGATTCCTGCTTCCTCTTACGAGTAGAACTCTCTTTCTTTTTCCCATTCCAACTAGAACTCTCTTCCTTTTCCTCAAAAAATCTTGAATCCAGTATCACAACATCATCTTTATCACCGTCAGCACAGTTCTTGCCTCCAACCGACTCCATAACATCTGTTGGAATTTCACTTGCCCTGACTCAAGCAACACAATAATAATTTGAAGAACAATTTTGCTTTGTAAACTCTCTTAATTTGTATTTCTTTCTTAATTCTTGTTAATAAAACTGACATATTACAAAGACTTATATAGAAGACTCAATCTTAATCCTACTAAAATCATGAATACTAATATTTCTAAAATAAACCAAATATTTAATCATAATCCAAGACTAACTAGTAATATTAAATCCTCTCTTAACATGACTTCTAATCAAATTAGGAACATGAATTCTAATCCTATTTTAATATGAACTTTATTTACTAAACTAACTCTTTACGCTTTGTTTAAACTTCCAACAACATCAATATCATGGGTGCATGAAACAACCTCAACATCAAAGCTATTGTTGGCCCCTTCTAAATCCAAAACTATGCTTTTTAGCTCACCATCATCAGAAAACTTTGTAACCTCTACAAAATCAAGATATCTCTTTGCTAGAACAAAGTGCATAGTCTCCTCATCATCAATGCACATAGGTGATATTTGGTACGCGACAATGTATAGTATTAAATTGCCTCATTACATTAAATAATGCAATACATGTACTTGGTTACAATTTTGTATAGTATTAATTATACAAAGTACAACTCTTAGATGCATCCACATTGTATTAAGTTATGTAGAGTAAATACATGGTATTAGCATTACATTATATAGCACCACTTTAAAAATATCAAAATTATTGCTATAAATATATATATATATATATCCAATAATACCCTTTAAATTTTTTTTAAAATTAATCATTATAATGATAGATTCGGATACATACAGATGCCCTAGGGAAATGGTTATGCTTGACAATTTGATCTGGATCCATTAAAGGAATGATTCTAGGGCTGTTGGGAATGTAATAATAAGAGGAAATAATTTGTGGGTGATTGGGTCATTGATGAACATTTTTTTGGACGATGATTTTAACTACTGTATTGGCTCAACTAAAACCCTAGGTTGGCTTCATGTGTATGGATAGTGTTGTTTAGACAAAACTCTATGATATGCATGATTTGTATGAAGGTGGATGTGTTATGGAGGAATGGCTGTGAATTAACCCTTAAGGCTTATATGCATATATAGGTTTAACTCTTATGCTAAGACCTTATGTAAAAGGTTGACTGTTTTGTCATCTGAAGTTTGAATTTTACCTAATCTCATACTTCAGATTTTTTTACAATAATTGTTTTTGTGATTGAATGCTTTTTCTCAGATAAAAACATCTGAATAAAAAAAAAACTACATTTTTCTGGCTTTTATCTGAATGGGAAAAGATTTGAATAGATTATTAATTTTCTATTAAAATACCTTGATAATTTTAATTAATTCCTATTTTGTAAATTCTTTATGGTCTTGTCCTAATCAAACTCTCCTAAAAATGCAATGCACTATTTGAACGCTTAAGCAATTGATTGCAACACGTATCGACGGCAACCTCTTTTGTGAAAGCATTTATTGAACTCTTGATAAACTGATTGCAACAAACATACCCACAACAACTTGAAAGTTTTCAATCATCTCATCTTTGTATAGTCCTTAATCAAGTATGTTGATTATCCTTATTTAATTTTTATATTGGTTTTTTTTATTGATTTGATAATTGAAATCGAATGCAACTATCAATTCATATGTTTGGTTTTAGTGGACACGGTTATAGCTAGCTACGTATTTCTTGCTTATTGTCAAAAAGTTAATAATTAATTAATATGTTCATATTGATATTACATTTATGTTATACAAATCTTTTATAGTGAACTTATTCAATAATGTAATTCTAAATAAATAAGTTGTAAAAAAAATCCTAAATCAGGAAAAGCAATTAAACTTTATGGTTATTTAACTTTTTGAACTCATGTTGGAATTGGGTATAGGTAAACTGATGGTTATAGTTCTTCGATCCATTGGGTGTGTTTAAATATTTCTTTTCTAACTTTTCTGCAAAGTGTGCCTTCAAATTGTTGATTTGTGAAAGATGTTACTGATCATTTACAAACGTTTATATAACATATATAATATAAAATACATATAATACTAAATAAGGTCACATATATCAAATTAATAGCTTTCAAATGTTTTAAGTTATTAAAAACAAATAACTTAAGACTTATTATCAGATCTAAAAAAATAAAAAAAATCACATATTATTTAGACATTTTTAGATTCCAATCCAATTCAAACACATTCAGATTTCAGACAAAAAAAATAAAAATCACCCCCTAAATCTCCTAAATGAATTGAGTGCAATGTTTATACCCTATGTATAATTCGTAAATGAGTTTTATTAATAAATCTTAATTTAGCTAGGATAATGATGATGATAAAATATCATATTTATCTAATGATTGGGATAATGCATGAGATAAGGCTAAGGTAAAGTAATGAATATATATCTAAGTGATAATGTATGAGATGGCGTTAAAATAATTTATCTAAAATAATAACATATATCTAAATGATAATGCATGGGATATAAACTAAGATGATTTATCTAGAATAATAATAATAATAATAATGTATATCACTTATATATATGGATAATGCATGAGAAGGACTATAATCTAATCAACCAGAATTTACCATCTTGCCCTTCTTTAGGCCTCAATTTGTTTTTTGACCAAAGTACCCCCAAGTGGGCTTTGGATTCAACAAATTAGGCTAAATTGGGCCTCTTTTTTCTCTTATATGTGCCAACCATAACCCATCCAAGAGCCCCACGGGTGACTTGGGTCCACTTGGCTTAAAAAATAAAGTTCAATATCAGAATGGTATTTGGCTGGAGGCTAGAGATGACAAGAATACGTAGGCAGGGATGGATACTTGAATCTTCCAGCCCGGCCTTGCTAGGGAATTGTTCGAAATTCCCTAGAATTCTATCAGGGACGGGGGAGGGGAATCTGGGTGACAAGCTGGGGCTGGGCTGGGGGTAGGCATCATGCTCCTCAGCCTGGACCCAGCCTAGAATAAATAAAAAAATACGATCAATTTGAATTCTATTGTATTTAACATCCAACCCAATCTAATATTTTAATTGATCCCAACATTTATATTTGACATCTAGCCCAATCTAATATTCTAATTGATCCCAACAATTATAACAATTATAAGCCCCGTCTAACCAATTCAATTATCAAATTATTAATTATCAATTTAATTTTGTAAAACAAAAATTCATAAAATAATAAAAAAAAGAAACCTTAAATTAACCCTAATTGAATTGAACCCAGCCTTCACACCTCACGCACATTTACCAAGCTCACCTCACCTACACCGCTGTATGCACAAGTAGTCAACCATCGATTCATGTCCTCAACTGCACACTTGCCCAATCGATTCACAACCGTTGCATCCATTCAAGCAACTGGTAGGTCACCTAGCTTTATTGTCTTTCCCTCTCATTCAAAATTAATCCATTTTGATTAATTTGTACATTTTTTATACTTGATTATTGCTTTTATGTTCTTCCTTAAATGATAGTGTTGTTATTGTTGTTGTTTTGATAGTGTAATACTAGTTTTTTGCTGTGGTTGGTTGTTGAGAAGATGTTAGAGGATGGAAAACGATTCTAGGATTTGGATTTTAGGATTTTACGTTGTTTGGCAGTTGATAAACTTTGAACTTGTAAGTGGGATGAGATAGGTTATCAGTTTCCAGAGAAGAAAATATGCAAAATTTTTGCTTTTTCTTCCTCTGTAATTAAATTATATTATTGAACCACTAGTTTGAAAAAAAAATTCAAAAAACCATGAAGACACACAGACCAAGAGGTCTGAACCTGGGCTTAAATGCACCAAGATACCACAAGGCTAAGCTTGACAACTTAAAATAAATGGGAAATTAGAAAAAAGCAAGAAATAGAATTACATGCAAAAAAAAAATTAAAATTGAAAATTGGGTAAATACTTGGGGAATTGAATTCCTCAACTTCGTGATAAAATTCCCCAACCTGGCCCCAGACTCCACCCTAGATTTTTCAAGGAATTTTTTGGGGATGGGTAATCGAAAGTCATGCCAGGTTCAAGGATTGAGGTCCTTGCCCTGGCCCAGGTCTTTGCCATTCCTACTCGGGGCTTCAAGAACCATTAGCATGAGTAATATATATAGTAGTATTTGGACCGGGGCTCTAAGATACTATGAATTTAGCATGAATAACTTAATTACATAATGAGTTAGCTAGACTTTAAGGGCCCATTTAGGAGTCAGGAATGGATTGGACTGAGATTGGGATTAGGATTGGGATTGGGATTGGACTGGGCTAGAGTATATATAGTGTTATCTTTTGTTTAGTGCAATAGGGACTAGACTATTTGTAATCCTATCCTATATTTGGTGTAATTTGGGATTGGATTATGTTATTGATTGAATTTATGTTCAAATAATAAAACTTTTATTATTGACAACTTAAATTTTTTTCTTTTACTTTATTATATATAAAAAATTATACAAATAAAATAAAGCACATAAAAACTCAGTTTTTAAAATATAAATTTAAAACAAAATATATTTATATCTACTTTAAAAATATATAAATAAAAAAATAAACAAGATTATGGGAGAATTTTTCACTTAAAATTTTCAATGATAGGAACTTGTTTATTTACTTAACATTTCACTAGGATAATAATAATTCAACATGTCACCTATCATTAACATAATTAAAATTCAAAATAAAATATATAAAGACTCAAAACTCGTAAGAATTTTAACATCACAAGTCATATGATAGCCAATAATATATGATTGTATCAGGTACAATAATATATTCAAGTATTACTTGGTACACTAACTGTAACAACCAAGTAATAGGAAACTAAATTTTGGTTAGTTACATACAAAAAGAACAAAAGGCATAATCATTAGTGATTACATACACCATCCATCAATAAGGTCTATCCCTATAATTGGATTCAAAAAAATAAAACTAACCTATGGTTAGTTACCCAAAAAAAAAAAAAAAGATATCATTGCATTCATCTCTTGACTTTGTTAGTCCCCCATGTATAAGTTATTGTACCACAAAAGGGATGCTGTCACATACAAATTTTTAGTCATCATATATACCTAGAAGGAATGATTCAACAAACTCCATCCTCTCTTGATTAGGTTCTAATGTCTTGAAAATTTAAGCATATTTTGATTGTTTCAAAAGAATCTTCAATGTGCGAACTCGTTGATGAAGAGGAATGCTCATTTTAATCAAAATATCAGCTCTGATTTTGAAATCTTTGGCATCTTCCTTTGCCAACTGTTCAAGAAGTTTATTCATATTTTCATTTGATTTCTCCATCACAACTTGAAACACTTTAGTAAATTTGTCTAAACTTCCAACAAGTCCATCAGAAGATATTACCATTTTTCTCTTGGAGGTGTTTGATTGAACCTGACTTGCATTTTGGGTGCTTTGGGTTTGGTTTATGGACTTGGAGATAAGTCATCATCTATGCCAAATGCATTGTCAATATTTTTTGCATTTTCATTTGCTGCCATTTTAGCAGGTGTCTCAGCTGCTTTTCCCGTTGCACGATCATTTCCAAATATACGAGCCAGCCTCTTACATAAAGGAAATGGTTTACCTTGCCACCCCTTAGTAGATTTATGATGCTTCAATAAGAAGGAATATTTATAATAAGTTATTATAAAAATAAATGAAATCACATGATATGGAAGCTTCGATTTCGTACTTGCACATAAGATTGCCATGCCTCATCGCTATCAATTTGCACACATTTTTTCTCATCGTTCCAACCAAAACCACTAGTGTTGAGCATATCAAATATTACTCTATAAGTTTTCTTCCATTTCTTCATTTTAGATTCAATATGGGGGCTAGCTCTCAGTCCAGCATTAGGAACAACTTGAGCTAATTTTTGCTCTACAGTTTTTAAATAACTAGGTTTGAACTGATCACAATCAGCTCGACCCCTAGTTGCGACTATTCCTTCCAATTCAACAAGCAAAGCTTCCTCTTCTTCATATGTCCATATACGTCTTATTCCTTTCTTGTTAGTTTCATTTACTTGAGAATCACCCCGACATTCATACCTAAGCATAAAGAATTACATCTGTACATATCAATATCAGTAATATTTATTCACAAATGGGTATTAAACATCAATGCTTAAAATTAATGTCTAACTATAACAAAAATACCACCATAATAACATATAAGAAATCAAATATTATACTATAACATTGAAATAAATTATTCAAATACAAGGAAATAATAAAACACATGTCATTACACAAACTCAAATACTAAGTAAACCTATTTTCCCTCCACTCATTGAACATTTGTGATACTAAATTATCCCTCCACTAAGTCCATTGATCAAATGAAGCAACTTCACTAACACTTTCATGATCACTAGTGGTTTCATTAGAAAACAAGTTATCTAACTCAAACTTCATGGGATCTATTGACATTTATGTCCTAATAAGGTTTTGTAAGAGACAACAAGTAGTTATTATTCGACATTGTGTTTTTATTGGATAAAAAGATGGAATCCGTAAGATTGTCCAACGCATTTTTAGAAGTCCAAAACAACGTTCTATAACATTTCTTGCAACTGCTTGCTTCATGTTGAAGTATTCTTGAGAGTTGGTTGGTGTATATCCATCTCGCCATTCTGATAAATCATATATTGTTCCTCTATATGGTGCAAGAAAGCCTTCACCATTTGTGTATCTAGCATCCACAAGATAATAACAACCTAACATTTATAAATGTAAAAGAGGAATTTATACTCGAGCGTAATAAATTATATTAGTTAAATTTATTTGTTTATATTCTTTAAACATAAGCTTACCAGTAGGAACTTTTAACCCATAAGGCCTAGATATAGCATTTCGAAGTACTCTTGAATTCGAAGCTAACCCTCCCATCCCGAAAATACAAAAGTGAATAACATGTCTCGTGAACAAACTCCTAAGACGTTTGTTGCAATTTCACATTTTCTAGTTCTATATCTTGGCTTATCATGCTCAGGAGCATGCACTCTGACATAAGTCCCATCTAATGCTCCTAAACAATTATATACAATATATATATATATATATATATATATATATATATATATTCGTATATTAGGTTGAATCATGAAGGTTTAAAATATATACTAGAAACTAAATACATATAACATTTTAAGCTTTTGTACATCATACCTTAAACCATTTCCATCTATTATCTGTACAATGCTCAAGCACGGGCTCTGGCAACTTCAATAAAACATCTTGTAAACGTAAAACCCCATTTAGGATAGAATTAAGAACCTACTAATTGTCTCTCCAGATCACTTAAAGTTATTATGAATTGTTCAAATCTTTACATGATGGGCAAGTATATGTAAGAACATACAAACTTGCTCCGCTACAGAAACTATACTATTCATCTTTAACCTCCCACCAACACGAAGTAGTTCACATAATATCCCAGAAGTTCTTGTATCCATTCTTAGTTGATTCACACATTCTATGTCACCACTACCTATCATGTCATCTAGAGCACTAATATGAGTTTGGTGCCTAACAAATACCTGCTTTTTAAGCACATATTTCTCATGAAACCATGTGACAATAGTATGCAAGAGGACAATGGTTTCCACACACAGCCAATTTTTGTATACGCAACTCATTCGCAAGTTGGAATAACATAATATGTTTGTTATCCATATCTGATAATCAAAAGTCTCTAATTAATGACTAAATTATAATCATAAAAACAATTTTATGAGTTATTAGTATTAAAAAAGGGAAAATTTTATTTAGGATCCTAATAGTCAATTTTTAGCTCAAACCATTCTAGAGTGAATACAAATTAATTATAATGGTTATCTTAAAATGTTTTACTAGCTGTGAAACTTACACCATTCAACAACTTTTCATAGGATTTATATTTCATTGTTTTGGCATTTAATTTAATTACTCTTTCTGTTTAGTTTCTTGATCATAACTTCAATTTTTTTAAAATTATTATTGATAATGGATCACTATGAATCTTACACCATATCAATTTTTTTGTAGGGTTTGGAGATCTTTCGTGTCATGTAGTTAATTGTAGTTATATAAAATTTGTATCAAATTTGTTGCCATGTCAAGCCTATGTTTGAACTTTATGATATTAATATAATTTAATGTTTTTCATACACAATTTATGTGACACATTTTTACCTTATTAATTAATTTTAATAAAATTCCAGTTAGAAAATTAGCACTACAAGAATTTTTTAAATATTTGTCATTTTACAATTTTTTTATTTGGCAGTTTTTTAAAAAAGTGAGAAATATAATACTGATCTGGAAGTCAAACCTACATAATCATCTTATTTGCCACTCTCGTCTTTATTCAATCAAATATTTATCACATTTTATAAAAAGGGTGATAAGTATTTGAGTACTATATAATCTTTTCCTTTTCCCCTTCACATTTCCTTCTTTTTTTTCATCTTCTCTTTTCAAATGTGTGAATATAATAATGGAAAAATTGAAAAAATGGAAACAATTAGGGGTCCTTAATGAAATTTAGACATATCCTGAAAAATTTTCATGTCATAGACACTTTCTTGACAAAAAGACTCAAATACCATTTGAAATTCAATTTATTCCTAAGCTCTTTATGTCCCTATTTCCTTCACAAAAGGCAAAAAAATGACATTTCTGCCTAAACGCTCGGCACTAGCAGAGAAACAATTTGTCAAGTGTCAAATTCGAGTGTCGGATACATCATCGAAGAGTTTACAGTGTCGAATTCTTCATCTGACACTCGACACGTAGGATGAAAGAGAAAACAATTTTGTCGAGTGTCGAATGCAAAATCTGATACTGTAAACTCTTCGGATGATGTATCCAACACTCGATAAAATTTTTTTCACTCTCATCTAGTGTTTAGTGTCGAGTGTCGGATTCAAGTGTCAAGTGTTTAGGCAGAAATGTATACTGATTTATTTAAATATATTTATCATTTTCTCTTCTCTTAAGTCTCACTCCTTTCACTGTTGCAACCCTAAAATATACATATATGCTACATCACACCTCCACCCTTCCATGGTCTCTCTCTCTCTCTCTCTCTTCCACTCATCCCAAATGTCTGCTTCTAGGGGCCCCGTCACTCCTCCATCTATCCCTTCTATTAATGCAAATTACCTTTCTGACCGCCGCCCCTCGCTAGGCCATCTGGATGGCTTCTCGCTTCTTCCATAACGTCATCCAAACTGCTTTTGAGACTCTTGCACTTGTGGTTTTGGTTAGTAATACAAATATGAATTTTGTTCTTAATAGAGAACACACACAGAGAGAGCTCGTAGGTTCAATTCCAGATCTCAGAGATTCAACTACTCGATTAAACAATGGCTCAGCCTCTCATGAAGAAAGACGACGATCGTGACGATAAAGGTATGAATCTTAGGTTGTTACTGTTAGATCGGCTAATGGGTTCTAGATCTATGAAGTTATGTTTGTTCAATTGTGCCTCTGGATCCAGTATAGGGATTATACGTTGTCATTTTAGTGGATTCTGTTTCGTTCTAGTTTATCTGATTAGTTTTTGATTTCGCATGTTTAAATTGCAATGTGGATTGTTAATTGCTTGTAATTACGGTTAATTTTAGTTGATCTGACAGGAAATGGTAGGTATTTGAATCTGGTTGTTTATTCGTTGATTTATCACTTGATTGGTTTTAGCTAATATGTAGCTTCTAGCTTATTGCTTTAAAGAAATCGAATCTTTCTGATGTATTATTGTTAGCAATAAACAGCTAAGTACTCTCCATTTTTGGGGATTGAGAAGGGAGCTGTTCTGCAAGAGGCTTGAGTCTTCAATGACCCTCAGCTTGATGCTAGAAGATGCTCTCAGGTTTTTTATTTACTCGACTTTATTCTGTATCAGCATTCATATTATTCATTAAATAGAAACAGCTTTTGTTAGTATTGGGTATTGATGCGGGGTCTTATTACAGGTCATCACTAAGCTTCTCTATCTATTGAACCAAGGAGAAACATTCACTAAGGTAATTTTAGTGTATGGTGATATTATCTGAACTATAATTCATTGCATAATAGAAATTTTAGCTTCAATGTATTTATTATGTTATACTATGATAAATGCTTGTTGGACGGTTTGCTTTTGCATTAGATGAGTAGATCGAGTGATAATGTCTATGTTATATTATGTTGATCCTTTCCTAAAAAATGTTTGTTTGCTCAAAATTTACATATTGAAACCACAGAAATTTTCTTTGCTGTGACAAAGCTTTTTAGCGGAATGCCAAGAAACTCAACTAATTGAGTTTAGCTAAACTTTGCAAATAATTTACATAAGAGTTTCAAATAATGCATTATGATAAGTAGAGCAATTAATGCATGTTGAGTTCATTGAGTTTTATTTACTTGTTTTTGAACATCTTCAAAATGCATGGCATCATCATCTAAAAAGTCTGTGTCTAGGAGTTGTATAGTTTCTCTCTGGTATTCTGAAGCTTCCTTTTGTTTAATATACCATATGTTCTTTCAGTTCTTTCCTTAAATTTTTGGATTCCTTTCGACTTATGGAGTGTTGGAGAGAGTTCCTAATGCTTTCCGAAGATGAAAAATGACCAAATCAAATGTCCAGTATTTTGGAAGATACTCTGTAAATAATTATTGTATCACTAATGTCGAGTATTAGGTGTTTAGGAAGATTGTATCCTAAAATTTTCCTCAACTATATATTTTATCTTGTAGTAAAAATTAATACATGGAGAAAAGATTAGAAAACATACTTTTTGGTCTTGGAGTATTTTAGCATTTCAAGGGACTAAAGAATGTATAAATTTTCTCAATCATTATATCTTGTTAATGCAGGCTTACTGTCATGAATTGTTAGAGGCCTATGAATGCTGCATGAAATATAAGAGAACTAGAAAAGATGTTGAGCTTACTCAGGTAATATTTTATTTTACTCAATTGGGAAGGGGTTGTTACCTGGACACTTTATTTGGGCTACCTTGGAATGGGGACTTGGGTTTTTGAATTTATTATGATGCAAAATCTTTTTGTTAGGTTTTGTTTCCCTTGAGGCCTATCTGTATGTGGAAAAAAGTTACACTCCTTTTATTCTATTAATACAGATAATTTTTGTTTCTGCGTATACATACAAGCAAGTGTTGTTTTTTGGCATTAGCTTGTTAGTGTTAGAAATTCTCCATGCCAATGCTATGGGCTTATGGCTACGAAACTCTTTGACGTATTGTAGACTTCAATTCCAAGGTATTTTGTAGGAAAATTTAATCTTTTAATCTCCTCCTTTTTTATATGTTCATCCTTAGTATTGGAAATTTCCTAACTTTGTTGATGACACTGCCTCGATACTGAGTTTATCATTGGGTACTTAGAAGTTTGATATGATTTTATCGACTTGGCACTTACGCTTTAGCTTTTTTCCAGTATGTTAAATATTTCAATACCTATTTCCAGTATGCTAAATATTTCCAGTATGCCTCGATACTGAGTTTATCATTGGGAATTTAAGAGTTTCATGAGAAATTTGTTTAATGTGACAAATGATACAGATTGTGAATTTCTTAAATTTTTTAAAATGCCTATTACATATATACATAAATTTTTTTTAAATATTTGGCGGCTAAAAACTGTCAAATATATTTTTTTAATTTTTAAAACTATTATACTTGGCAACCAAAAACCGCCAAGTATATTTTTTTTAATTTTTAAAACTATTACACTTGGCGGCCAAAAACCGCCAAGTATAGTCAGGTGCATATTTGGCAGGTTGACCGATCGCCAAATTGACTATATTTAGCGGTGTCATTGGTGGCGCTTTCAAGACCGTCAAATATATACTTATTTGGTGGCAAAAAACTGTCAAATATGAGCATTTTTCTTGTAGTATTAAAAAGTAGGCACACTGAAGAGCTTTAGGAACCCTAAGAAATAAGTGCACTGAAGAGTGTTTTATCTAGGCCTGGCAAATTCTATACGACCCACTAACACGACATGAACCCATTCGATAAAAACGTGTTTTGGATTTAATATTATCGAATTGGGTCGTTAATGGATTAACACGGTAAAACCCGTTTGATATTAGACCGTGTTTGGGTTCATCCTATAAAAAACCGTTTCAACCGTTAATATTAAAGATAATATAGTAAATTTATTTATGATATATAATAAAATGTAGCAAATACTAATTTATAACTATATTTAATCTAATTAAAATTATTCTAATACAATTACGTTTTCTTTTTCTTTTGTGTGTATGAATATGATATTTTGATGAGAAATATAAAGAAGAAACTTATAAAATGTTCTATTTCATTTTTAGAAATCATTCAATAATTGGACATTATCAATTATTTATCATAAATACACTTTAGATGGATATTTAAATGATATTGGATATAAAATTTTGTTTATATTTTTGTATTATATTAAATTTTGATATTTCAATATATTTCAAAATATTCGTTAGATTTTAAATTTATAAACTATTGGTTGTATTATTTGTTTAGAATTTATACAAATCATGTTACACATATTGTTGTCTAACTTGAAGATTAAAAAAAAAAGGTTAAATGGGTTGGATTCGGGTAACACATTAAGTTAACAGTCGGGTTTGGGTTTATAGATTTAGGCCCAATAAGTTAATGGGTCAAATTTGGATAAAATTAATTTAACACGACATGAATACGAAACGATATGAAACTCCTCTAACACGACCCGTTGCCAGGTCTAGTTTTATCTTAGTGTCGTAAGGTTGCACTTCACGCATTAGAAGGATGTATTTGTCTGCACTAGAAGAGTGCACATTATGCATAATAAGGATGTATCTATGTATGCTAGAAGAGTGCATTGCATACATTAGAAGGATGCATTTTAGCCCTTGAATGGGCACATTAGCCCTCAAATGGACACATTAGCCATCAAGGTGATGTATCAACCCTTGAAGGGACATACTAGCCCTTGAGTGGGCAGACCTCTTTTGCAGGAATTGAAAGAGTAAAGTAAAAGGTGAGAAGTCTAAGAGAGTGTTGATGAAGGTAAAGGTGCTAAGATGAGAGAAGGAAAAACAAAGCAAGAATACTTTGTTAATTTTTGTGTCACACAAACTTCTCTAAAGTAGAGGGCAAGCTGTAGACACTGAATCTTTTAGACTCGATGATGAAATGAAGATAGATATTGAGCAATGGAAATGATCAAAATGCCTTTGGAAGTTAAACTAAGAAAGGGTTTCAAAAGTTAACATGTGACTTCAAAAAATCATAGAAATTAATCTATGATCAATCTGTTGATGTTTCATATATTGTTGCAAAGCTACGAATATCTAGTTTTCATATAACAGATTGCAAATCAGAGTTGAATTCGTAAAGTTACATGCGATTAACATATAAAGGTTAGAAAGGACTTCATTAAAAAAATGTAAAACAAGAGGGATTGGTGGGCCACCACCACTAGGTTGTTGTAGGATAGCCATTCGACTATCTACCCATAGCCCATTGGCTGTCTGACTATCGACCAACGATCCTCACATAGCCAACCCGTTGTTCTTCAAGTATTCTTGAAAAATTTCGTTAGAAACCTTCCATTTTTGTTTTCTCCTTCCTTTTTTCAACTCATCCCTCTCTTATATAAACACTCCCTCTTCTCACTTTTCAACACATAATAAATTTATTTCTTCTCCCTCTTGAAGACACACTTGAGAATTCAAGAAGTTTTTTCTAGTGTAAATTTTTTAGGTATTTTATATTGCTCTAAGCCCAGAAAAGGTACGTCTTGAGAGCAGTTCTCTATTCTCCCTCGTTATTTCTTCTTTATTTTTCTTGATTTAGAATAAGTATGTTTAGGTTTATTTATGTTTAGAATGAGCATGTTTAGGTTTTATTTTTTATGCGTAGAAGTATGTTTAGGGTTATTATGAATTGTTTTAACCATTGTTTGTTTTGCAAGATGGATAAGCGTGTCAAGGTAAGTCTACTTTCCCCTGTTTATCTAGAATCATGATTAGGAGTTTAATTTTTTTGTGAATGCTCAAAATCATGCTTAGGAGCACATGTATAGAATCATGCTTAAGAGCAAATGATTAGAATTATACTAGGAAAACTTATAATTACTTTAAAGCATGTTAGAAAATAGCATAAAATAGGTCAAAATTACCATGTTTACCCTTGAGTGCTTGAATTAGGCCAGAATAGCCATGTTTGCTTTAGTTGATTGAATTAGGTTGTAATATGCCATGATAACCATGATTGGGCTAGAATAGCTATGGTTTGTTATGATTGATTAACTTAGGCTAGAAATGCCATGATCCATCATAATTACTATTTACTAATGGGCTAGAATTGCCATCCTTAGGCAGAATTAGCATGATAAGAAATATCAAATCCAGGAAAAACTGCCACGATTCCATATTATAGCTTTGTATTAAATTATAATTGATGATTGACTTTATTTTGAATAAATATCATGTTTAGAAATATGATTAGAATGATACCATGAAGTGATGGTGGACTCACATTGATGGTGAGGGATCATCACTTATAATGAATGAATTTACAAATATATGTATGAATATGCATGTAGAGACTTGATAAGCATTGAATAGACTCATATATGGTGGTGAGGAATTCACTATTTATCGATTCTCGACCTGAATGTTTACATTGAATTTATTATATGCATGAATATATAATAAATGTTATGAATGAATGAATAATATTTGAAGTGTTTAGAAATAGATTTATTATATTGTTGAAGAACAAATGATGTAATCCTCCTCCCATTCTATAATGTTTGAAAAGGAATGTAATTCTATTCTCCCCTCTCTTTCTTTGTATGAATATAATTACCATGGAGTAAATCACTTTATTTGTTTAATGAACATAAAAATGAAAATGTGTGCATGAAACGAACCACTTAAGTAGATTGTATAACAACATGAACTATTTTAATTTGGTATGCCCTAGTGGAGGCTGACTTTTGATCTGGGCGAGGTGAATGGCTTTTATCTAACTTTTTAAACCCATCTCTGAAGGGATGAGGGTAGTTTAGGTCCTGAAGCGAGGGATCGGATTGCCACCATTCATTCCTAACTGAATAATTGGGTGGCGAATCCATTTCTTTAGACATGCCTATGGCTCGTTTGTATTCTCTTAAGTCTTGAAAAAGGCTTTGACACATTGTCGTGGTCATAAACACTCTGATGGGATGAAAGCCCCATTCACAGGCTTCTCACTTTAACACGATGTGCAAGCCGCCTAGATAAGGCCCCCTAACTCAAGTAGCACGATGTGCAAACTATGTAGATCAAGCTTTTTAGTTCAACATGATGTGCAAGTTGCCTGGATCAGGCTCCTCAGTCAGCATGATGTGCAAGCCACCTAAATAAGGCTCTTCAGTTCAACACAATGTGCAAATTGCCTTAATCAGGCTCCCAAGTCAGCATGATATGCAATTGCCTAGTTCAGATACCTCAGTCTGAATGAGACTTCTCTCAAGCAATACAATGTGCAAAAACAGCTGTATCTCAATGAAACATAACAATCATCTGAAGCAGCATGATATGCTAAACATATGGATAAAGCTTTTAAGCAGTACAATGGACAACAAGCCAGGAACAGGACAACATTATACATGAGGATCACTATAAAAATAAGGACTGTCACAGTTACAGACATTCAAATAGGACCATATTTAAGGAGAAAGATTTGAAATAGCCAATCGTACAAGAAGTGCAAGTATAGTCTAGAAGAGACTCAGTTCACAAGAATTGCATATTATCTAGAAAAAGTCAAACTTTCTCAAAAGAACTCACGTGGTCTTGAAGGGACAAAATAATATTTATCACCAGGAGTGGGTAATGTAGTCTAGGAACTTGTCTCAAAGAAGACATCCATCTTGAAGAAAGAATCTATCTTAAAGAACAATATCTCCCTTAAAAAAGGCATCTACTATAGAGAAGGAATCTCTCTTGAACAAGGTATCTCCCATGAAGAAAGCATCTTCCTGGAAGAAGGCATCCATCTCGAAGAAATAATTTCCCTTGAAGGAGGAATTTGAAGTCTATCTTGAAGAAGAGATCGTAAAAAAGAAATTTGAAGTTCACCTTGAAGAAGAAAGTTCAAATTTGAAGATCACCTTGAAGAAGAAAGTTCAAATTTGAAGTTCAAATTGAAGAAGGGATTTGAAGAAGAAAAACTTAGAGAAAATTTAAGTCATATGGAATTGGACAACCAACCAACACACGTGGAAAGAATTCAAATAGAAACAATAAAGCAATTTGTCAAAGAACATATCGAGTAAGGTAAACTTTGAATTGATTTGAAATTATCAATAGATGCTTGATATTTTACGGGAACTTGTAAGAACAATGAAGAAATCCCTAGTGAATCCAAGAAGGCACAACATATCAAGAACCTTCCCTAGTGAAGAGGAAGAATATATAAAACAAGCTAATAGATATAAGAAGTTCTCAAAGAAAGGGCATGAAACCTAGTAAATGAAAGTTCTAAAGACCAAGAAGATATAATGAGATAGAATTCTCCCTAGTGAGTGAAGAATAGAAGTAAGAAGCACTTGAAGGAAGGGCATAAAGCCTAACAAATGCAAAAGTCTAAAGAGATCAAAGAATAATGGAGAATACTTAATCGAAGGCATAAAGAATAAAAGGTCCAAAGACCATGAAGCATTGTATGATAGAGGTTTTCCCCCGTGGACATGCATTAGAAGAAATCCTAAGAAGTAGGTACACTTAAAATATTTGAAGCTCTTAGAAAAGGCACAAGTCTTAAGAAAAGGTGCACCAAAAAGTGTTTAAAAACTCTAAGAAGTAGGTGCACTTAAGAGTATTTTAAACCCTTAGAATAGGCATACCTAGGAAGAGGTGCACTGAAGAGTGTTAAAAACCTTAAGACATAGGTGCATTGAAGAATTTTAGAAACCCTAAGAAGTAGGTGCGATGAAGAGTGTTAGAAACCTTAAGAAGTAGGTGCATTAAAAAGTGTTAGAAACCCTAGTAAGTAGGTGCACTTAAGAGAGTTTCATCTTAGCATCATAAGAATGCACCTATTCGTACTAGAAGAGTGCACATCATGCATCATAAGGATACATTCCACGTATTCAAAGGATGCATTTGTCTATACCAGAATAATGCACATCATGTATCGTAAAGATGCATTCCACGCATTAGAAGGATACACTTGTCCGTACTTGAAGAATGTACATCATGCATTGTAGACACTGGATTTTTTAGGCTTGATGATAAAATAATGAATGTTAAGTAATTAAAATAACCAAAATGCCCTTGGAAGCCAAAGGAAGAAAGGTCAGAAGGAATCAATCAATAGTCTTGAAAACTTACACATGATTTCAAAAAATCATAGAAATTAATCTGGGAGGAATATGTGATGAATCATGCACCGTTGTAAAGCTATGGATGTCTAGTTTTCATAAAATCTTATAGATCACAAATTAGAGTTGAACTCAAAGAGTTACGGGTGATCAAATAGATGAAGGTTAGAAGGGCCTACATGAAAAAAATGCAAAATTGAAAGATCCAATGGGCAACAACCTGCTAGTTGTCTGCCAATAGCCGATCAGCTGTCAAGGTGCCAGCTGACAGTCTCCTAATAGTCAGTCACTTGTTGTCCGCATATATTTGAAAAATTTCAATTGAAACCTTCCTTTTTCTTTTTTTTTTTTTTTTGCATTCCTTTTTAACTTCAACCTTTTCTTATATAAACAGCCCTCCTCCTTACTTTCCAAGACATATCAAAATCATCTCTTCTCCCTCTTGAAGACACACTTGAGAATTCAAGGAGTTTTTTTCAGTCTAATATTTTTGTACGTTTTTTATTGCTATAAATTCGGAAAGGATATGTCTTGAGAGAAGTTATCTCTTCTCCCTCCTTCTTTCTTATTCATTTTTTTTTTTTTTTTGCTTTAGAATAAGCATGTCTAGGTTTATTTATGCTTAGAAAAAGCATATTTAGATTTATTTTTATACTTCGAAGCATGTTTAGGATTATGTGAATTGTTTAATCCTTGAGTGGTCAGACCTCTTTTATAAGAATTAAAGAAGAGAGCAGATGTTGCGAAGTGTGACAAAATGCAGATTTTGATGAAGAAGTCAGAATCGAAATAGATAAGATGAGGTAAGAGTACTTTGTCAATCTTTGTGTCGTACAAACCTCTCCAAAGTTGGGGACAAGTAGTGGACACTTGAAATTTGAGCTTGATGATGAAACAAGGATGAGTGTTGAGCAATATGAAATGCCCGAAGAAAGCTTTGAATGGAAAAAAGTATGAAAAACCAAAACACCAAAAACCTAAAAAACCAATAACCAACTTCAAAAAATCACTAAAACTAATCTACAAAGAACCAGACAACTATTCATATACCGTTACAAAGCTCCAGATGTCTAGTTTTTTAGAAATTTAAGGATTGTAAATCGAAGTTTTGTACAAAAAGTTATGGTCGATTGAACATAGCTGACTTGGAATGCACTATTCACTGATGGCAGTACTGATTGAACATAGCTGACTGGTACTGTTCACATGGGTACTGCTCACCCAAATCCCAAATTGATTTTTTATCAATTTCTACTCCAAGGAAAACCTATATAAGCACACCTTTGGCACACTTTTCAAGACATTAAGAAATCCTCTATTCTCCCTCTTGAAGACATACTTGAAAATTCAAGGAGTCTTTTCTAATGTAATCATTTTTCTGGGCATTTTATATTAGTCTAAACCCAAAAAATATACGTCTTGAGAGCAGTTCTCTCTTCTCTCTCCTAATTTCTTTTTTAATTTTCTTTCTCTGAATTAAACATATTTAGGTTTGTTTATGCTTATAATTAGCATGTTTAGGCTTTCTTTTAATGCTTAAAAGCATGTTTAGGAATAGTATGCACTATTTTAATCCTTGTTTGTTTTGCAAGATAGATAAGTATGTCAAGGTAAGTCTGCTTTCCCTTCTTTATTAGAAACATATTTAGGAGTTTACTTTCTTTGCAATGTTTAGAATCATGCTTAGCGGTACATGACTAGAATCATGCTAGGAATCAAACTTATTTTTTATGCATGCTAGGAAATACCATAGAATTAGGCAAGAGTTGCCATGTTTGCCTTGATTAATTGAAATTGTTATGATCATCTTGATTGATTGATTGATTATATGCCATAATTACCATGATTATGCTAGAATATTTCATCTTTAGATATGATTGACATGATTAGACTAGAATAGCCATGTTTTGATATGATTGATGTAATTAGGCTAAAAATGCCATGAATAGGTTATAATTGCATGCTATTTAGAAATACCATGATAATAATTATCAAATCTAGGTAGAATTGTCATGATTTTAGTTATGGCTTTGATTAGACTTTTTTATTTGAAGAGACTCAGTTCACAAGAATTGCATATTATCTAGAAAAAGTCAAACTTTCTTAAAAGAACTCACGTGGTCTTGAAGGGACAAAATAATATTTATCACCAGGAGTGGGTAATGTAGTCTAGGAACTTGTCTCAAAGAAGACATCCATCTTGAAGAAAGAATCTATCTTAAAGAACAATATCTCCCTTAAAAAAGGCATCTACTATAGAGAAGGAATCTCTCTTGAACAAGGTATCTCCCATGAAGAAAGCATCTTCCTGGAAGAAGGCATCCATCTCGAAGAAATAATTTCCCTTGAAGGAGGAATTTGAAGTCTATCTTGAAGAAGAGATCGTAAAAAAGAAATTTGAAGTTCACCTTGAAGAAGAAAGTTCAAATTTGAAGATCACCTTGAAGAAGAAAGTTCAAATTTGAAGTTCAAATTGAAGAAGGGATTTGAAGAAGAAAAACTTAGAGAAAATTTAAGTCATATGGAATTGGACAACCAACCAACACACGTGGAAAGAATTCAAATAGAAACAATAAAGCAATTTGTCAAAGAACATATCGAGTAAGGTAAACTTTGAATTGATTTGAAATTATCAATAGATGCTTGATATTTTACGGGAACTTGTAAGAACAATGAAGAAATCCCTAGTGAATCCAAGAAGGCACAACATATCAAGAACCTTCCCTAGTGAAGAGGAAGAATATATAAAACAAGCTAATAGATATAAGAAGTTCTCAAAGAAAGGGCATGAAACCTAGTAAATGAAAGTTCTAAAGACCAAGAAGATATAATGAGATAGAATTCTCCCTAGTGAGTGAAGAATAGAAGTAAGAAGCACTTGAAGGAAGGGCATAAAGCCTAACAAATGCAAAAGTCTAAAGAGATCAAAGAATAATGGAGAATACTTAATCGAAGGCATAAAGAATAAAAGGTCCAAAGACCATGAAGCATTGTATGATAGAGGTTTTCCCCCGTGGACATGCATTAGAAGAAATCCTAAGAAGTAGGTACACTTAAAATATTTGAAGCTCTTAGAAAAGGCACAAGTCTTAAGAAAAGGTGCACCAAAAAGTGTTTAAAAACTCTAAGAAGTAGGTGCACTTAAGAGTATTTTAAACCCTTAGAATAGGCATACCTAGGAAGAGGTGCACTGAAGAGTGTTAAAAACCTTAAGACATAGGTGCATTGAAGAATTTTAGAAACCCTAAGAAGTAGGTGCGATGAAGAGTGTTAGAAACCTTAAGAAGTAGGTGCATTAAAAAGTGTTAGAAACCCTAGTAAGTAGGTGCACTTAAGAGAGTTTCATCTTAGCATCATAAGAATGCACCTATTCGTACTAGAAGAGTGCACATCATGCATCATAAGGATACATTCCACGTATTCAAAGGATGCATTTGTCTATACCAGAATAATGCACATCATGTATCGTAAAGATTCATTCCACGCATTAGAAGGATACACTTGTCCGTACTTGAAGAATGTACATCATGCATTGTAGACACTGGATTTTTTAGGCTTGATGATAAAATAATGAATGTTAAGTAATTAAAATAACCAAAATGCCCTTGGAAGCCAAAGGAAGAAAGGTCAGAAGGAATCAATCAATAGTCTTGAAAACTTACACATGATTTCAAAAAATCATAGAAATTAATCTGGGAGGAATATGTGATGAATCATGCACCGTTGTAAAGCTATGGATGTCTAGTTTTCATAAAATCTTATAGATCACAAATTAGAGTTGAACTCAAAGAGTTACGGGTGATCAAATAGATGAAGGTTAGAAGGGCCTACATGAAAAAAATGCAAAATTGAAAGATCCAATGGGCAACAACCTGCTAGTTGTCTGCCAATAGCCGATCAGCTGTCAAGGTGCCAGCTGACAGTCTCCTAATAGTCAGTCACTTGTTGTCCGCATATATTTGAAAAATTTCAATTGAAACCTTCCTTTTTCTTTTTTTTTTTTTTTTGCATTCCTTTTTAACTTCAACCTTTTCTTATATAAACAGCCCTCCTCCTTACTTTCCAAGACATATCAAAATCATCTCTTCTCCCTCTTGAAGACACACTTGAGAATTCAAGGAGTCTTTTTCAGTCTAATATTTTTGGACGTTTTTTATTGCTATAAATTCGGAAAGGATATGTCTTGAGAGAAGTTATCTCTTCTCCCTCCTTCTTTCTTATTCATTTTTTTTTTTTTTGCTTTAGAATAAGCATGTCTAGGTTTATTTATGCTTAGAAAAAGCATATTTAGATTTATTTTTATACTTCGAAGCATGTTTAGGATTATGTGAATTGTTTAATCCTTGAGTGGTCAGACCTCTTTTATAAGAATTAAAGAAGAGAGCAGATGTTGCGAAGTGTGACAAAATGCAGATTTTGATGAAGAAGTCAGAATCGAAATAGATAAGATGAGGTAAGAGTACTTTGTCAATCTTTGTGTCGTACAAACCTCTCCAAAGTTGGGGACAAGTAGTGGACACTTGAAATTTGAGCTTGATGATGAAACAAGGATGAGTGTTGAGCAATATGAAATGCCCGAAGAAAGCTTTGAATGGAAAAAAGTATGAAAAACCAAAACACCAAAAACCTAAAAAACCAATAACCAACTTCAAAAAATCACTAAAACTAATCTACAAAGAACCAGACAACTATTCATATACCGTTACAAAGCTCCAGATGTCTAGTTTTTTAGAAATTTAAGGATTGTAAATCGAAGTTTTGTACAAAAAGTTATGGTCGATTGAACATAGCTGACTTGGAATGCACTATTCACTGATGGCAGTACTGATTGAACATAGCTGACTGGTACTGTTCACATGGGTACTGCTCACCCAAATCCCAAATTGATTTTTTATCAATTTTTACTCCAAGGAAAACCTATATAAGCACACCTTTGGCACACTTTTCAAGACATTAAGAAATCCTCTATTCTCCCTCTTGAAGACATACTTGAAAATTCAAGGAGTCTTTTCTAATGTAATCATTTTTCTGGGCATTTTATATTAGTCTAAACCCAAAAAATATACGTCTTGAGAGCAGTTCTCTCTTCTCTCTCCTAATTTCTTTTTTAATTTTCTTTCTCTGAATTAAACATATTTAGGTTTGTTTATGCTTATAATTAGCATGTTTAGGCTTTCTTTTAATGCTTAAAAGCATGTTTAGGAATAGTATGCACTATTTTAATCCTTGTTTGTTTTGCAAGATAGATAAGTATGTCAAGGTAAGTCTGCTTTCCCTTCTTTATTAGAAACATGTTTAGGAGTTTACTTTCTTTGCAATGTTTAGAATCATGCTAGGAATCAAACTTATTTTTTATGCATGCTAGGAAATACCATAGAATTAGGCAAGAGTTGCCATGTTTGCCTTGATTAATTGAAATTGTTATGATCATCTTGATTGATTGATTGATTATATGCCATAATTACCATGATTATGCTAGAATATGTCATCTTTAGATATGATTGACATGATTAGACTAGAATAGCCATGTTTTGATATGATTGATGTAATTAGGCTAAAAATGCCATGAATAGGTTATAATTGCATGCTATTTAGAAATACCATGATAATAATTATCAAATCTAGGTAGAATTGTCATGATTTTAGTTATGGCTTTGATTAGACTTTTTTATTTGATTAATATAAACATTTGTACGAATATGACATGATTAGAACTTGATAATTGAATGATGCCATGAAGTGATGGTGGACTTACATTGATGGTGAGGAATCATCACTTAGAATAATTGAATGTATGTATAAATATGCATGTAGGGGTTTGATAAACATGGAATAGACTCACATATGGTGGTAACGAATCCCTTATTTATCGAATCTCGCATTGATTGCTTATATTGAAGATATGATTTGCATCAATATGCTCACTACAAGAAATTTTTAAATATTTGTCACTTTGTGTTTTTTTTATTTGGCATTTTTTTTTTTGAAAAGTGAGAAATATAACATTGATTTGGAAGTCAAACCCACATTTTCTTCATACTTGTCACTTATTGTTTTGGTTATATTATATATTTCTCACATTTTTAGATAGTGACAAGTAATTAACAAGTAATTAGGATATATATGTAAACAAATAAAGTATTTAAACTTAAAAGCAATTTTTAGGGGTGATTATGATAAATTATAATATATTAAAAAATCAAGTAATTTTGCTAAACTATATAAACAAAATAATTTTCAAAAACCTAATTTCCTAAAACCTAACCTAAGCTGTCTCTTTCGTTCTCTCCAGCGCCGCAGGACCTCCTCCGCAACTCGCCGACTCCAGCCTTGCCGACTGCAGCAGCCCCGTGAGACACCGACTCTAGCAGCCTTGCGCCTCCAGTAGCCCCGCCTCGTGCTGACAGTAGCAGCCCCGCGACTCGCCGAATCCAGCATCGTGCAGCGCCAATCTTCATCTTCTGAGGACAAGCTTCTATTTCAAATTTTTTTTAGAATATGTAAGATCTAATTTGTTACTCTGTTTTGACTTTTTTTTAGAATATGTAAGATCTAATTTGTTTCGTTTTTCCAACCTTTTCTTATTGTTAAACTTTTCTGTTTTTGTTTACACTACGATGACGATGTTAATTGTCCCTTCTCACTTCCTTCTATTACAGTTGACAGATTTCAGGCTTTCTAAGGTTGGTCTTATCCACAGCATCGATGACTTAATAGGTTCACTCGGCGGTGCTAGATTTCTTAAAGATGAACCAAAAAGTCAACCTTCAATGAGTAGAGAAGACCACCAAAGGAATTCAGTTGTCGAACTCCTGATTATTTGGCACCTGAGATACTTCTTGGCATGGGACATGGTTAGCAGATTATCTTACTAATAGGGTAGCATTTATAAATAAGAAACGAGGAAATGATTATTTGATGCTCTGCACTATTCTCCTTCTAGGTGCAATTGCTGATTGGTGGTCTGTCGGTATTATTCTCTTTGATTTGCTTGTTGGTATTCCACCATTCAATGCAGGAACTCCATAGGTAGGCCGGCTCGATATTTGCCACCTTTAACTTTGAAATGAGCCCGAACACTGGTTCTTGTTTTTCTTGCATACAAATTGTGATTTACATATATAGTTGATATCATGGCCACTTGATCCCATTGAATACAGCAAATTTTTGACAACATAATGAATAGAGATATACCCTAGCCCAACATACCGGAAGAAATGTCCTATGAGGCTTGCGATTTAATAGACGAGTAAGATTGATATATAAGATTTTCGCAATTTCTCTGTTTAACTTGCAGAGCTATGTTTAGTAATTTTCCTTTGCGAAATGGGTTGTTCATATTCAAAGAGAATCTATGATTCTACTGGCAAAATTCTTGCACCCATTAGAATCATTTAATGATGGATAATTTTCTCACATTCATGTAACTGATCGATCAATATTGCATTTATTATTATTTTTTTCTTAGATTGTTAACTGAAAATCCCATTCAAAGACTAAGAGCAACCAAAGCCAAAGAAGTAAACTCTAAACAGCTTCTAGCAAAGACTTATTTACAATTTTACTTTGACTTAAGGAACTAAGCAGAATTTTATGGCAGGTGAAGAGTACTCATCCTTTCTTCAAGGATATCAACTGGGACATGCTTGTACGACAAAATGTCTTATTTTGTAATTCTTGAATTATAATTTACATATTTGCAGCATTCACTAACTTCCCTTATTTGATGCAGGCTGCGTTTATCCCAACAGTAGACAAACTCGACACTAGTTACTTTTCGAGCCGTTATGTGTGGAACCTAGAAGATGAAAATGTTCAGGGTGGTAGTGACTTTGATGACATGACAGACTCATGCAGCAGTGGTTCATTCAGCAACACATAGTATGAGGATGTCCGAACATACTTCTTGATTACTCATTCAACTCTATGCACAAAGGGCTTTCAGTAGATCAGATCATAACCTGTATATCATTTTAGTTTCTCTCATTGTTTTAGTGCTGATTAAGAGCCCAACCCGTATGTAGTTATTTTAACCAATTACCATTGTTAAAAACTCACAGATCTGATAGAAACTGAGCCCAAAAAAATCTAAACGAGAATTTATTTTAATTTGATCTGATTACTGGTAGCCCTATGTTTCATTATTTTATTTTACTGACGTTGCTTTCTTGTAAAACAGGGGATGAGTGTGGTAGTTTAGCAGAATTTCATTCCTCAACACTTTCGGTACAATACTCTTTTAGTAATTTCTCATTCAAGGTAAAAAAATCCTCACCTATTTTCTGTTGTCATTAGAAATATTTAAATATTTGACAGAAATGAATAATCGATAGCTGCTTATGTTGCTTTGCTTGATCAGGCTAGGCTGCTTAAGATTCTGAATGGATCTATAAATTTTGTTTCAAGTATTATAATATTCATTTATGAGTTTTTTTGTTGTTTGTTTTTTAATCAATTTTGAAGCAAAAATGCTTGGAAAGGGGATAAGGAGGGGAAAGAGATTAAAGTTTTCTTTATTGGAATTAAGATCCTAGATCGGTCTTGAAAGATTGTTTCAAGAATCAATTTAGTCTTGGAGTTTGAATTGCCTCAGTTTGGCCTATGATTTAACACTATGTGATATTGTTGGATAAATGAACTATAGTCATTGCAAATTTTATGATCAGATTGAAATTTGAAAGAGCAAACATTGAGGACCAAAGTATCATAACCAAATTTTTATTATCATTAATGTGGTAGTAAAAACATTGAACTTCTGTTTTATCACTTTACGAAAGCACAAAACATTTTGGAATTTATGCATTTTGGTTTTGCAGAACTTGTCCCAGCTAGCAATTATGATCTGGTGGTGAAGAGCGCCCAGGAATCAGCAGAAGGCTCCAATCATCCAGGAAGATGTGTTTTGGTTCTCTTTGCCATCTGTGTTTTTTACAATTTTAAAGTTAGTTAGTATACTTGTTTGAAAAGAACTACATGGAAATTTTTTCACTGCTTCACAGTTACTTCTAAACGATGTGTTTTAATGCTCTTTACGGCCTGTACGTTTGATAATTTTTAATTAGTTGGAATATTTCTTTGTAAAGATTTACATGGAAATTTTTCGTTAGATTTTGTTCGAAACGGTGAGTTTTGATGCATTTTCCTATTTTTCTGTCTTATACTTCTTGAAATACGGCTTTGAAATCCTTCTTATTCCTTCTTCCCTTCAATTTTGGATTATCTTTATTTGCCTTGAAACTGATTCTAAACATCAAGTCTGACTCATCAGGTGTTTACTATTGTTGATGCTCTTCATCAAGTAATTCATTTCATGCAAGCTTTTCAATTGAATGATAATAATTTGTCATTCAATGACATCTACACGGGATCAAGGTCTTGATGTTATTTCAGACGGATTGGATACACTGACAAACTTGGCTCTTGATATGAACGAGGTTGGTTATTTTGTGTATGGTATAATTTGTGATGCTATCAGAAGAAAGTACAGCTTAATAATTAAATTTGATATTCTCAGGAATTGGATAGGCAAGTTCCACTAATGGATGAAATTGACACAAAGGTAAGAATGTTGCTCAATCATAACTTCCATCATTATCAGATCATAGAAACAAATAATGCTAAAAAGTTATGTTGATGTGTTACATATTTCTATTTTGGTGGTTTGACAGGTAGACAAGGCAACATCTGACCTAAAAAACAATAATGTGAGGCTCAAGGAAACTCTTTTCAAGGTAACTGATCTGAATAATTGTTTCAATTGTAAATTCCTGCTCTAAATTTTACCAAGATTCATTGCTTTTCCTCTGGAAAGGCTGGCTTCTTTCAAACAAATAGCTTTATTGCTTTTACTCCAAGTGAGGTCCAGTCGGAACTTCTGCATTGACATCATCCTGTTGAGTATAATTCTGGGCATTGCTTTGTATATTGGACGTGGTGTGCTAGTTTTGCCAAATTCAAGTTATGGCATTGGCAACATTGATGATAATTTACTCATGAGAGTCAAGTAACTTAAAGCTGATTGGATTCAACATCTAAATAATGTTATCTCTGTAGAGGAGTAATAGATTTGAAATTTCCCTTCTATCCATTTATTAGTTAGTAATTTAATTAAAATGGATGGAAAAACTTGTCCTTATTGAATGCTTGGTGTCAAGAGAACTAGTAGGATGCTGACTTAGTAGCTTTGATTGCAAAGCTAGTTAAAAACTGAATATTTGCATTTACTAGGGCTTTTTAAAATTTCTTTATATTTATTATGCTTGGCATCAAGAAAGACCGATGGGATGCTTTGTAGATTTATAGTGGAGGTTAAGAGCTGCTGATTTGCATGTACTTTAGTGCTGTTTAAACTTTCTATTATGTTGAGTTGTGTTAAGGAAATGGATTGTACGTCTTGTTGGTGATTTCTTTTATATTGCAATTTTAGCCATTTTAATTCTTCATTGCACCAGCAAGTTTGCCTTTCGTGTTGATTGATATGTTTCCATGCAGAGTAGTCCATGCTGTTCATTAGGTTTTTTATTATTTTTTTAAATACTTGGCGGCTAAAAACTGCCAAGTATTTTTTTTAATTTTTAAAATTGTTATACTTGGCGGTCAAAAACCGCCAATTATATTTTTTTTAATTTTTTAAACCTATTATACTTGGCGGCCAAAAACCGTCAAATATAGTCAATTTCATATTTGGCGGTCATGAGACCGCCAAATATGCTAAATTGACCATATTTGGCGGTGCCATTGGTGGCGTTTTCATGACCGCCAAATATATACATATTTGACGATCAAAAACCGCCAAATATGGTAATTTTTCTTGCAGTGGCTATGATTTATATGAATGAATAAGTGGATATTATGAAGTGTTTAGAAGTAGAACTTATTTTATTTATTTTTGAATAACAAAGATTAATGTAATCCTACTCTCATTCCCCCATGTTTGAAAGGAATGTAACTCTATTGTCGTCCCTCATTCTTTATATAAATATACAATTGTCTTGAATGAAATTACCTTGCATGCCAAATGAAAATAAAATTTGAAATGTGTGTATAAAACGAACCACTTAGGCGGACTGTATAACAACGTAAGCTATTTTTATTTAATATACCTTAGTAGAGGCCGAATTTTGATCTAGGCGAGGCGAATAGCTCATATCTAACTTTCCAAATCCGTCTTTGAAGGGATGATAGTAGTTTAGGTCTTGAAGCGAGGGATCGGATGAATGGGGCTTTCATCTGGGCAGAGCGTTTGCAATCATGACACTGTGTTAAAGCTTCTCTTGAGACTTAAAGGAACACAAATGAGTCATTGGCACGTATAAAGAAATGGAGTCGCCAGCCAATTCTTCGATTGGGAATGAATGGGGGCAATCCGATCCTTCGTTTCAGACTAAACTACCCTCATCTCTTCAAAGATGGGTTTAGGAAGTTAGGTACGAGTCATTCGACCCGTCTGGAACAAAATCTAGCCTCCAATAGGGTATACCAAATAAAAATATCTCATATTGATATATAGTCCACTTAGGGTTGTTCTTTTTATCCAAACATTCCAATTTTATCTTTTTTAAGACATATAAGGTGATAAAATCAAGATAGTTGTATATTTATACAAAGAAAGAGAAAGGAGAATTAAATTATATTTCCTTTCAAACATAAGGGATAGAGGAGAGGATTACATTGCTTTTCAACAATAAAGTAAATTCTACTTTAGCACTTCAAATATAACATTCATTCATTCAAATATCAAATATAAATAATCAATTCGAGACTCCATGGATAATGAATTCCTCACCATCATATGTGAGTCTATTCAATGTTTATTAAACCTCTTCAAGCGTACACTCATACATTCATTCATTATATGTAATGGTCCCTCACTATCAATGTGAATTCATCGTCACTTCATGGCATCATCCTAATCATGTTTCTAACTATAGTATATTCATACATACATATGTACATAAATACATACATACATATATATATATATATATATATATATATATCCATCAATCAAAATATAAAGCCATAATCTAGAATCATGGTACTTCGACCTAGATTTGATAATTCTATCATGGTAATTCTACTTATTGCTATTCTAGCATAATTCATACCTATTTTCAATAAATCATGGCATTTCTAGCCTAAACATGACATTTCTAGCTTAATTCAAAATCAAACCAAGCTATTCTAGCTCAACCAAAGCATTCAAGGGTAATTAAGGTAATTAACACCTATTCTATGCTATTTCCTAGCATACTTCAAAGTAATTATAAGTCCTCTTAGCATGATTCTATCCATATGCTCCTAAGCATGATTCCAAGCATTCACAAAGAAAATTAAATTTCTAAACATGATTCTAATAAAGAAAGAAAAGCGGACTTACTTTGACACGCATTTCCACCTTGTAAAACAAATAAAGAATTAAGCAATTCTATAAAATCCTAATCATGCTTCTAAGCATCAAAATAAATCCTAAAAATGCTAATTCTAAGTATAAATAAGCCTGAACATGCTTAATTTTGCCTAAACATGCTTAATTCTAAGCAATAAAAATAAATAAGAGAATATGAGGGAGAAGAGAAAATTGCTCTCAAGACATATCCTTTCTGAATTGAGAGCAATATAGAATGCTCAAAAATTTTAAACTAGAAAAGACTTCTTGAATTCTCAAGTGTGTCCTCAAGAGGAAGAAGAGATGAACTTGATGTGTGTTGAAAAGTGAGGAGAGGGCGTTTTTATACAGTAGAGGGTTGAATTGAAAAAGGAACGAAAGTCTTAAAAAGGAAGGATTCCAACAAAATTTGGCAAAATTACAAGAGTAACAGTCGGGCAACTATTTACACTCTGAACTATCATATTTTAGCACTTTGTAGTGTAATCCCTTTTGACCTTTGTCTGTTCGATCATGCATAACTCTTTAAGTTCAACTCTGATTCATGATTCGTAAGTTTTGACGAAAACTAGGCATCCTTAGCTTTTTAACAGCATATGATTCATCAGCAAATTCCTCCCAGATTAATCTATGTGATTTTTTGAAGTCACATGTTAGTTTTCAAGACATTTCATCAATTCCTTCTTACCTTTTTTCTCTTGGCTTTCAAGGGCATTTTGGTCATTTCTGTCACTTGACGTTTATCTTCATTTTATCATCGAGCCTAAAAATTGTAGTCTCTACAATCAAATTGCCCCCATTCATTTCCAATCAAATAATTGAGTGGTAACTCTGTTCTCCAGACGTGCCTATGGCTCATTTGTGCTCCCTAAAGTCTCGAAAGAGGTTTTGACACAGTATCGTAGTCGCAAATGCTCTGACGGGTTGAAAGCCCAATTCACACTTCCTTTATAATATTTAGTTATCAGTTGATTGATAAGCTGTCAACAACCTTTGATTGATAGCGACATAATTGTCTTTTAACATAAATCATCCACTTTAATAGTAGGAATCTAACATGAGGGTTATTTTACGCCATTTTTGAAAGTTGGGGGTTAAAATTTTATTTCAGCCTTGCCCCAGGGTCATCCACGAATTCTCCCTTATTATTTATCTTAAATAAATACTCTTAAACCCTATCTTAGCCTTTATCTTATTTTATTATTAAGATAATTAGAGATATATAATTATAACATTATCACTTATTATCTGATCTATTGCCCTAGTTAACATCATCTACAATTCCTATGCATTAGTTATATAAGGATCTCCACATATTCACACATGATCATCAAGAAATCCATGTCAAAAGCCTTGCTTCAAGCTATAGTTGTTCATTCATCGATCATTCTCATCCCACTACATTACCAAACACATTTTTCAAATAAATGTTTTGATCGTTAGAGTTAGGTGCATCCATTTTTGTTTCTTTTTAGTCGAAACACAGTCCAAATACAGCTGTTAGGCATGATTTTCGTCTGACGTAGACCAAACATATTCAAAATCTACATTGAGATCACCATTCTGTCTGCTATCATTAGTCGTAGCCACTTTGTATTATCATCCTTTGCATGACCAATTGCATCCCAGGCATATTTGTCACTCTCAGGCTACAGAATACTATTAGAGCATCGTCCTCAAGTTTAAGACTGAACAGGCACTTACAGTTATTTTTGTGTTATCTAGAACTATCTCCAGATAGTCATATTCAATCCATTATTTCAATAATTCAGTTTCATAGGCATTATCTCAATCTTATCAGTATTACCATGTCTCATTTTGCTATTTGCTTCCATCGCCACATGTCATCTAGAAGCTTCGATCTATTTCGTTATGCGAGTTGCCATCATATACCTGCAATACGACTCTTCCTAATCTATCGGCAATTTCAAGGTGATGTGGGCCAGCCCCCGTAGCTCAGACTGAAGTTGTAACAGCTAAAGGCATTTTGGATTTTTCTTGCAGAAGGGATATTTTTGTAATCCATCTTTTCTTGTAATGGTAAAATTACATTTTCTATTTTATTGAAATGTCGAGACAGAATAGAAGATACTTAAAAAAAAGTGACAAGAAAAGGAAAGAAAAAGAATGTATGAAAAGAAAAAATAGTCAGTGCAAGCAACGTATATCACGTTTAACTAAAGGGATTGAGTAACAAACAAAATATTCAAATTATAAACTTCAAAATATAATTCTATCCTAATACTTTACCTTATTCGCCATTTGCTTTAATTTCTTTTTTGCTTTAATTTCTTCGTTAGAATCTTTTTTATGTTTTCTTTTAAAGAGAGAATTTTCTTTTATTATATATGACTTTCAAGTTTCCCAACGTCTATGTCAGCTAATGTTTCCAACATTGGGGAACTTGGAAGTCATATTAAGAAAGAAAATTCTAGATCTAGACATATTTGCCTTTAGATTTTGATTATTTAGAAAAACAATTATTTTGGATATACAATTAAATTGTACATCTTACTTATACAACTCGAGTGCTCACGCAATTATTGGATGTGTGATTTTCACTTCATTCATTAAAAATCTTTATTTTCTTTTAAACTTTTTAGCCATCCAATAACTTGATGCCACCTCAGCTTGTATGCATTACGTTATAAAACTTAGCTATTTATTAAGTACTAGTCTTGGGAAAATGGTGAACCTAGTGAGTGAGGTGACCAACCTCTTATGTATAAGACTCATCACATGAGAACTATGGTTTGACTCTGATATAATGGTAATCGACCATTTGACCCAAAAACTTAAGTTTAAGTCTTAAGTCAAGTGGTTACTTTGGTATCAAAATTTATGGTTTTGACTTCGAAGTCTTCACAATTAAGCAACTTGGTCAAATCAATCTCAATTTGTGGGTTCAATCTTACTGATATCTGTTAGATCTTAAAATTGGATACATGATTTGCTTGGAAAAAAGAGGTAAACTTATATATATACATAAAACTTGAATATAAGTATGTACATAAAACATGAATATAAGTATGCACTAATGTATGTGTTATGATACAAGGGAAATTTTCTCTTGAAATTTATAAGATTTGATATCAACACATGAAAAATATAGAGTGTAGTCAAGGAGATACTTAAAAAAAATGTATAAAAAGAAAAAATAGTTAGTTCAAGGGGAAAGTATATCACCTTTAACTAAAGGTTTATAAACTTCAAATCGAATTCTATCCTAATACTTTACCTTATTTGCCTTTTTATTTAATTTCTTTTTTGCTTTAATTTCTTCATTAGAATCTTTGTTATGCAAGAGAGAATTTTCTTTTTTATGATTATGACTTCCAAGTTTTTCCGATACATATGTTAGGTGATATTTCCAACATTGGCGAACTTGGAAGTCATATTAAGAAAGAAAATTCTAGATCTAGACATCTTCGCCTTTAGATTTTCCTTAAAGATCTTGTTTTCCACTTTCCTTCACCAAGTGTGATTCAGCATGAAGCATTTAAAGTGATAAAATAAAACAAACTAAAGCAAACAAACCATAATTAAGGGAAACCATTGCATTATCTTTTCCCTTTCTCGTAACACTAATCACATGTTGAGTTAATGAAAGCCTTCGCCAAAAGATTCTTAATTTTTGATGAATTAGGTCGGTTTTACAAATTAGTGATAAATTAAATAAAACATCTTGTATCAACGGTTTGAAAAATTTTTATATTTTACCATACATTGAAAATTTGAAACATTTTTTTTTCAAAAAAATTCATTTGGTATCAAAGATTTCGTTATTTTGGATTTGATAATTATTTCCAATATTCAAATGAAACAAATGCCAGAATAAGGCAAAGAGATTGCCAATAGGGGGTGTTCGGTTAGAGTAATTGTCTAAAGAAAGGAAAATGATTTCATATTCCTTTCTTTCATTTGCTTAAAAGCGGAGGAGATTAGGTTTTAAAAAATCCAATTTCTTTAAACATTTAATAACCGGGTTTCCTCCTAACTAATTAAGTAGTAAATTACTAAAATAAGCTTATAATTTTTTTAAATTCTAAAATATCCTTAATTATTCAAATAATTATTTAAATTAAAATCAGAATTAATAATAAAATAATTACAAATATATAAATTAAAAAAATTCAGGTTAGTACTGTTTTACTGTTGGTAACCGTCATCATCGATGAGTTAAGCATCTCTACCGTCGGCATAACAAGGATCATCGAGGGGCGATTTGTCAAATTCTATAGATTTAGTCAATGAAAGGCAAGCTACTCGCCTGAGGTGGTCAGTGACGGCTGAGACTGCCGTCGGTGGACTACTTTTCAAATTTTTAAATTTTTAATAAACAAGTAGTTATATTAAACTATTTATTTATTTATTTTTACAAATTTATATTAATTTGATATATACTCTATTTATTATATATATATATATATATATATATTTTAATTTTAATGATGAATTAATAACATATTTCTTGGAAGTAATTTTTTAAAATAGTTTAATATACTTTTCATATACATTTTCCAATCATTTTATATATATAGCAGATTCAGTTTGGGAGTTTAATTTTATTTTAATTCTTGTGATCCCATATTTTTCCTTTCCTAAAGCACTTTTTCTTTTCTCAAATGCTACAGCTAGCCCTCACAGGTCTCTCATATTTTTCTTTTTCTATTTTTTTTTCTTTCTAACTTTACAGATTAATTTAAAGCAAAACTCTTCTTGCGCATTGAACCAATTGAACTGGGAAGACCGACACTGATCATGATTTTTCGTAACATATAAACCTGGAATCAACGTACACTTTTCCAATAATAAGAGAATGTAATTTGTTAAAGTGATAAGATTCTAAAAGCTGGCTGAACTTTATTAACTAAATAAGCAAAGAACAAATACCATTTGGCTTTCTTCTGAATTCATGACAGCATGCAATCCAAAAGTATCATAAGATAAGATGATCACTCTCAGCAATCACTCAGCAACTGTAAAAGAAAATCTCTGCAACTTCTAAATTTTTCATAGTTAGAGATATGGAGGGAACTTCAGGAGTAAAGGGGCTTGATATGGACAGAACTTCGAAAGTGAAGGATCCTGACGAGCATCATGATGTCGACCCATTTTCTGAACTGCGGGAGCCTTATGTAGCAGCCATGGAACAGAATTGGAAAGACATGAGGCAATTCTACGACAAACCAAACAGTAATATGAAATTGTTCTTTCCTACAACGGTTGCCCGAGACACTGGATTACATGTGGCTGTGTACAGTGGAACCAAGGAGCCTCTTAAACATTTACTTGAACTTATGGACGGCCCCATCGGAGACACTGCCTGCATGACCAACAGATACGGAAACACAATTCTCCATGAGGCAGCTGCCATTGGGAACTTTGGAGCTGTAAAGCTCTTGGTGCGTCACTGCCAAAAGAGTCCAGATCAGCTAATTCAGCTTCTGGAGGCAAAAAATAGCAATCATGAGACGCCGCTTTTTAAAGCTGCTGCATTTGGTAGCACAAGATCGGTACGCTTTTTAGTTGAACAAGCAGGAAATGTTAATGGAAAGCTGAAAGAAGTTCACCGCCTGAGAAAGGACTCCAACAGACGAGCTGATGCCTCCATTCTCCATGTTGCCATCCAAGGGGAGCATTTTGGTCTCTCTCTGGCTAAAATTAATCATTTCAGTTTCCGTTTTCTTTTATATTATTAATTTTTAATTTCATTAGAATTATATATTCTACTGCAACCTAGCTAACATTTCTAATTTAATTCCTTTCACAGGAACGGCTCTGTGGTTACTGGAGAAAGTGGATAAATCATTGGCAGAACTAAAGGACAAAAATGGCATGAACAGTCTCCAGCTGCTTGCTACTAGACCGTCTGCTTTCAAGAGCGGAAGCAGAATGGGCATATGGAAGCGATTCCTCTACTTATGTATGTATACTGGAGCCTCTTAACCCTCACAATCATAATGATTAAGTAAAATAAACTTTTGTTACATATTCATTTTGAAATGGATTAATCGTTATGATGATTAAGTAAATAAAAAAAGTTTCCCAAAAAGTAGGACTTAATCTTATTGAATGAAATTTTTTTTTTTTTTTAAATACAGTTCCCAGATGTCCCAGATAAGATAACTCGGTTGGTAAGACTAGGATCTATTTGAGTAGGATCAGAAGTTTAAGCATTAATTTTAGGCACACTACGCCCTTTGACCTTGCACAGTACGGAGTCTTGAGAAGGATATATATAAAATTTAACATTTCTACTTTTAGTACGTAAAATTCTGCCTTATATATACTTACTTTAATTTTAATGGATTATTTCTTTGTCTTTTTCAATTGAATAATTTTAATATAAAGTCAAAAAGCTCAAATTATTAATGTTCTTGTTTAACCGGAAGGATTCTTCATCAAAACTTTGTACAGTTTCTTGATATCTCAAAACTTAGACAACAACGGAACAAACTCTCAAGAATTTCTCTAAAGAAGTGCAAGCTGCATTAACTATGTATTTATAAAAAGATAAGGAGATCAATATCCCATAAATATTTAGATAAACTAGAGATAAAAGTTGCTAACTTCGGGTTTTGACCTAAAAAATAATTGTAACACTCTTTATAGTAATTATATCCCCACCTAAAATTGGAAATGCGGCTATTTGGATGACGTGGACTCAAATTGAACCAATATTTATTGAATTTGGCGACGGTGGTGTATTAGATAACAAGAAAGTTTATATAACATAATATTAATGAATCAAAAGTTTTATATATATATATATATATATTTCAAAAGTATATTTCACAAATGTCTCCTATAAGACAATTCGATTTGTTAGATCCGATATAACAGGGCCTGTGACAGTAATGGGCTTTGACAATTTTTTCTAATGGTTAAATCAAAAGCATTTTCAGTTATTTATATAGTTACTCTAAAGGGTAGCACTATTTATTTTTTTATCTCTTACTCTTCCTTTTTATATTATTAGACAGCATTTTTTTTGCATGTTATTAGTTCTTTTATTTAATCCAATTTTCATACATATACCACATAAATAAATAACGATGATCACTAAAATATATGCCACATAAACAGTAAATATTTAATATGAATCAACATCATTTACTTATATTTATGGTCAAGAGAAAAATTTAATAGGTATCTCATACACACGCACACACATACACAAAAGAGTATATGAAAATACATAATTTGGAATTCAATCCAATGCTTCTCAATTCAAGTGTTTAAACAACTTTTCTCACATCCCTATAGGTGACTTTTACAACACTATTGGGGATCACTATGTGTAACTCTCCAATAACCTAGATTTAATTATCAACCCCTATATTTATTCCTTATACTTTTCTTCATAAAAAAGTCAATACCCATTAAGAATCAAGTCAAAACAAATCAACATCACCATAGTCTACGAACTTCCAGTTGAGGGCCGGGGGAGGCAAGTTTTTGAAAAATTTGGAGCCCTTGTATATAAAACCTTCTAGTGATTAAAAAACTTCGCCCCCTAGATTTTTAAAAGCTTTCCAATAGTCTGTAACTTTTAAGCTTTTGTGTTAAAAATTTATTTGGCCTCGTCCATTTTTATAGTTTTTTCAATAATAACATAATTACCAGATCAGGTTAGATGGATTTAACAAACTTTATTTCATTTAATTAAAAAAATTAAGTATAAATCTATATATATTTTAAATTTATTTAATAGAAAAATGAGATAAGATCGATTTATTTACTTCTTGTCTATTCCAATGATTTTTTATTAAGAAAATAAAAAATAGATTAAAAATTAAATTAAGATATTTTACAATATATTTACGTTATAATAATTCATTTTCTAGTAATACCTCGTTCATATACTCTTTCACAATATGCGAGAGTATGTAATATTGATGAATATTTGTTTATATTATTTAATTTATATCTGGTTGTGAGATTTAAGAGAAAGTGAAATTATAATTTTTTATAAATAATAATTTAAAATATTAATTGTCATGTATTGTCTATTATATATATGTAATAAAAAAATTAAAAACAAGTTATTATATTTTGATATTGGGCTATCCCCTAAAATAAAAATTGTTGTTCCGCGACTGCTTGAAGAAGATTTTGAAAAGGATACACAATTAATTTGTGCGTTTTATGAGGAAAAAAATAGAATGAGGTAAGTTTAAAATAAGATAACAACATAAACATTTTACTATTTAACTTATACATTATAACAAATAATGAAATTTACAGGCATGCCAGTTGGTGATGATTACAATGATGACTTTGATTTGGTTGATGATGACGATTATGATGATGGTGGTGTAGAGGATGACAATCAACAGAAAGATGTGGAGAGCGGTGTAAGAGGCAAAACGGGAAAACACTGGTTTAGCTATTCAAATCTCAAAAGAATTAAGGGTAATATATATATTGGATGATTGTGACCTTTAGTTTTTCAGAATCGGGAGGATTTCTATTCAAATCTAAAATTTAATCATGCACTCATTTTGCCAGCTTCAATGTGGAGATTCTTTAGAGGCATTTCAATCTGGAGAATTCTCTTTAAAGGTACATGCTTCTAAATTTGTCTTAATTTATTTTTCTTCAATGCACTAATATTCATAATTGAACACACTGTCTAATCATTATCATGGACTTGGTTAGCGTGGCCAACGCTAAAAGAAATTTGGGAAGAAAAGAGAAAGCATAAATTTGCTTTGAAACTCGCCAAGGCCTTGATAGAAAAGGATACTTCGGGGACGCAAACAAAAGACGCAGAATTATACAGTGAAGGACGTCGAAATGATCAGCCTAGTAAAGAAGACACACAAGGAAAAGATTCTATGCCAAAACCAAATCAAACAGAAGTCACAAATAGAGACATAGCCTCATCTTCTACCTCTAAAGGGGCAGCAGGAGAGAGCGATTCCGAGCCAGAAGTGGATATTCCACTGCTACTCGCAACTAAATCAGGAATAAAAGAGATTGTTGATGAGATACTTAGGCTTCATCCGCAAGCAATTGAGTATACTAGTGATCTGAACCAGAACATTTTGCACGTAGCAATTATGCATCGTCAAAAGAAGATTTTCAAGAAGGTAAAGGGTATGAAAATGCCTATGACCAGGTTAGTCCGAGTGATTGATGAAAATGGCTACACCATTTTGCACCATGCTGCGGACAACAAGCATGTAAAGGGAGAAGGTACTCGCCCTGGACCTGCATACCAACTTCAAGAGGAGTTAAAGTGGTTCAGAGTGAGTCTCAAAATTAATAATTTAATTGTTGATATTCATCGATTCCTATATATACAATTTATACTACAGATTATATGAGTGCATGAGTACGGATCCATAAAGTTTGGTTGGCTGGCAACAGTTATGAAAAAAATTGAAACATTGTGAAAAAGGATCAAACCATGGGGCACTTGAAAAATGAACCAGTGTCAAAAATTTTGACCGTGTCCAACAAACCAATAGAATAGATTGACAGACCTTTGTTTTACTGTCGAGTGGTAAAATCATACAGACCAACATGCATGTATCCAGAACGAAGACTGACAGGTTTTCAAAAGGGAGCAAGAAGTTGAGAGTTAAGTGTGTGACAACAAAATAAATTTTTTGGTGTATCGGACATGGTTGTGGCATCTAAGGCTCTGTTCTTTTATGAATCCAAATCCTGTTTTCTATGCTGCACATTTTCAAATGTAATTTACATTTAATCTCAATCACATATTTATTTTAAAATTTAAAATAATTAAAAATCAACCACATATTTTTAAAATGTTCAAATGTTAATCTCAACCACATATTTCAGTTTTTCATCCATTTTTCAAATGTTCTCTTTTATTTGGGTATTTGTTCATTTTCCCCAAAAAAAAATTATAAAAAGAATTAGATAGAGTAGTATAATATTTTTAGAATTATATCTTCGACTAATTTTTTGTGTCTTTAATTATATGCGCAGCGTGTGGAAAAGATAACGCCTAGCCATTATGCTATCTATCCGTGCAAGGTTAAAGAGGACGATAAGATTAAGGAATTCAATGCCAAAGAGCTCCTTGAATTGAAGCACAAAAATCAACTTGAGGACGCACAAAAATGGATAAAAGACACTTCTCAATCGTGCTCTGCTGTCGCTGTTCTAGTTGCGACTGTCGTCTTTGCAGCTGCCTACACTCTACCTGGGGGTAACGATAAGAGAGGTTTCCCAATTTTCCTCAACGCCCCTTTCTTTGCGGTTTTCACTGTCATGGATATCGTTGCCTTAGCCAGTTCCTTGACTTCCGTTGTCATGTTCTTGTCTATCCTCACATCACCTTTTCAGTACGATGATTTCCATTACTCTCTGCCTCAAAAGCTCACTTTTGGCTTCACCTTGCTCTTCTTCTCGGTTGCAACTACTATGCTGGCTTTCACTGCAACAATTTTACTCCTCATTCGCTTGGAACACCGACGCTGGACCTCCACTCTTGTTTATTCGGCCGCTTTCCTTCCCGTCAGCATACTGGCACTCACCCAATTCCCAATGTTCATCGCATTTACTGAAACATTGATGAACATGTTAAAGGTGATCAAGAAGTTTATTCCTTTTGGATCCGGTTTTAGAACTTTTTGCTTTAAATGGAAGAAAAATTAGAGTCACATTCGAGAGATTGTTATGTTGTTGCTCAAGGCTAGCTATATGCACCTATCCCATCTGTTCCTTTAATAATTTCCTCCTATTCTGTGTTGCGCGAAAGTCAATTATTTTCATGAATATGGAATAAAATAATGTGACGATGATACTTTCTGCGACCATAATCTTCTCCTCTCATCTAATTTTCTTGACCGCAACTTTTGGGAATCTTATAATATATGGTTATAGCTTTTGCAACATAGAGTAAGAATTATTTGTTTTTATTTATGAGTAGCTCTGCAATTTTGATTTTGATATTTCCTTCGACGTTATTTGACATTGTAGTTCATAAAT
The DNA here is from genome assembly GCA_013180625.2 of Boswellia sacra. Taxonomy (NCBI): domain Eukaryota; kingdom Viridiplantae; phylum Streptophyta; class Magnoliopsida; order Sapindales; family Burseraceae; genus Boswellia; species Boswellia sacra. Next base: position 464,575 of record SNVD02002702.1, read on the forward strand.
TTTAGTAGATTCCACTATCGACTTTTTTTTTTTTAAGGGAAAAAAGAGCAAATGGAAGCAAAGACAATTTCGTAGCCTACACTAGTATACTTTATGAAATTCCGATTGGTAATAGGTAAAGCTTGAGTTAATTAATTTTTTTTTAAAGAAAAATCTCCCTTAAATCTTAATGGGCTTTTTAATTATTTACAAAAAAAAGAAATGATCAAGTATAATCTCTTTGTATATAATGGATAATCATGTACTTTTAGTAATTTTAATTGAAGATAAAATATTTAAAGAAAAAAAAAAAGAGGTTCAACTCAATAAAAAGTGGGGTTTGAATATTATTATTGTTGGATATAATTTTTCGAGTCCAAAAGCGCAAGTTTAAAGGTCAAAAGACAAGGTCCAATCAAAACAAGTTTATGATACAAGCTCAATAAAGATCCAGCTCAGATGACACTTCTATCGATAGAATGACTTAGTCAAAGCTCACATGTAGATACATGTGTCGTAAACACCGCATAGCCATTAGGTGACATCCCTATACCACAATCCCTTAAAAAAGAACTGGGGCTTGACCACATGTAGATGCACTATTTGCATCTTGATTATCTCAACACAAATCATGGGTGAGTGGGTGTTAGTTATCAAAGTTATCCTCAAAATTAGCTAACAGCCCACTATCAATATTGACTTAAGCATCATAATGACCACGTTGGCACTTCCACCGGCTCACTTACTGAGAGCTAGTGGATGTGAAAAATCAAGATCCCACAAACGACAAAGCAAAGACAACTGAGAGGATTAGGATGCTCGATATACTATTCTTAATGTCTCCAAAGAGAATGGAGATAAAAGGCAAGAACTTACTACTAGAGGGTTGTAATGTCAATGTTAGAATTCATCTTCCGAGAAGTTAGGTAGTTGAAGAAAAAAATAATGGTTTAGAATTGAAAGAAAAAATAATTAAATGAAATAATTATTAAAATATCACATTGGGTATCCTTCCAATTTTTCATGTTCTTTTTAGAAATTTACAACTCAAAAATTCTTTTATTATTAATTTTAATAAAAGTGGGGCTTGAAGAGAGATTTTGGAAGGTTTAAATAACAACACTCCTCTCGCTCTTTATTGGTAGGGAGTACTCGCTCTATCAACAGGGGGCTCAGATTCTATCTCCCTAAAAGGGTTGGTACTTGTAAAGGTACTTTGATGCGTAAGTCAAACGGTATGAAACTATTTGAGTAATAAAAATTGTCTATAAGATGTAATATAAATTCCGGAAGGGCTAAACTAGTAAAGAATTGATGAAAATAGAGAGTGGGGATGGTGAAAATCTTCCTAGTGCTCTCACAAGGGAGCACAGGTCGTATTTCCAGTGGTGGACTGTAGAGGTATGGAGCTGAATAAATATGAGTTCTCTTAGATGGTTGACTTTGTATTGCTCATGGCTAGACTCTCCTCCTTAAGTTTTCTATCAAGTTACCGTGCTTATGCCTCGCTTGGGCAGCCAACTTTTCTTCTTTTGTGATTCCTCATCATGCCTCCATCTTTTCTTCCCTTGGAAAGTTTCATTTCTATCAAGCCTCGAGCGCTATACTTCTTGTTGATCACATGCTCTCCAAGTCCTAGGCTCAACTTCTATTTTTGTCTCTCACTTTGATGCATACCCCTGCTTGACTCCCATTCTTCCTTTTTTTGTCCAAGATTCCTTTCAAATGCAAACTTTCTCCAACAGTATGAAGCTTCTCCCACCCCAAGACCCATCTTTCACTTTCACATAGATGCTCCAAGTGGCCAGATTATTTATTCTGGCTTGTGTTGTGATCATTTTGCTCTTCTCTATTTGTTTTTTCTTTTTCTTTTTTTTTTCTTTTTTTTTCTTGCTATTTAGAGGTTGGGCTTATGGGTTTTTAAGCACTTAAGCTAGACATGTAAAACGTACTATACCGTGTCGACGTGGCCTAAAATTTTTAGGCCCATAACATTATTTGTACCGTATTTGGCCCAGTACGAATAGTATTTCGTGTCGTAACATGCCTAGCATTAAAAAAAAAAAATTTGAAGGCCCAGCATGGTCTATATGGCATGGCCCAAATGGAGTCGTGCCTAGAATTGTGCCTTTTGTACTTGACCTGAATGGGAAAAAGATACATACAAAATTTTTTTTTGTCTTTTAACTTTTAAATTTTTATAAAAAAGATACACGTATATCTTAAAGAGACTAATTAATTCCTTATTTCGTGCCAAACTTTTAACTTTTCGTGTCGGCACTGCCCTTAGGCTTGGAACCAGGGCGGGGCGGGTACGGGGTAGTAGATATCCATCCCCACCCCGCTAATTTTTTGTTTTTGCCTCGCCCCGCCCCATTGCCCATGAATGGCGGGCGGGGCGGGGCAAAAAAAGACTCAATGGCCCCATACCCGACCCACCTATTTACAATTTTTTTTCATATTTTTTTATAAATCTTCCATCAAATATGATTATGTCTATCCCTAGTAAAAAACAATCCAACAAATGAACGATACCAATATGTCGGATAAAATCACCTAATTAACTCAATAAGTGCATAAGTACAAGATGCTCACAAAAATAAAAATAAAAAACATATATAAGTCCATCAAATACAACGTGCTCACGACAAAAAAAAAACATACATAAGTCTCTCCAATACAACATATTCACACAAAAAAACATATATAAGTCCATCCAATGCAACATGTTCACAACCAAAACAAACATATTTAAGTGCATCCATACAACATGTTCACAACCATATATATATATATATATATATATATATATATATATAAAGAGACTAGTTTGTAAAATATTGCCAAACTAGCGATGTGGTCTTGGGCTTTTTACTAGGTTGAGACAAATCTTCATCTTCTTCTACCACTCTCTTACTAGTAGATATTGCAACATCTTCTGAATCTTTATCAATGTTTAAATCAACATTTGGATTTACTTTGTTTGACATCCCCACTTCTTGTTGTGAAGACATTGTTTATCGAAAAAAAAATATAATGTATGCAAAATTAAAATAAACTTAACAAGAAAAAATACTAATATTAAATCATTAATGTTGTGATGTTTCCCTTTTTTTGGGTCTTTTGGTGATATTCTTTAATCTTGTATATGATTATTTGTTTATTTATGTTTGCCTTGTCTTGTCCTTCGATATGCATAATGCTGATCAGTAATTTGTATTTTTCCTTCTGTTTGCTGATTTCAGACCTAGCCCATGTCTTCTCTTCTATCAAAAGAGACCTCAATTTCATTGATCAGACCAGTGAACTCGAATGGAAAGAGTAGGCGAACCCTATTTACTAAATTTGATCATATGTACGTGCAAAGTTTAAATAAAATCTTAAACATTTTGGTCTATTATTATGTATATTTCAAAGGATCCAGCCTGTAATAGTTGATCCTGGGCTCTACCTAGCCAGGAAGAGCCAAATTTTTCAAGCTATAGAGAAGTGACCGACGCCTGATCGTTCAAAGTATTGACAGGCAAAGTGAAGCGACCGACGCCTCCAACGCATAACATAATGTTATCTCTTATAAAAATTAAAAATAATCATTTAATTTTTAGCTCGATAGTATAAACATATGGGATCATTATTTTACAATAATGATTTAATATTTCAAAATCAATTATGAACAAATATGTTTTCATAATTGCTTAAGGCGTGAGACAAACCTGAGTGAGAGTGACGAACAACCAAGCAAGCCTAGCGGAGCTGGACAAACGACAGGAGGGTATAGTCGTGGACCGTCGTGTGACAACAAGGAGGGTGCAGCTCAGCCGTAGACCGTGGCAGCTACAAATCACCGAGGAAGGTGAGAACCAAGCTTGAAGATGGTTGTGTCTGAGTCAGGGGCTGTCAACGTTGGACTAGCCAGCGACGGTGGATCAGACGCAACTTATAGATCGGTAGATGGTGTTGCGGTAGAGCGGCGATGGTGGACAAAGTAGATCGTGGGTGCGTAACGTTGTGTAGGTAGGCATTTGAGATTGTGGAGGGTCTGAATGGAATTTACGAAATTTATATAGTCTGTCATCTGTCCTAGAAACCCACATATATTAAAACTTAACAAAATAACCCATTTTAATTTCCCCTAAGTCCCTATATTTTAAATTTTATTAAATTTACCCTTTTACTATGCGAGACGGGGCAGGTCAAACGGGTCTAGATGTAGGACCTGACCCTGGACCTACCCCGAACAAGTCCTAAATTTTGCAGCCCCGTACCTACCCCAATGATGTTTAGGGGCAGGTTGACTTGCCAAAACCAACCCCTTTTGTGTGGGTCTCACCAAGGCCCTAGACCCATCGAGTCAAATGCCCAAGCCTATTGCCCATCGTGCCAAAATTTGAGCTCTATCTAGTCTAATCCTCATTTCGTACTATATTGTGCTACTACAGCATTTGTGTTCGTATCGTATTCGTACTGTACGATTTTATATTGCACTGTGTCATGCTTGTGCCTGGCCTGGCCTGGCCTGGCCCTTTTTACATGTCTAACTAGAGCTTAATTGGATGGGCCTGGGCTTGTCTTGCATGGACTTAGGTGATAATGTGAAAATTATGATTCCATGACCTATAGGAGTAAAATTTTTAATATTGCTATTCGTTGTTATTAACTCATTTGCCATAATGAAGAAATACAAGCATAGTAGATTCAGGCAGATTGCTAGTAGTTTTTAATTAATTTCCCAGTCATGATTGGATCATCATTAAGGTGGAAGAAACACGAAAATTGTTTTGAGATTAAAACAAGATTTCAAGGAATAAAATTGGTAAATCTACTTCCAAATTTTCCAACAAATTAACCCACAAGCTTAATTACGCTACCTATTAACAAACAATTTGTTGCATTTGGAGAACTAAAATTATCACTTAATAAGATTTAAAAATTAATCTCTTTGTGAGGGCGCCATATACCCATTCATGTATCGAATATTTGTGAGCGGGCTATACACCTACACACACACACACACACACTCGAATGCTAATCAAAATGGTTCATTCTAAAATAATGAGCTAATTATGAGTATTTTAATGTTCGTCGATCGGTAGTTTGTTAATCAAATCATAAAAGGCGTGCGATTACAATGAAAAGGCTTATTTTAGACCAAAATTTTTTGAGGGCCAAAAAAAGTTCTGTGTATTAAGGTAAATTGTCGTCACAAAGAGAAGGTTGTCGGTTTTTTAAAAGAAAATTATACATCTTTTCCAAAGGTTACATGTTTGTCAAAAAAAGTAACATTGTTCACTAGAATAATGAATATTTCCTATGGATAATTATGATCTTCAGGTTTAAGATAGAGAAATGATAATCTTCTTTGATGAAATTTTTATCCTCGAAAATATTAAGAAAAGCCCTTGAAAAAGTAATTTTTTTTGCAATAAATTTTACCACAATCTTTATTACTGAGGATATTTATATTCTATTGGATTCTTCCTTGAGTTGTAAAAAAAAAAATATATATATATATATATATATATATATATATATATATAAAATGTGATGATTTTTTTTAGGACTGCTAGTCGTCGCAAACTATTTGAAGAATAATCAAAATAGACATGCTATTCCTATGGTAGAATAAGGCCCCCAAAAATAATATTGGAAAATAAACCAAGTATAAATTAAAATTATTTTTATCAAAAACAGAAGGTAACGTAAGATAAAAATTTATGAATAATAATTGAAAGACCAATTCTCGTTTCACCGTCAAGATAAGTCATTGAGAAGAAGGTAAAAAAAAAAAAACCTTCACTGAGACAAGTAGCAGATAAGGTGTTTTGTTTTAATATCATAACTTCAATGCCCCTCAATCGTATATTCCAATTCAAACTATGAGTGTATGTTGAAGCTGCTATTATATAATAGCTTTTGAATTATACTACTAGGTATAACTATTTTGGTGTGCCGTAAATCCTTTGGAAATTGATTTTCCAGAAAGCTGGTCGCCCAAAAATCTATTTTGGATTAGATTACAAAAGCAAGTAAAGGCAACTTTTGAAAATATGATTTTGAAAAGCTAAAATTTGGATAAACTAAAATACTAAAATTATCCTTAAAATATAATATAGATCCAAAGATACCCTTAAATATTAAAATGTTAAAATTAATTAATTTGTTAATAAAATGAAATATATTTTACATTTTTAAAATTACTTTTGAAAGAATTTAAAATTGTTATAGGAGCACAGTGCTATCTCCAGCCACCATCCACTACCGGCCACCGTAGATTGACACGTGAAGAGACACTGCCAACTTCAGGAGGCTCATGAAAAGCAATTGTTTATGAATCCACTAATTGTTTCAACATTTTGGTCGTAAATCAATAGGATTGATTGGTTAAATTTTCTAGATCGAAACTTTAACTGTTCAATTTGGCTGATTTACAATTGAAATAGCAAAACCTTCAATAGATCCCTGCACAAAGGCTTTTTGACGAGTCTCTTGGAGCTGGTGGTATCGCTTCATGGGCCAATCAGCAGCGATCGATGGTTGACAGAAGGCAGACGATGGTGGCTCTTCGTGCTTTATTTTTGAGTTTTTATTTTAATTTAGTTTGATTATTTTTTAATAAAAATAAATAAATATATTTAGTTATTTTATTTTATTATAATATTTAGATTAAATAATAATAATGTAAGTTTTTTATTATTTTTAATTTTATATTTTTATTAAAATTAGCTATTGAAAATCAAGTTTACCAAACACACATTTATAACTTTTGGACAACACAACGATTTTCAACAGCAATTTTATCAAACAACCTAAACTTTTTGAGACAGCACAAGCAACAGATGATTCTTTCTACAACACTTTTTTTTTGGAAAAAGTTACTATTCACATGAAGAAAAAGTTAATGTACAAGATACAAGGGACATACCCCAAGAAGAGTACCTAGTACTCACAATTCCAAACAGGAAATACTAATGCTCAAAGGCCCAAAACAAAACAACCTAAACAAGAGAGCCAAAGGCCAAATCAAATAGAAAAAAAGGCGCACAGGCCCAAACCAACCACAACTAAACCAATAGCAGAACAAAGTCCAAGAACAAAGTTAATTATGCAAACCCCATATGGCACGAAGCTGAGAAGTGATCGCATACTTGACCTCCAAGGCTAGAAGCTGGGAACGAACCAAGTCAAAAATCTCATCAGTCACCTGACGATAGGTCTGACGTCGCTGTTGATACATACGATCATTCCTTTCATACCAAAGAGAATGAACCGTTGCAGAGAAGGCCAAACGTGAAAGGATATGTCCAAAATTCTTCCTGTCCTGGAGATGCAGAGAAGCCCATTGGAGCAAAGACGTCCAACAAAAGGATGGCCAAACAACGAGAGTCTTAGCTGAAATCTCCCCCTAAACAGAAGATGAGAAAGGACAGCTAAAGAAAAGATGGTCATGGGTCTCATTTGCTAAAACACAGAGAACACAACTTGAAGATTGTAGGATACCATGACACTGTAATCGATCCATAGTGTGAAGCCGACCCAAAGAGGCAAGCCAAAGAATAAAAGAGTGTCTTGGGACATGGCCAGGGAAGCAGAGAAGATGATGAAGAGTGTTCATCAGTCGCCTACCCCGCAACAATTCCCATGCGGAGCCAATAGAGAAAATACCTGAGGTATGGCCCTTCCAAACAACATGATCAGGAGCCCCCATCGTAGCTCAAATGCTGACTGAGTCCCAAATCAACCTAAGGGCCTGACCTCCATCAGGAAAAGCCCAGTCCCCATTCTGAATAATGTCTGAGACCCTAGCATCTGAAGGAAGACCTGTAGATGTAAGAGTTGTTAGCCCTAAGGCTACATGATAATTTTGATGATAACAATACACATTGATTCATTATGATTTACTAACATGTTTATTTATGTACAAAAGTAATATCATTGAAATAATTGTAAAATCAAGAAACAGCTCAAGTGTTGAAGCTAAGGAGAATACTACATGTTAAAGGCTCCAAAGTTTAAGAACAAGGTTTGATTCAAGGAATATGACATATGAGCAATGTTCAATCAATTGGTCATATATTTCTCTACAAACGTCCAAATGACGTGATTCTTAAGCCTTTAGAAAGCTTGCTCAATTTATAACATTTCATATGTTTTAAAGAAATTCAAATTTCAAGTATAAGGTTATCCAAATCATCGTAAAATTTAAAAGACAAATGGAAGCAGCTGACATGAGCACTAAAAACGCTTTTGGACATATCTAGAGTTAAAAAAATCAAAATGACTTGATTCTTATGGCATTGGAAAGAGAACTTAATTAGGCACATTTCATATTTTTTGAAGAAATTCAAATTTCAAACAGAAGACCGACATAATTGACATGCAATTTGATGGACTGACACAGAGAAGAAAAATCAACTCATATGAGCACCAAATGATATTTTGTCCATATCTTAAGATAGAGATATCAAAATGTTTTGATTTTTAATGTTTTGGAAAGCTAATTTAAATATGAATATCTTTTATGTTTTGAATAAATTCAAATTTTAAACGGAAGGCTAACATAATTATCACTCAATTCGGTACACTGACACAAGAAAGAAAAATCAAGTCACATGAGTACTGAATGGTGTTTTGACCATATCTTGAGATACAGATATCCAAATGACTTGATTCTTGATGCATTGAAAAGATTATTCAAATTTGCAGATCTTTTATGTTTTGAAAATTTTCAAATTTCAAATAAAACATTGACAAAAATGGCAGACAAAATTACAGTTTTTATGGTGGGCAGAAAATTTGGAGATGGTGTCTTCACTTGATTAAGTTCATCTCATTTGCCTATAAAAGGAGCCCTTCTCCCATGCATTCAACAAGAAGAAGAGAAGCATTTATCAAGCAAAAAATAAGAGAAATATCAAGTCTAGAGAGCTTTTATATTCTTTATCTACTCTTTAAAGAGAGTTGTAATTTTGTTGTAAAAATTATCCTTGTTCTTGTATTGTGGTGAGAGTGAGATATTCTTGTAAAGGATAAAAAGTTATCTTTGAGAGAACTCTTTTCTTGGTGAGGTTGTTAATCAAGAAGAACTCTTGGTATGTTGTTATCAAGGGTTGAAGAAAGTTTTCTTGGTGAGGTTGTTCATCAAGAAGAACTCTTGGTGTGGTGTTATCAAGAGTCAAAGGAAGTTGCCTTGGTGAGGTTGTTCATCAAGAAGAACTCTTGGTGTGGTGTTATCAAGGGTTGAAGGAAAAAGTCTTGGTGAGGTTGTTCATCAAGCAAGTTGTAAAGATTTCTACAACTTAGTGGAAAGCCTAGCTTGTGGAGTTAGGAGCCCGTGGACGTAGGCAAGGTTTGCTGAACCACGTAAATTGAGTTTGCACTCTCTCTATCCCTATCCTCTCTACATTTATTTGCACTTGTGATTGTTCTTTATTACTATTCTCTTGATTGCATTCTATTTTCATCTTCTTCACCTTTATTCTCAAAGAAAGAGTTAAATAATTTTGACCTTTCAAAAAAAGTTTTCTAAATCCGTTTTTATAAATAAAAACCCAATTCACTCCCCCTCTTGGATTGCCATACCTGGGTCAACAAGTGGTATCAGAGTAAGGTTGCTCATTTTTTTTTAAATCTTAACCGATTTTGAGCTATGACTATTTTTAATTTAACTTCATATATTGAGGGACTTTCTATCTCTAGACCTCTATTTTTTAATGGAAGTGATTACTCTTATTGAAAAACTAGAATGAGTATTTTCTTGAAATCTTTTGATTATGATTTGTGGTCTATTATTTTGGAAGGACCTTTTGTTCCTACCAAAATTGAAAATGGGGAATGCATGCTTAAAGAACCTAAAGAGTTTAGTGAAGATGATAAAAAGAAATTGAGTTTGAATGCTAAAGCTATGAATGTGTTATATTGTGCTCTAGATAGAAATGAGTTTAATAGAATATCTACTTGTTCTACGGCACAAGAAATATGGCACACACTTGAAGTAACTCATGAAGGAACTAGTCAAGTTAAAGAATCCAAAATTAGTATGCTAGTTCATAGTTATGAGCTTTTTAAGATGAAATCGGATGAATCAATTTCTGAAATGTTTACTAGATTTACGGATATTATTAATAGTTTGAAATCTCTTGGTAAATCTTATTCTAATGTTGAAATGGTGAGAAAGATTCTTAGGTGTCTACCAAAATCTTGGGAGCCAAAGGTGACGGCAATTCAAGAAGCAAAGGACCTCACCAAACTACCATTAGAAGAACTTATGGGTTCTCTCATGACTCATGAAATCACTTTGAAGGAGAATGAAGAAGATTTCAAGAAAAAGAAAAATATCGCTTTCAAATCTTCAACAAAAGAAGATGATGAGTCCGATGATGAAGGAGACGATGAAGATCTTGTATTCATCATAAGAAAGCTAAAAAGGATGATTAGAAGAAACCAAGGATTCAAGAAGAATTCTAGAAGGGAGTACAAAGGGCAAAGCTCAAAGCAAGATAAGAAAAATGATCAAGTCATTTGCTATGAGTGCAAGAAACCGGGATATGTAAAGATAGATTGTCCTTACTTCAAGAGTCAAAACAAGAAATCCAAAGCAATGAAAGCCACAAATTGGGATGGTAGTGAAGCTAGCTCCACCGAAGAAGAAGATTGCGAAGTGGCAAACATGTGCTTCATGGCTTTAAGTGAAGATAAGGTAAGTATTCTAAACTATGATCCTAAACTTTCATATGATGAATTACTTGAAGCATTCCAAAATTTACATGTGCAAGTTGATAAGCAAATTCAAAAATCAATGCTTTCAAAAAGAAGTCAAAAATCATGTTATCTCAATTAGAAGAGTTGGTAGAAATAAATGAAGCTTTAGAAAATGAAAATGAAATTTTAAAGCAAAAAGATTTTGAAAGTTTGGAAAGTCAAATACATTTATTAAAAACTGAAAATGACATTTTAAAACAAAAGGATTTTGATAAATTGGAGAAACAAAATGCTATTTTGAAAAAGGAAAATAATGACTTAAAAAATATTGTTGATAGTTTTACAAAAAGCACAAAAAATTTGAATTCTATGTTACAAAACCAAAGGTGTGTTTTTAATAAAAGAGGTTTAGGATATAAAACTCATAAAAATCAAAAGTATTTTAAAAATTATTTTGCTCATGCATCTTCTAGGAATAATCCTAATCATTCATGTACTTATTGTGGAAGAAAAAGACATAAAGTGTATTCTTGCTATATTAAGAGAAATCCTAATTTGAAACAAATATGGGTTCTAAAAAGTACCATAACTAACCCTCAAGGACCCAAGAACTTTTGGATACCAAAAAGTTACTCCTTGAATGTTGATTGTAGAGACAAAGGAGTGGCAAACACAAGTGATACTTAGATAGTGGATGCTCAAGGCATATGACCGGAGATGCCTCCAAATTCTCAAGATTAATCATGAAGAAAGGAGGATATGTGACCTTCGGTGATGATGCCAAAGGAAGGGTAATCGGACATGGTGATATTGGTAACCCTTCTTCACCTATTATTAAAGATGTTTTGCTTGTTCATGGTTTGAAACATGATTTGATTAGCATTAGTCAATTGTGTGATAAGGGGTATTTTGTTGCTTTTGAGCCTAATAGATGTGTGATTACGGATGTTACTAACAATAAGATATTATTTGTTCGTAATAGATGTGGTAATATTTATACAATTGATATTGATGTTAATGATAATGTAGAAAATTGTTTCATTGTTAATCATGATGCTTGGTTATGGCATAGAAGGTTAGGTCATGCTAGCATGGACACAATTTCAAAAATTTCTAAAAATGATTTAGTTGTTGGTTTTCCAAAAATAAAATTTGAAAAGGATAAGATTTGTGATGCTTGTCAATTTGGAAAACAAGTGAGAACTTCTTTTAAACAAAAGAAATTTATTTCAACAAATAAACCTCTACAATTACTTCATTTGGATTTATTTGGACCATCAAGAACTCAAAGCCTTGGTGGAAAGTATTATGTTTTTGTTATTGTGGATGATTATTCAAGATTCACTTGGGTATTATTCTTGAAAACAAAAAATGAGGCCATACAAGCTTTTTCAAAATTTGCAAAAAGAGTCCAAAATCAAAAAGGGTATTCTATTGTGTCCATTAGGAGTGATCATGGCGGTGAAGTAGACAATGTTGTATTTGAAAATCTTTGTAATGAAAATGGTTTTGAGCATAATTTTTCCTTACCTAAAACTCCACAACAAAATGGTGTTGTTGAAAGGAAAAATAGGACTATCCAAGAAATGGCTAGGACCATGTTACTTGAAAATAATTTGTCAAAATATTTTTGGGCCGAAGCCGTTAATACCGCATGCTTTATAATCAATAGAGTCCATATTAGAGCTTTAATAAAGAAAACTCCTTAGGAACCTTGGAAATGAAGAAAACCCAACATTGGATTTTTTAAAGTTTTTGGATGTAAATTTTTTATTTTAAACACCAAGGATAACCTTGAAAAATTTGATGCAAAAGCCGATGTTGGAATTTTGTTGGCTACTCCAACCATAGTAAAGCATATAGAGTTTTTAACAAAAAGACTCTTACTATTGAAGAATCTATGCATGTTGAATTTGATGAAACTAATGTTATTTCTTCAAAGAATTTAGATGTGATATTTTGAGGTAGAAAGGCAAATCAAGGAATCAAGGCTTGATGAAAAGAGCCAAGATGAATTACAACTTCAACAAGAAAAGCTTGTGGAAGTAAATGATTCTTCCCAAGAATTACCAAAGGAATGGAGGTATGCAAAAGCTCACCCTAAAGATCTCATTATTGGTGAACCATCACAAGGTATGAAAACTAGATCTTCTTTTAAGAACTTTTGTAATCATTTCGCTTTTGTCTCTCAATTTGAACTAAAATCTTTTAAAGAAGCTGAAAATGACGAAAGTTGTATTTTGGCTATGCAAGAAGAATTGAATCAATTTGAGAGAAATCAAGTTTGGGAATTAGTCCCTAGACCCAAAAATCATTCTATTATAGGCACTAAATGGATTTTTAGAAATGAAGTAGATGAAAATGGCACCATTATTAGAAACAAAACTAGACTTGTTGCTCAAGGATACAATCAAGAAAAAGGTATTGATTATAAGGAAACCTTTGCACCGGTTGCTAGATTAGAATCAATTAGAATGTTGTGTGCATTTGCATGTTATAAAATTTTACAATATATCAAATGGATGTCAAAAGTGCATTTTTAAATGGTTACATTATGGAGGAAGTATATGTAGAGCAACCTCTTGGTTTTCAAAATCATGATTTTCCAAACTATGTTTTCAAACTTAAAAAGGTATTTTATGGCTTGAAACAAGCACCAAGAGCATGGTATGATAGATTGAGCAAATTTCTCATTGATAATGGTTTTGAAATGAAAAAAGTTGATACTACTCTTTTTGTTAAGACAAAAATTGATGATTTATTAATTGTTCAAATCTATATTGATGATATTATATTTGGTGCTACTAATGTCTCTATGTGTGAGAAATTTTTCAAGTGCATGTAACAAGAATTTGAAATGAGCTTAATGGGAGAATTAAATTTCTTCCTTGGACTTCAAATCAAGCAATCAATGGATGGGATCTTCATAAATCAAGCTAAATACACAAGAGATCTTCTCAAGAATTTTGGCATGGATAATTCAAGGACATATAACACACCTATGGGTACATTAACCAAGCTTGACAAAGATGAGAAAGGAAAAGATACTGAGGTAACAAAATATCGAGGTATGATTGGCTCTCTTTTGTATTTAACTGCTATTAGACCTGATATTATGTTTAGTGTGTGTATGTGTGCTAGATTTCAATCTTGTCCAAAGGAATCTCACATTAAAGCTGTCAAAATGATATTTAGATATCTTCTTGGAATCATAAATCTAGGTCTTTGGTATCCTAAGTGTGATAATTTTGATCTAATTAGTTATTCTGATGCGGACTTTGCTGGAAGTCTTCTTGATAGAAAGAGCACTAGTGGCTCTTGCCATTTTCTAGGACATGCATTAGTGTCATGGTTTAGTAGAAAACAAAATTCTGTTGCCTTATCAACCGTGGAAGTCGAGTATATTGCAGTAGGAAGTTGTTGTGCATAATCTCTTTGGATGAAACAAATTTTAAGAGATTATGGTATGATATTTGATCATATTCCCATCAAATGTAACAATACAATTGCCATCAACATTTCAAAAAATCCAATACAACACTCTAGGACTAAGCATATAGAGATTAGACATCATTTTATTAGAGATCATGTGCAAAAAGGTAATATTTCTTTAGAATTTATTCCCACCGATAAAAAATTAGCCGATATATTTACTAAACCCCTTAGTCAAGATAGATTTTGTATAATTAGAAGAGAATTAGGAATGTTGGATATATCTTAATTTTGCTTTAATAAGATAATCTTTGAATGGTAGCATATGTTAAGGGGGAGAATATATTTAAGGGGAGTAGTTAATTTGATTACATTTTTTGATGATAACAAAAGGGGGAGAAATAGTTGGATTGCTTATATTCATAACAAGTGCCATTTTTTTTGTTTATTCTTGATTTTATTTTCATTCTTCATTTTTAGATATTATTTGAAAGCAATCAATGGTTTGTCATCATCAAAAAGGGGGAGATTGTTAGCCCTAAGGCTACATGATAATTTTGATGATAACAATACACAATGATTCATTGTGATTTACTAATATGTTTATTTATGTGTAAGAGTAATATCATTAAAATAATTGTAAAATCAAGAAAAGGCTCAAGTGTTGAAGGCACCAAAGTTTAAGAACAAGGTTTGATTCAAGGAATATGATACATGAGCAATATTCAATCAATTAGTCATATATTTCTCTATAGACGTCCAAATGATGTGATTCTTAAGCATTTGGAAAGCTTACTCAATTTATAACATTTCATATGTTTTAAGGAAATTCAAATTTCAAGTGTAAGGTTGTCCAAATCATCATGCAAATTGAAAGACAAATGGAAATAGCTGACATGAGCACTGAATACTCTTTTGGACATATCTTGAGTTAGAAAAATCAAAATAACTTGATTCTTGTGGCATTGGAAAGAGGACTTAATTAGGCACATTTCATATGTTTTGAATAAATTCAAATTTCAAACAGAAGACTAACATAATTGACATGAAATTCGGTGGACTGACATAGAGAAGAAAAATCAACTCATGTGAGCACTGAATGATGTTTTATCCATATCTTGAGATAGAAATATCAAAATGCTTTGATTTTTAATGTTTTGGAAAGCTAATTCAAATATTAAGATTTTTATATTTTTAAGAAATTCAAATTTTAAACGGAAGGCTGATAGAATTATCACTCAATTCTGCGGACTGACACAAGGAAGAAAAATCAAGTCACATGAGCACTGATTGGTGTTTTGGCCATATCTTGAGATACAGATATCCAAATGACTTGATTCTTAATGCGTTGAAAAGCTTATTCAAATGTGAAGATCTTTTATGTTTTACAGATTTTCAAATTTCAAACAGAACATTGACAAAAATGGTAGACAAAATTATGATTTTTATGGTAGGCAGAAAATTTTAAGATGGTGTCTTCACTTGATTAAATTCATCTCATTTGCCTATAAAAGGAGCCCTTCTCCCATGCATTCAACAAGAAGAAGAGAAGCATTTATCAAGCAAAAAATAAGAGAAATATCAAGTCCAGAGAGCTTTTATATTCTTTATCTACTCTTTAAAGAGAGTTGTACTTTTGTTGTAAAAATTATCCTTGTTCTTGTATTGTGGTGAGAGTGAGATATTCTTGTAAAGGATAAAAAGTTATCCTTGAGAGAACTCTTTTCTTGGTGAGGTTGTTAATCAAGAAAAACTCTGGGTGTGATGTTATCAAGGGTTGAAGAAAGTTTCCTTGGTGAGGTTGTTCATCAAGAAGAACTCTTGGTGTGGTGTTATCAAGAGTTGAAGGAAGTTACCTTGGTGAGGTTGTTCATCAAGAAGAACTCTTGGTATGGTGTTACCAAGGGTTGATGGAAAAAGTCTTGGTGAGGTTGTTCATCAAGCAAGTTGTAAAGATTTTTACAACTTAGTGGAAAGCTTAGCTCGTGGAGCTAAGAGCCCGTGGACGTAGAGGTTTGCCGAACCACGTAAATTGAGTTTGCACTCTCTCTATCCCTATCCTCTCTACATTTATTTGCACTTGTGATGTTCTTTATTGCTATTCTCTTGATTGCATTCTATTTTCATCTTCTTCACCTTTATTCTCAAAGAAAGAGTTAAATAATTTTGACATTTCAAGAAAAGTTTTCTAAATCCATTTTTATAAATAAAAACCCAATTCACCCCCCCTCTTGGGTTGTCATACCTGGGTCAACAAGAGTCCTGAAGGGTAACAAGTTACACAAACGCCCCTGTGGTAATCAGTAATCCTGCCAAAGAGAGGTATTATGGCCATCTCCAATACAAGAGGCAAAATTACCTTTACACCAGCTCGACTGTGCAAAATCTTCCTCCAAGACCAGAAGACTCCAGAAGTTACCCGAATCTGCCAAAATGAGCGGCCCCGAAGGAGATCCTTATGAACCCAAGAAGACCAAGTGGAAGATTGGTTAGAAAGAAGTCTCCAAACATGTTTCAGAATAGCTGTATGATTCCACTCCTTGACTCGCTTTATTCCTAATCCACCTTCTTTCAACGGATAGCAAACCGAATCCCAAGCTACTTTGGCCCCAGAACGAGACAAAGAGATCCCTTTCCAAAGAAAAGCAACCATAATACCATCGATCCTCCATACCACAGCTACAGGTAGAGTGAACATGAAGGACCAATAGACCTGGATGGAAAAGAGAACCGACTTGATCAATTGAAGTCGGCCAGCATAAGTCAGCATAGCAGATGTCCATAACCTGATCCTCGACAAAATCCGATCTATCAATGGAACACAATTTGAGAGGCGTAATATGGTACTGATTAGAGGTACCCTCAGATATCTGATCGGCAGACTCCCCACTTGAAAACCCAAGATGGCCTCCAATGCAGTTCGGTCCTAATCATTGACTCCAGAGAAGAAGAAATGACTTTTGGTTGAATTCGTAACTAAACTAGAGAGCTCTGTAAACTTCTGTAATGCAGCACGGACCACACTAACAGAGCCCATATCTGTCCTACAAAAAATCATTAGATCATCTACAAAACAAAGATGAGTGAGAGAAACCTACTGACATCTCCAATGATATCGAAAACCAGGCCTCTGAGTAGCCTCTCGAAGAATACCACTCAAACCCTCCATGGCCAGCACAAAAAGGTATGGCGATAAAGGATCACCCTGTCGAACTCCTCCGGAGGTGGAGAGGAACCCGTGAAGCTCTTTATTTAAAGCAACCGAGAAATATGCAGACTATAACACTTTTCTACAATAATTTTTACAGCACAGCAATCCCAAACACATCCTTTATTAGTTTGTATATAAGGACAACCACTTTCGAGAATTATTTTGTCTTGTTATTAACATATCAGGCATATTAGATCTTGTGAATATATAATTAACTTTTGGATGTTAATCAAGTCAACCATTAAGTTTTAAGGATTACAAAATCTTAACCGAGGATATATCCTTAGGAATTGCACAAGCCTAATCGGATTTCGAACTTTATCTAGATTATTTAAAAGAGTTGTTCTATTCAGCTCTCACTTTCTACCTCTTCAACCCCCACTTCTAAATATACATAATCAAAAATGTTAAACCGTTATATCTTTCTCATTAGATCCCATTCAATTCATATTGCCGTTTTAAAGTATAACTAAGTTTTTAATTGCATGCACTTCCATCCTTCTAGTTTTGACATTCCGTGTTTATTAATCTCAAAGTAATTACAGCTATGTTTCTAATTTTTCTCAATTTCTTGGCTTTAATGTCAATACTCCTTAAGTTATCTGTTTGATTAATTATTGCATATTTGATATTGGCTCTTCTCATTCAAACGACAGCGATTCGACGACTTTTTCATCATGACTGCATCAAAGGTGTTAAAGGATTGAAATGGAAGTGGAATGTTAATCCTAGACGTGGCGCGAAAGCTTCATATGAGGTAGATATTGGTGGGTAACCAACTTGACGTGAAGATGCAAAAGTTTATGAGCAAAGGAAGCGAGTATGCTGCTAAGCGGCATTAGAACCGTCGATAGGGGATAGACAAGAGAAGAGAATAGCTTCGATACGACCTGCCAATCATTGGAATCTATTCCATGAACCCAAGTCCCGATCCAAGCTTTCAACTTTGAATGCCTCTGCTATACATAAACCAATTACGAGGTCTTCAATTAAATTGAAGGTAATGTTTGTTCATTCTCAAATGTCCATTACCATAAATCTTATTTGTCTTATCATCAAATTATATAGTAGATACTATAATCAATTCCTCTAATTATATTGTACGTACTTTATTTAATAATAAAATAACTATTAAATTGAATCATGAGTAAACTAATTTTAATTAAAAATAATTATGAGTAAAATTAAAGCTCAATGACAAAAAATTATGAATAAAATAAATAAAGATTCTTAGTTGAACAAATTGTAAGTAAAATCAATTAACTAATAAAAATTCAAATCAATTGATTGAATCAATAATTTATTTTCGTTTTAATGAAAATCAAGATAATTTAAAAAACAAGGGCCTGAAATTGGCGATAGATGGAAAATGCCTAAAGTAGCAAATATCCCAAAAGTAACACTAATTTTTCCCTAAAACCTCTTCCTTTTCTTCAAACTTCATGCATTCCACCAATAGATTTCCTTTGTAGAGAAAGAAGAGCACCAATCATCAAAGAGGATGAGAATTTGAATAATGATGACAATGGTGATCCTCGTCTACTTTTGCCTTATGTTTTTGATATTTAATAATGTTGTTTATTTTTTATTGATTTTCAAGACTTCTCTATTCTTTACTTGAATAGTCTCATACAACAGCTTCGTCTGGGGGGGAAGAGCAATGTCTTGAAAACACAAAAAGGATGATGTGCACGGAGCTGGAAAAAAGCCACTTGGTTCAGTGAAGCCTGCCTTAAATTACTCCTTGAAGAAGCATGAGGATGAGAGTTTGAATAACCATTCCATTAGTAATCGTCGCTACCTATGCTTTCTGCTTGGTTTTTTATTGATTTGCTATAATCTTCTTTGTTCTTACTTTAATAATCTCATCCTACAGCTTTTGCTACTATCAAGGAGCTTGGTCTTTCTCTGTATGTTCTTCTTCCTGCTTACGGAAGCAAGCCTCAAAGTCTTTGTAGAGACCTTGTCTTTAATCAACGACCGTGATTTGTATGACAGTGATGAGGATATTACTTGGAGTTGAGGTCCTGAGACTTAGACAAAGATTCTTTCTCTGTCAATAGTCCTCCAGGTAATATGGTCTTTCCTACTAGAACGCGTGCTCAAATGAGCTTCCTTCTTTCATTTTTTTTATGAAAATTGACCATATGATTTTTGTTTGCTTGAAAATGACAAAGAAGCTTTGGAGAGATTGGAAAATCTACACCAATCTGAAAACAATACAGACTTGCATCCTCTTATCAGTCTTGAGTTTTCCAATGATTGGGATCTGATGGTTGAAGAGGTAGAGCTTACGACTTAGTGCTTCTCAACGATGAATTTGTTGGGAAGAGATTTTTTTTTTTAATAGTGCTAGGTTTTGCAGCGTATGGAAGTTACGAATAATATAACAGAAAAGTGTAATGTAAATCGGAACAGGAATTTTACGTGGTTCGATTATAACCAACCTACATCCACGGGCAACAAGAGTTGCAATCCACTATATTGTATGTGTTTACACTCGACTTAGGACTCTTTACAGTGGTAGACACCCGCTCACCCATTAACTTAATCTATGTAAACTTGATCAACCTCGATCACAACCACAGTCCTTCACACACTCTTCTGACATTGCTCTTTCTGTCATGATTATCTTAACAACACACTGTTAAGAATAACATAACACTCGTAACTGCAACAGACCCGTAACTGGTATAGACACATGTGATTACTCAACTCCCTCAAGCTCACACGACCTATAACAATTAACCAAAGCCTAAAGCTTTATACAAGACATAAGAAAAAAATCAAAAACGCACTCAAACTTGCTCTTGATTGCTCTCTCTCAATTTGCGTTGAATGCCTTGAATGTCATGAATCTAAACTCACACAACACACCACATAATCAGTATCCTCCGTTATGTAGAAATAACTTTGTATATATAGTGATATACCTGGACGAAATCTCCTAAAAATCTTGTAAAAATTCTAATCAAAATCATATTAGGATTAGGAGAAATAAAATAAGAAGATATATAATTAAACTCCTAAAGGAATTAGGACAAATAAATATTCACCTATTCTAATTAGGATACAAGATACTATATCCTAATCTAAAGAGATAATTAATGCAAATATAAACTTCCTATTTCAACTAGGATTCTAAATCCAAACTTATCCTAGTTTAATTAAAATTTTCCTAATACAAAACATCTATATAAAATAAATGAGATTAGGAAAATATCCATATTTAATGTTTTTATCACATGATGACAAATCACTCATGTGCAATGCACATGCCACGTCTAGAACCAACAATCTCCCCCTTTGGCATCTTGTGATGAAAACATCTAAATGTTGAAAAAAAAAAATTGGATGAGTACATGTAATGCAACTAAAATGAAACACTGAAACAAAGACTATAATGACAATCTATAAAAAACAAAGAAACAACCAAATAACACCAAAAACATCCATACTTCTCCCCCTTGTTTTCTGAACAAGTGTCAAAGTATAAAAGAAAAACAAAATGACAAACAAAACTTACCCTAACTAAATGTTCACCTCTTTAAATTGTGCATAAATGTAAAAAAAATTTTAAAAAACCAAGAACCTAATTAAATCAAATACTCCTGCATCTGAACAAACTCCCCTTTAAATCAATCTTGCTGATCTGAAACTTTCTGACACGTCAAAATACACTTAAGAAGATCAAACTGAGTCAGACATATAGCACTAATCGAAAGTTATGTAAACTGTAACGGAAAACAGTCGAAATTCACATAACAGAAATATCTGGACATCATATAATCTTTTATAACTAAGCATGTATCCGAGCTGTGGATAAACATCCAGCATAAATATTATTTTTCACTTAATCCAATTGAGTGATCAACTTAAACATGCTTCTTACCCACACAAAAGTTAATCTCAATGTAAATTTTCTGAATTAATATAGTAGCTTTCACACATGTATAGAGGTAGTCCTTTTCCATTTGAGTGGGTGACCTCAACATATTTTCAAGATACATTGAAGTTACTCTCAATGAATGGCTTTCACACATCATATACTGGTAGTCCTCTCTGTATTTGACATGAAATTACCGGCAAAATTATACCAACAAAACAGCTCAAGCATGCTTTAATTATAAATAGACTAATGATGCTACAAATATAAACAACATAACATAACACTGTTATAATTCAAGTAACTGCCAAGTACCAATGTTCTTTCTCAGTTTTTCAAATCTCAATGCATGTTAGTGCTTTATATGAACAGGTCAACTAGATGATTCTCAGATGAAACATGCTTAGTACAGATAATCTTTTATTCATTAGGTTTCTAAATAACACTTTTTGTCATCACTTGTGTGATTGAAAATTTTCAAACACTTTTCATTTCCTGTTACATGTTTAGAACAAGCACAATCATCATTTGAAGAAACATTAAGTGCAGCAACTTTGCAATGAGTCTCATGTTGCTTAACCCAAACCTGTCGTGTCTTATGTGACTTCTAAACTGACTTGCCTTTTTCTTCAAAAAATTTTACAATTTATAGCACCTAGGTCTAATGTGACCTTTAACACCACAAAAATAGCAAGTAGGAACAAATTTTCTTACCTTTTCTGGATTTGAAATGAAAGAACTCATTGGGCAAGCAAAATCAGTCATACTTTTAAATCTTGAGTTAGAAGTGTTACCGAAATTTGAAGTTTTAACAAACACTTTCTTTGATGTTGAAGCACCATTCGTTTCATCATACCCCAACCCATGTTTGATGGAGTTATCACGGCCTAAACTCAGAATTTGATCAAGCTTTGCTGAGCCTATCTTGAGTTAATTAATGCATTTGTTTGCCTCATCTAATTCTGCAGTAATTTTTTGGATTCTGTCTTGTCTGTCACAACAGCTTCCAGTTTTATGATTTTTTTATCTGCAGATGATATTTCGCTCTTGAGCACTTCTTGTTCATTCTGAAAAGTTTTTATCTGTACTTTCTGCTTCTCCCACATCTCATAAAGTGCATTATACACCTCCTGAAGTTCTCCATAATATCCAGCATCCTTCTCAGCATCTGACTCCTCAATATCTGATCTGTTCTATTATGTTATGTTAGACATAATAGCTTCAATTATGTCAGACATAATTGTTTGCTTTTTATCTGAAATAGTCCCATTGAATGCCAAAAAATTGTTGGAGTTGTCTTCATCTGTTTCTGAGTCATCATCACTCCATGTTGCACAAAAACTCTTTTTCTTCTTGTAATTAGGACACTTAGTTTGAATATGCCCAAATCCCTTACATTCATAACATTGAATACCTTTTCTCTCAAGCTTCTCTTGACTTTTCTTTGCAGCCTCTTTACGAAATTTTTTAGCATCAAAATTCTCTGAATTTTTCTTCTTCAGATTTTTCTTCATATATTTGACAAAATTCTTTGTCAAATGAACAATTTCATCATCTGAACCATCAAGATTTATATCATCTTTTTCTCTTTTTTCTTAAAGAAGAAACAAAGGCAACACTCTTTTCCCTTCTTCTTGACTTTAAGCCCATCTCATATGCTTGAAAAGACCCAATCAACTCATCAACTCACAATGATTTCACATTATTGCTTTCTTCGATAGCTGTGACCTTGGGTTGAAATTTTTCTGGTAAAGATCTAAGTATCTTGCCAACAATTTTAGCCTCAGTATATTCTTCACCAAGCATATAAGCAGAGTTATTAATTTCACAAAGTCTAGTATGAAATTCACTAACAGTTTCTTCTTCATGCATAGCTAAGTTTTCAAATTTAGAAGTCAAAGTAAGCAACTTAGATTCTTTAACCCTTTGAGTACCTTCATTCTTTACCTCAAGGATATCGCAAGCTTCTTTTGCAATGGTGCACTTTGAAATTAATCCGAACTGTTGAAGGCTGACAGCATTAAAATTAGCATTGATACCTTTGGAATTCCATCCAGCTAATCGGTATTCAACTTCACTCCACTATTCTAGGGTTTCTCAATCTGCTGCCCAGCGTCATTGGCTGTTGTTGGGGGTGTCCAGCCATGAACAATGCTTATTCACACTCTTTCATCAATTAATTTGATGAAAGCTCTCATCTTGACCTTCTAATAAGAATAGTTTGCATCTTCAAGTAATGGTGGTTGAGTGACCGATCCTCTTGTCCGAAATCCTTCCATATCTGCAAAAAAAATCTAATCTACACTAATATATCAGTGTACCTTCTCTGATACTAATTGTTGGGTTTTGCAGCGTATGGAAGTTACGAATAATATAACAAAAAACTATAATGTAAATCAGAACAGAAATTTTACGTGGTTCGGTTATAACCAACCTACATCCACGGACAACAAGAGTTGCAATCCACTACGTTGTATGTGTTTACACTCGACTTAGGACTCTTTACAGTGATAGACACCCGCTCACCCATTAACTTAATCTATGTAAACTTGATCAACCCCTATCACAACCACAGTCCTTCACACACTCTTCTGACATTGTTCTTTCTGTCAGGATTATCTTAACAACACGCTGTTAAGAATAACATAACACCCGTAACTGCTACAGACCCGTAACTGGTATAGACACATGTGATTACTCAACTCCCTCAAGCTCACACGACCTATAACAATTAACCAAAGCTTAAAGCTTTATACAAGACATAAGAAACAAATAAAAAATGCACTCAAACTTGCTCTTGATTGCTCTCTCTTAATTTGTGTTGAATGCCTTGAATGTCTTGAATCTAAACTCACACAACACACCACATAATCAGTATCCTCCGTTATGTAGAAATAACTTTGTATATATGGTGATATGCCTGGACGAAATCTCCTAAAAATCCTGTAAAAATTCTAATCAAAATCATACTAGGATTAGGAGAAATAAAATAGGAAGATATATAATTAAACTCCTAAAGGAATTAGAACAAATAAATATTCTCCTATTCTAATTAGGATACAAGATACTATATCCTAATCTAAAGAGATAATTAATACAAATATAAACTTCCTATTTCAACTAGGATTCTAAATCCAAACTTATCCTAGTTTAATTAAAATTCTCCTAATACAAAACATCTATATAAAGTAAATGAGATTAGGAAAATATCCATATTTAATGTTTTTATCACATGATGACAAATCACTCATGTGCAATGCACATGCCACGTCTAGAACCAACAAATAGTATAGCTTTAAGTTATAAAATTTATATACATATATTTTGATACAAAATCAATAAAAACGAAAGTATTTAGTTACATTTCATATGTTGATTCAAAATCAATTGAAATATATGTATTGATATTTTCTACTTATATAAAAGAAGGATTAAAAATGTCAAATCTAACTTTTTCTAACTAGCATCTAACATGTGCAGTCCAAAAATTAATAATAAGCATCTATCAAAATGGCATTTCAACACCCGGCACTCAATTTCAATCTTAAACCATGATTCAAGTACAAATTTCAATTTTTTTTGCTCAAAATCAAAGAAATAATAAAACCCATTAATGGAACCGTGAAAGAGAATGATAGATCTACTTACTTGAGATAAGTTTGTCAAGTAATAGAAATTATACAAGTAAAAATCTTAAATAAAATTGGAAAAAAATAAAGAAATTATTAAGATAATGGATATAACCTAGTAGGTGAAAGAAAATTGAGAAAACAAGAAAGAGATAGCAAGATTTCTGATTATTTACCTGAATTTTGGTCCAAAGAGAAGATGCTTTTCTAGCTTAGAAGTAGTTGAGGATAAGAAGGGAAAGAGAACCACCAAGCCATCTGTCTTAATTAGTCCCTGTCCCAGGCTATCCCATGGTGGAGAATGGGATTGAATAGTCCTGATAATTTGGTCTTATTTTACTGTTAAGACTATTAAGTCCAATCCACATAAATCATCAAACATGAGTCCAAAATAATTAATCTTTATTTTTTGTCCAGTCCCATGCTAAGCCCATCTTCCAAATTGAGTCCTAAGTGTTTTAGGTTATAGCCTTTTGCATGATGTAAGGCCTTTTTTGTTTACAGTTCACGGACTTTGCATGGCATGTTGCATGTTACATGTTGCATCTGTTTTATAGTCTGTAGACTTGCTATGATAATGGCCGAATAAGATTGTATGGCCATGTTTTGGGCCACTTATCTTAGCCCATTGGGCTTGAAATTTTCAGGCATCAACAAAAATTAAGAACATTTAATTTTCTGAAAAAATTATAGATAAATTGTCTTAGAAATTATTGGAATTTTAAATTATTTTAGTATTTTGTTCAGTAAGATTATTATGTGAAAAATATACACAACTAGCAATTTGTAAATATGCCATAGCATGATCCTCATCATAGTAGATACTAGTTTGGTGTGGTTTTTTATTACATTAGCTCAATATTACTTATGTTTGTCATATCGACGATTATTACCATTTTATCAGCACATGTACCACATTAACAATGCATAGTTCAAGAATAGGTATTATATACAATTTCTAAATTAGCAACATTTCAATAAACATTTCTTAAGATCGTAATGAAAAGCATGCGATGTACGTTATTTTAGAAATGTAAAATTTTAACATGAAATTAGTTTATGTACGAACTCATAAACTTTATTTCAATATACAAAGTATATATTCAGTCTTTGAGCTCTAGTGCCGACTCTTTTCCTACGTTGTTCGTATCTTTTTTAAGTATTAAGGTCATATGATGTATAAAATAGAAAATCTCTTTTTTGGGCATCTTAAGTTCCTTATATTTATGCGTACTTGAATCATACAATTATAAGATCATCTTGGACTACCCCAAGGAGTGGGGAGGGACGGATTTTATCAATATGGCTAAAGTTTAACATGGCTAAAGTTTAACATGGCTAAAGTTTAACTTGTTTAATAAGTATACTCTTGTGATCCTTGTATTTAAATATACAAAAGAAGTTCTTTAATTAATTTACAACATATAATATGCTCATCCACTCACACGCAATCATCATGTCATTGAGTTTTTTAAAGAATAAGATTGAAAATGCATGATCTAATTACACATTAGCGGAAAGTTGTATATGGTATTCTACATGGACATCATTATATTGCATTTCAAGATTTTAGTATTCTCTTTCACCCCCATCAATCATACTTATTATATGACATTTCATTATTTCATTTCATCAAAAAAAGTAAGCAGTCACATTGTTCAAGAGGCAATAATTATTGTCGTTGTTTTGATTTATTGTCTTCAATGTTCTAGACCGTTAAATTTTACAAAATAAGAATATCATCTAATCAATTGAAGCAGTTGGATTCGCTTGACTTGTAAAGAAACCTGCTTACAGGTGAAATTTCTGTAAGCTTTTCTCAATTGGATTCTCTTTGTGTCTTGGACTTCTCAAACAACAACTTGTCAGGTGAAATTCCATCAAGCACTAAGCCACAGAGTTCTGACGCTTCTTCATACATGGGAAATCCTAACCGTCGTAGGTCACCCCTTCCAAAAAAACAATGTCCAAGAGATAAACCATCTCAAGATCAAGATGTTGCATTAAGCGACGATAGAGATGGGTTTATAACTCTGGGCTTTTATGTCAGCATGGTTCTTGGATTCATTTTAGGCTTTGGGGAAGTTTATGGTACTTTATTGTTGAAGAAGTCATGGAGATATGCTTATTTTAAGTTTCTAAACGAATTGAGAGATAAGCTCTACGTCTGGCAGCAATGTACATGGCCAAATTGCAGCAGAAACTAAGAAGCTATTTACGTTGGTAATATCCCTGCCATTTGGTTAACTTGCCTTATCATCTATTTTAGGGTAGAGTCTTGGTTGTGGATGAAATCTATGTTTTCTGACGTTATGCTTTTGAGCTAGCTTTACGGGTGTTGTTTTAATCTAATGTTCCCTGTAACAGCTGCCATACCAGGAACAAATCTCTGGCGTTTCTTCTAATTAATGAATGACAGAGTGGGCATTGGAAGCATAGCGGGAGATCATGTGTGTTGTAAGGGGAAGCACCCTCATTTCTCTTGATAAAACTTGTCAGGGACCAGTCGACGACCTAGTTGTCGTATACTTAGTTAATTACGTCCCCGTTTAGATGTTCTAAATCAGTTCATATACTTATTATCAAGCTTTTTGTATATCTACAAAAATACTCTTCCTATTCATTTTTCTAAGCATGCATATATGTGACAAACGTTTCAAAACGAAGTTGCAAATAATATATCCAAATCATCCACAATTTTCACTAGTCTCATTTGATATTTGATTTCCAACCAATACCATTAATCCCACATTAAAAGCTTGAAGCAATGACATACTTCATAAGCAAATGGGTCAATAACTTGATTGCCATGATAATGGAAGCTTCACGCCAATGCCCTTAGCCTGAAGTTGTCCGTACGTAATCGGATTCTTGAATAAGCATATATAACATCTTTTGTTACAAAGAACAAGATAAACGTAGGAAGGATTTTCCCTTCTAAAGAATATTAAAAGATAAAGATCTGAATAGTAATACTAAGAATTTAGAAAATTACCCCTTTATATAGCAGATTCCAAAATTTTAATTATTTAAAATTTAAGACCAAACACTTGAAATCAATTTTATAAAATTTGATACATATAATGTTATCTTCAGTAGCAGTGCCCCGTGGCAGCCAGACAATTGCGTGCAGCAAATATAACAGTGTACCGTTATGCAGAAAATGCTCCGGATAACAAACAAAAATAGAAAATAGAAACTTTTGCTCTGTCAATTTAACAGATTTTTATAGGGGTCATCCGTCAACCTCTCAGGTTTGGTGAAATTACACAAACTAATTCTAATTTCAAAAATAACAGCAAACCCCTTTTCATGAAAACTGACATATACCTTATGTAAAAATAAAAATAAAAAAAAGAGAGAGATTATTATAATCACAAATATATTTTAATATTTTATCATGAAAACTAATTTAATCATAATCCTTATATTATAAAAACTATTCCTCATCGATGATATAAATTAAAAGAAGATTAAGATTAACAGTACTTTTAAGAAAATTATAATCGACAACAAATTCATAGTAAAAATAATATTATAAGGAAATTATAATTTATCAATTGATTCCTACCCATCAATAGATTACAGAATTTCAACTGAACTAGTTATCCAAAAATAAAAAACAAAATATATCTCCATTTTCCTTAAAAATAAAAAAAATCATCTATTAAAAAATAAAAATAAGTGTGATCCACACTCACTACCAAAAAAACAT
Organism: Boswellia sacra; assembly: GCA_013180625.2. Taxonomy (NCBI): domain Eukaryota; kingdom Viridiplantae; phylum Streptophyta; class Magnoliopsida; order Sapindales; family Burseraceae; genus Boswellia; species Boswellia sacra. Next base: position 493,125 of record SNVD02002702.1, read on the forward strand.
TATATTACGTCACCCTATCTACGGCAGTATTAAATTACTGACATAAATGGTTTAAACATGCGACACCGCTCTTTGAATATGGCGGCAACAACAACCGACGTTTTGAGTTACCATTTTATGCTTCATTCTCTTTTTAAAGAAGGGACTTTCTGTTCTCTATTTTAATCTTTTATTCTGATAATGGTTGTCATTGCAAATCCCACTTTAATATTCAGAGCCTATTTAAGAATATTTGACCAAATTTTATATGTCAAGAATTTTTTATATTTAGCTTTCTAATACCTCGAAAAATATACAAAACTCTAAACTCTAATGAATAAATTTTGAAATCCGAAAAGTATCACTCGTCTCTCTCTCCATTTCTCTTTCATACTTTCATATTAGATCAGATACATCACTGTCAGGCACTGCAAAAGCGAGATCGAAGCACATGGTCTAGAGCTTTCGTCAAGATTTCACCTCACACTTAGTCCAACATCGAAATCGCAATCTCCATTGGCGTCTCCGTCCTAAGCGCTGCATGGTAGCCTCCAATTTCTATTTTGTACCGCCTTATACACAATTCCTTTATTCATATATTAGCTTTTTCTTCTGAATTGTGGGTAGCGGAATCTAGTAGGATATAGATGCCTAAGATGCCGACTTTCTCCTCTCTCTACTGTTTGTGTTTGTTATGTTATATAATTGATGCCTTTTCACGTTTTTGTTCATTTGAAAATACTGTAAATATATAGATTTGTGATTTCAAGATCAATTCTCCAGTGTAGACCATATTGTTGTGAGTTAATTCTCTTCACTCTGACTCCCTTTTTCTCTAATTTTTCTTTTTTCTTTTTGCATAATATCACAAACTTTATAGTTGTATATTGAAATGATTTCTCTTTTTAAGGCATGCTCTGCGAGAACCTATCAACCACATTGTAAGTAACTTTTTAGCCAATCTATAATAGATAATAATTAAATTTATTATCTAGTGTGAATTAATTAAATAAGTATTTCTTTAATTTTTAATATTAATATCCTGCATTCAAATCGAGTTCTTAGGGACATCTAGCTCTAGATTAGAAGTTAATGTTCCTACTGAAAGCAAAGTAAAAGATATTCTTAGTTGCATTAGTCATCTAGCAATACAATGTTTTTAACTTGTACATCATGAATTAGCACATTTCATATATATTGTCAAAATTTAATTTTATTGGCAGGATTCAAGAGAAAACTCGAATCAATTTGCACTTGTCTATGTTTTAGGTAATTAAAATATATACTGCAAAAGTTTTATAGAGGGTCTGATCATATATTTATATAGAGATCAGTTTTGTGGCTTAGCAGAGACCATTGAAAAACTCTTTTATGCAAACTTCTAATTAAATGTTTATTATGCTATGTGAAATATATTAGATATAATATCTCATTAGATTTTCATGGATGTTTACTTTTGGGTTTGAATGTCCTCTTTTGGTTTGTGGAAAATGTTTTGTAGCACAACTAGAAAAACTGAAGCAACTTCTGAAGAAATTGCTATGATGAAAGAGCTAACTCCATGTACAAGAGACTGCTTAGGTTCATTTGGAGAGTGCATGTCCACAAGGCTTTTTGCAACATGTTTGAATAAAACTGGGGTTAAAGCTTGCCAAGTATGTTGTCAACCTCTATGTCTATGTACTCGTGAATGTATAGCCATTGACCAATTTATATTATTAAATAACTAATTTTTATCCTTGGAATTTGCATCTTTATTTTCTTTTTCTTCTTCTCGTTTTTCCCCTCAAATTGTTTTAGAAATTTCAGATTTCAATCGACTCATGTTCTCCCATTTGCCAATGTTTCCTGTAAAATTATTTAAATGAGAGCAGATATAACTCTTTCTTTTTTTTAGCAGGATGATGCCCCTTCGATATTGGTTTTATAACCTTAAATGACTTTACTAATGCTGATATTTTGGAAGCCACTTATCTAGCTGATGCTAAGAGGTTACATGGCGATGTATCAGTGGTCCTGCAATTCCAGTTGTTAGTAGTTTCCTTGGAAAGGTACCTCAGCTAGCTATCTGCTTCGAACATCTTAGAAAATGATTCTTCTTTAATAACAAAGAAATAACAAATAGCAGGACAACTGGGCAGCCATTGATGCTACTATGAAAGCAAAATTTAATATCCTTGTTTAGTAGAAAAGGTAAAACTTAACTGAGTAAAGCAAAAAATTTGATTCCAATTTAGGTTTTAAAAATAGTAAATAATTCCAAAAGAATGCGAGGTTCTGATGTTTAGCTCTCCCAATTCATTGTTTTTGGGCCTAACCCCTTCAAGTACTCAGAAAGAACAAGTTCACAACTCTAGGTAGCTACCAATTCAACCAACATTTTTGGAGTTTGCATTGGGCATTTTTTGTCCAAAGCCCAGTCTTAAGTATACGACTTCAAGGAAAGGTAGCCCTTATAGCAAAAAATAACTGCAGGCCCATATTTTAAATGTTCTTTCAGTAGGTTTGACTTGAAAGTTGATAAAATAAATTTTATTTGATGTAAATAGAAATTTACCCTTCTCCAGAAACACTCATTGTCATGTGTGAAGCTTATCTCATCGATTCTCGTGTGAGCCTTGTCATGTATCTGATGTCTTATTAATTTTCTCCTCTTATTCTTTCTTTTCTTCCGCCTCTTTTTTTGCATTCTTATTCCATCTTTCAAAGCAAAGCAAAGCAAATTATGCTTAGTGGTTTTTGTTTTGTTTTTTTTTTCTGCTTATATCATAGTGTCTTCACCATGCTTTTTATCAACTACACAACTTTTCGGACTTCTCTCAGCTCTGCCTTGTTGAAGCCCTGGCTAGTGCAGCCACCTTCACTTGGAGGGTTTAATCAATAGATCTGGTTTTTTTCTTTTTTGGGTAACTGGATCTTTTGTTTAACTTTATTTTTCTTATTTCAAAAAGGGGTCTTTGGTATCACATTGCTTGCTTCATCGGTTCTCTTTTTCTTTTAGTTCTAGTAGTCTATTTTTTGAAATCTTGATGATATGTTAGAAGAGAGCTTGATAAAGAAAGCTATGTGGATTATGTGTTATGTTGTTTTTGTAGGGAGTGGGTGGATATAATAGAATGTGATGAGAGGGGAAAAAAGGAGGCTTTCATGGAATGAAAGCAGACTCTAATAATCAGCAGTTGCCATTGGGGTTAAATATTATTTTCTTGTTTATTTATATTTATTTGCTCTATTTTGTGTTTGAGCTGTCTTTGGTTTCTTTTTTTTTTTTCTTGTTCTTATTCTTAATAAGTTCTCATTTTCTCAGAAAACTCTTGCTTCTTCCTCTGTGTGATTTAATTAATCTGTAAAGCCTACTCATGGAAGCCTTGGTGATGGATTTGTTGAGCATCATGAAGTATTTGAAGGGCTGAAAGAGAAGGCTCAAAGATGAAGAGGCTTTAATCTGTGCAGATTTTAGATATTTGAGTTGTATTTTTTTAATATTAGAACATTATTAGAAGTCAATATCTTGTTATTGATATATATTTTTTTAATTTTAGATTTAAATTGTGTAAACTAAATTTGAAATAAATGAATTTAGATTTGTAAAAATTCTCTGCCGTTACATATTTGAGCAAAAAGGGAAAAATCAATACAATCTTAATAATATATAGCAGTATATAGATTTCAAGATTGACATCATTAACATCAGCAGGAAACTAGTCCTAATATTTTGGGGCCTGTGGTATATGGCTTTTTACGTCAGCATTAACACAGACGCAAAAAATATGATAAGCGGCCGTAACAGAGTAGAAACTAGCCGCAAATATTTTATGGCGCCCTTTACTTGGGGCAGGTATTTAGCCGCCGTAATGCAGCCGTATATAGGCTTTTGTGGCAGTAAATAAGCAGCCGTAAAAGACAATATTTTTTGTAGTACTACCGTAATTTGTTCATTGCTAATAAATTACAGCCATTTATGTCTCATTTTACCCTTACTTTCTCTAATCTAACATAGTTAACCTTTTTAGTCAATAGGGTTTATTGTTATTTGTTAAAACTCAGTTGATTTATTCTTATTTAACCATAACTGGGTGGGTTTGATTGTATTACCCACTTTTGATTGATGATTTAAAAGTGCAATAAAAATATACATAAGACTCAAGTTGTGTTGCTTCTCATATTCCTAACAAAAACTTTGATTTTGATGAAATGGAAGTAGTAATGAGTAGAAAGTCACTCCTCTTCCGAACCCTTTTCATTTTTCTTTTGCTTTCTGGATACATGGAAACTGGCTTTGGTTTCAGTTTAAAAAGTGAGGTAGATGTCAACATAAAGTGCCTAGAGAGGGAAAGACAAGCTTTCTTGAAGATCAAACAGGAACTGATTGATGACCATGGCCATCTCTTCATGGGGGAATGAAGAACACAAGAAAGATTGCTGCACTCGGACAGGCATCTCATGTAGCAACCAAACAGGCTACATTTTCGCCCTCAATCTCAACGTCAAATCTGCGTATGATTTGCCTTACTTGCCTTTGACAGGTAACGTTAGCTCTTCCTTGCTGGAATTACCACAGTTAAATCATTTAAACTTGAGTTCAATTGATTTTGGAGGACAACAGATCCCAGAGTTCGTTGGATCCCTCATCAAAAGGCTTCCTGACCTCTTCGATGCTAATTTCAGTGGTAGAGTTCCTTATCAACTTGGGGACCTATCAAGAATGCAATCGCATGCTCTCAGCTCTAACTTTGGCATCTATTTTGCCAAACTAGAGTGGCTTTCTCATCTCTTCTTTATAAGAAAACTTATTCTACATAATGTTGACCTCCTGAAGCAACAGATTGGCTGTAAGTAATTAGTGGCCTCCCTTCTCTGACAGACGTGGCTTTAGGAGATTGCAATCTCCATCGGTCAATCCTTTATCTATTTTCTTTATTAATTCTTCCACCTCACTTGCTTTTCTTAACCTCTACAAGAATAATATATCTAATTCATTACACCCGTGGTTGTTCCACTGTAGTAACAGCCTTGCTCATCTTGAACTTGGTAACAATACAATTTACAAGGCTTTATTCCAGACGACTTCTCTAACATGACCTCACTCGTGTATCTTTCCCTCGCCCAAAATTTAATCAATGGTATTCCAGGTTGTTTTAGGAATATCTTTGGATTGAAAACATTGTGGCTGGGATCACAACAATTTACAAGGTCTCGTTCTAGATGACTTCTGCAACATGACTTCGTTGATGTATCTCCTACTCTTTGATAATCTAATCAACGGTATTCCAAGGTGTTTTCAGAATTTGTATGGATTAAAAGATTTAGTGTTGGAAAACAACAGTATCACTGTACAGCTTTCCATGCTAATCTTCAATTTCTCGGGTTGCTTAAGAGGCAATTTAGAAAATTTTATTTAGGACATAACTCACTCAGCGGTCCACTGCCTGATTTTACCGGATTTTTGTCAATGAAAATCTTATTTATAGACAATAATCGGTTAAACGGGACCATACCCAAAAAGGTCGGACAACTTTCCAAGCTTGAGAGTTTTGGTGTCGCTTTAAATTCCTTAAAAGTTATGATAACTGAAGTCCACATCTCAAGTCTCTCCAGATTAACAGGCATGTTCTTATCTTTTTGACTCCCTCACTTTGAACTTCAGCACTCGTTGGATTCCTCCATTTTGACTTCAATATATTAGATTGGCAATTGCAAAGTGGGGCCTAATTTCCCAAAATTGCTCCGACCCCAAAATGCAGTTTCTTCTCTTGATATTTCCAATGCCGGGATTAATGTAGACACTGTTCCTGATTGGTTTTGGAACCTGTCTAATTATTTTATTTAAATCTTTCACATAACCGAATGAAAGGTATTTTCCAGATATATCAGAGAAGTTTGTTGGGTACCCTGGAAGTGATCCCCAGTTATAATTATCTTGAGGGTTCAATACCATCAATTCCGTCCAATATGAAATCTTTAATTCTTTCAAACAATATGTTTTCAGGACCCATTTCCTTCATCTGTCAGAATATAGGGAAGGAATTGGTTTATATGGATCTTTCTAACAATCAATTATCAGAAGAGATGCCTGACTGTTTTAAGGATTGACCACGATTAGAAGTCTTAAATTTCGCAAACAATAACTTTCCTGGAAAAATTCCAAGCAAGATGGATTCTTTGTCACATCTCGTCCTGCATGTGGCAGTTTACAATGTGTGTAACACTTTGTGATCCCCATAAGCCCTCAAGAGGTGGCCTCATGTGTGCAACACCTCAATCCACTGTCGGATATTGTCCGCTTTGGGTACATAGTCTGTCACAGTTTTGCTTTCAGATTTTATAACCCAAAAGGCCTCTAATTGCTTAAGAAGCTCACAAGACATATAAGCTCTTCATAGATCTTATTTCCAAGCGACATATGATGTTACATTCATTCCCCCTTCCCACCCCCCCAAAAAGAATAAAACGTCATCGGTTGATTGGGTTTATATCCATATAAAGAACTTATATACCCTGCGAGTTGCTTAAGCTGTGATAGGCCTTTTGGTTTACAAAGCTCGAAAGTAAAACCGTGACAGACTGTGTGTCCAAAGCGGACAATATCCGATAGTGGGCTGGGGTGTTAGGCTTCACGCATGCGCACGCATGGGAGCCACATCTTAAGACTTTGTGAGAGTCACCTCTTGAAGGTTTATGGGGAGCACAAAGTGTCACACACAATACAAAGTGCCACATACGGGCTGGATATAATAAATGTGGGTTTTTTTTTTTTTGGGGGGGGGGAGGGGGGGTGGGGTTGGTTGTTAATGTAACATCTTACATCGCTTGGAAATAAGATATACGAAGAGCTTATATATCCTGCGAGCTCGTTAAGCTGTGTAAAACCTTTTGGGTTGTAAAGCCTGAAAGCAAAATCATGACGGACTGTACGTCCAAAGTAGACAATATCTGACAATGGACCGAGGTGTTGACTTCGCGCATCTGCATGTATGGGGGCCACCTCTTAAGACTATGTGAAGGTCACCTCTTGAGGGTTTTTGGGGATCGTAAAGTGTCACATGTGGGTCAGGATGTGACAAATAGAACGTAACATCCGACATTGCTTGGAAATAAGATATGTGAAGAGCTTATATACCCCGTGAGCTCCTTAAGTCGTGGGAGGTCTTTTAGTTTGCAAAGCCCAAAAGCAAAACCGTGATGGACTATGTGTCTAAAACAGACAATATCCGACAGTGGATCGAGGTGTTGGGCTTCACACATACGCACGCATAGAAGCCATTTCTTAAGTGTTTATAGGGATCACAAAGTGTCACACGTAGTACAAAGTGCCACATGCGGGATGGGATGTGACAAATGATATCAGAGCCTAGCCCACGTGAAAGTGTGGGGTGTCATCCTGGGGATATAAGCCCAATCAAGTGGGATTTAATGTTGTGTATACTGTAGAATGTGGGCATTAGATTTACACAACAATAGTTTAACTAGAGAGTTGCCATCATCTATGAAGAATTGCAAAGAGTTGACTATTATAGATGTGGAAAACAACAAATTTTCTAGGATAATACCAGAATGGATGGGAGATAGTCCACCATATTTAATTATTCTCAATTTATAATCTGACCAATTTCATGGAAACATGCCCATTGAACTTTGGACTTCTCTCAAAATAATACTATAGGAGCATTACCAAATTGTCTCAACAATTTAATTGCAATCATTTGAGAAGAAAGCTCAAGTGCAACAATCGAACAAAATATTACAAAACATGGGGATAGTAATATGATGCAGTACTTAGGTTGTTATCAAGACCATATATTTGTAATTTGGAAAGGAACATATTTTGAGTATAAGAGCACTATAGGATTTGTAAAGAGCATCGATTTTTCAAACAACAAATTATCTAGGGATATTCCTAAAGAAATCACCAGTCTTGTCGGATTAGTCTCCTTAAACCTATCAAACAACAATTTAGTTGGATCAATCCTTACCCAGTTTAGTAAGTTAAAGTTGTTATATAAACTTGACTTGTCAAAGAACTTTCTTATGGGTAAAATTCTTGAAAGCTTTTCTTAGTTGGATTCTCTTGGTGTCTTGAACTTGTCAAACAACAACTTGTTAGGAAAAATTCCATCAAGCACTACACACAGATTTTTAGTGCCTCTTCATATATGGGAAATTCTCATCTTTGTGGGTTTCTTTTCCAAATAAATGTCTCTTGGATGAAGTAGCTCAAGATCCAGCTATCACTGTAAGTGATAATGAGGATGGACTTGTAACTCGAAGCTCTTATGTCAGCATCACTCTTGGATTCGTTATAGGCTTTCTAGGGAGTTTGTGGCACTATGGTGTTGAAGAAATCATGGAGACATGCTTATTTCCAGTTTTTAAACATATGAAGGAAAAGCTCTATATCGTGGTAGCCAAATTGCAACAAAAGTTGAGAAGCTAATTCACTTGATAATGTTAGTTGTGCAACCAAAGTTTCACAATGGCTAGACATAGAGACGATCATAAAGATGTAAATATGGACAAAATCTCTATTGGTATGAGGTCTTCTAAGTAGAATATAAAAACAAATCTATGAGGTCATGGTCCTAAAGTGGATAATATCATACCAATATGGAGTTTTGAGAGTACTATAATTTTAAAAAGTGATATCAAAGCCCAAACTTAGCTAGGAGAACGATGAAGGGAGTTGACCAAGGAAGCTCTCGAGGTGGGTTGATGCTCTGAAACTTCACGAACGTGTCGCTTCCTCATAGTGACGATGAGTAGTTGGGCCTTGATGGAGTAGACAAATGGACAATCGTTTAAGAGAAGGCCCGAAAAAATACCATAGACTTTTTGAATAAATCTAAAAGCAAATCCACGGCTTTAACCCAAAGTGAACAATATCATATCATCGTGAAGTTTTGCGAGGTTCATCGTGAAGTTTTACGAGGTTCATAGTGTTAATAGATAATATCTCTCCCATATGTGAAAATTGCTTTATCTATTTTTAGGGTAGAATATTATTGATACATATGGATACAATCTATGTTTGCTTATATTACACTATGATTTTTATCTTGTTTGTTTTTAGTTTAACTAATAGGTGTTGTTTTAATTTAATGTTCCCAGTAACAGCTGCAACATATATATACCACCAACATATTTCAGGCTTTCCTTCTAATGATGAATACAGTTGGCTTTGGAAGCTGAGCAGAGCAGGAACCATGTGTGTGGTATAGAGAGGCGTCCAGATTTCCATTTCGTCAAATCTGCATAAATAAAACTCGTCACGGACCATGCAATGAAGATATTGTAACATAAGTAAATTATTTATATCTTTGTCATTTTAGCACTTTAATTGCCTCTGAAATTTCAATTCCACCGCCAATATTTTCTAGTAATGATCTGAGTGTACTCTTATTATCTCTGCAATTGAATGGATTATGATTAGTGCGTCATTCATTAGTTATATTTTGTACAATCTTGCATTAACCCTTGGCTCTTTGACGCAATGGCATATACAGCGAATCTGCAGATGAAAGCACTCAAAACTGACAACTAACAGTAGTAGTGCGCAGGACCATGCTAAATAGATTTTGATAAAAGATACGGGTGACATTGTTAGTTTTACAAGTTTTAGGAGCGCCTGGTCATTTCACTTTTAAGAAAATAAATATAAAATGAATGAAAACGAAAATAAATGTAAAATGAATGAAAACAAAGCCAGAGGTGCAGTGCCAAGGGTGGCATTTCGTTTCCATTTCGGTGTGATTTGATTAGATTGGAGAGATGTATTTGAAGAAGGCGCTATGGAGCGAGGGAATATCGAAGCAGAGCACCTCTTCGTCGTCAACCCAACCAGAAACAGACCCACTTACAACAGCATCAACCACCGCAACAACAACGGCTACGGCTACTGCTACTATAACGGCCGTTAGTGAGCTCGTTAACTCTCTTTCGAAACAGAGAGTCTACCGCGAGATCACTCTCGCTCTCCGTAACGGTCTCCGTGACGCCCGTGCCGAGTTCTCCTTCCTCCGAGTACGCGGCCTCCGCTCCCTCCTCAAAATCCTCCGCTCCGTCGCCCAATCCGACTCCACCATCCACCTCTTCTGCCACTCCCAGTCCCTTCCTGATCTTCAAGGTTCTTCCCCATTTCAAAATTCCAGTTTGATTATTGTTAATTTTGTGGTTTTGAGCGTGATTGTGTTTGTGGGTTCAGTGGTTCCTGTTCTGTTCGAGCATTCGTTCAAGGAGTCGGTGGATGACAGAGTGACGAGTTTGGATCACATTTTCAGCGTGGATCCGATGAAGATTCGGAGCCCTTCCACGGACGGTGAAGTTGCGCTTGCGCTTCGAGTTTTGGAAGGTTGTTGTTTGCTCCACCGAGAGAACACTGTTTTGGCCCATCAGCACAAGGCAATTCAGGTCTTTTTTCTTCTTATATACATTTAAGTTATCAACACTCAGTCATTTGAGAAGGGATAATATTAATATTCAAGCTAATGAAATTGGGTTCTTGAATGATGTTTCAATTGGTAAAGTTACTATTGGGGTCTAGCTGTCTTGTCTTGTGTGTTAAATAGGATTCAATTTAATTTATCAGGAAACCAAACTTTGAAAAGTTAGAATTTCATAGGCCTGTGCTTTTATCTCATAAAGTATGGGGCTTGATTACCATTGCCTACCTACTCCTGAAAGGCGAAGACTGTAGCTTGGCTGCTCCAGTTTTGAACTCGAGTCTATTAAGCCGGTTATGGATTTCAGCTTATCAAAAATGACATGATAACAATGAGTAGAAGTTGTTTGATGAATAAGAGGTAAACGAGGATACCGAGAGAAGGGATATAGTTGGTAATGAGATGAAAGATGACAAACAACTTCAAGTGAAAATGTGACAGCTTAAATTTGAGTGGATTTTAAGTTGTTAGGTGTTAAAGATGTGGATTCTGACATTTAATCTTCAAACTACTGTAATTCATGCAGGTTTTGATGAATATACTGTCAACTCGAGGTGAACTTGAGCAAGGAGCATGCTTGGACGCTTTGATCTCAATAATGCTGGATTCTTCAGCCAATCAAATGGTATTACACCACCTTTTTTCAGCTGTTCTCAACTTTTCAATATTTACGCTACACCACTGGGCTTGTTGGATTTCCTTGCATCAATTTGTTGGCTGTAAATGTTATATCATCTTGGATTTGGGAGCAATTTAAAGTTTACAGACTTTAATTTGTTAATTCTAAATTTTGAATCTAGTTTGCTATTGCTTTATCTGCTTCTATGACCTTAGGTTCATATTGAACCATAATCTTGGAATTTTATTTGGAAATTAGTGATCTGAAATGTCCTCTACTTCATCCCCAGGTAGCAGAAAAATAGATTAGAATGAGAATGATACAACTTTGTCATATTCATTTTGGAAATATGTTAAGAGTTGGCTTAGAATCAGAGATCTATCACAGTGAAGTATTTTTGGTTATAACACAATTGAGACCAAATGATTGAAACAAAAAGGAATTCTCCCTTTTTTTATCAATATAAAAATAAATAAAATTAGTTAGCTAGCTCTGCCATTCAAACTTGACAAAAGTGGATCATGGGGGTTCAATTTCATATCTTTCATCAAATCCATTGATGAAACTAGATCCTCTTGAATTAAGTTTGTTGGGAACCTTAGGTGGGCCATCAGACACTTATCTTGAAGCTTAGTACAGATAGTATTTATGTTCCATCCCAGGAAAGAGTTTGCTTCTGGCAATTTTTTTTTTTTTTTGGAGTGATTAATCTTTGTAACATATGGATGTATGTTTACTTTTTTTTACCAGGATTTTGAGTCATGTAATGGTATTGAGGAAGTTGCGGAGCTCATAAGAGACAAGCAAGTGGATGAAAATCTCAGGTTTTTCTTCTTAATTAAATCACTTGCTCTTATTTTATTTTTTATTTTTAAGGATTATTTCTTTCAATGGTTATCTTGGATTTTGGTTTACAGTTCTTTTCGTAAGAGATAAGCAAGTGTATACTGTTTATTAACATTTGATTGTTGGAAATGTTATGTCTTATTTAGATTTGAGTAACTCGCATTGTTGTGTGAATTTGAAACTGTTAGTGGAATGTAGAAACCTAAACCAAAGAAATGTTCCTGTCACATGCTAGCTTGTCACTTTACACTGCTGTAACCTTAGGAAGTTTCAATAGCTGCATAGTTTTGGCCACTTCTGAGATACTCAATTTACTACGAGATTACAGTAATTATCATTAGAGAATTCTTTTGCTCTCATTTAGAATGGATCTTTAAAAAAAGAAATATTCTATGTTTTTGTTTGCTCCTCTCAATTTTCAATCTAACTGATGAGGTAACCCAGTGGTTCAAGAGTATTAGGATCTGCCACAGGAATTTGCTTATTGAACCCTGTTGAAGATTTTGCTGTGCCTTTTTAACTTGCATCATTGTCTTTAAACATTTCTCGTATAAGAAATGGGCTTCCTCCTACTAGGTTGAAATGTGGAGAATTCTTGCTATTACTTATCGGACATGTGAACGGGAGGGATGGGTCTCCCATGGCAACCATACACGATGATGTAAGGCGACTTCTTGGTGAAAAATCTGCTTCATTGATATGGGCAGCAAGTCAATTTGGCTCTACCCTTAATCCAGAGAGACTGACAGCTCTGCACATTCAAGCTCGCAGGGTTTTGGAGTCTCTAGATTTGTACTAAATCTAATATTGGAAATTGTAATCTCACGGTAATATTTTATTGTTGACCAGAGAGAAGAAAGTTCTGTATGTATTAAATTATCTGTTTGTTAGTGATGTTAATTATTAGGGAGGAATCTTGCAAAATATTGGGAATAGCCTCATCACATAATTTGTCTTGCAAGCGTTGTACTTACAGAGCCATTTCAAATTGTGTTTTTATGTTGAGGGTTAAAGTATTCAACGTGTCGTAAATCTCTTCTGTTCTCTCATGAGATGTATCGCCAGCAAGAAATGCATGTATCTCGTCTCTGTCCTCAATCCAACTGCAGCCTGGGATCTTATGGATCCCTCTGTCCTTCATTTTTTCTCTTATTGTTGATAGATCAGACCATCTCCCAGCATAAGCATATAAATTTGCCAGCAGAACATAATTTCCAGAATTATTTGGTTCCAGCTCAATGAGCTCCTCTGCCGCAATTTTTCCTAACTTAACATTGCCATGAATGACACAGCCTCCAAGCAGAGCACCCCACATCACTGAATCGGGTGTCATGGGAGTTTTCTTTATAAGCTCATAAGCTTCATTAATCTGTCCTGCACGACTTAAGAGATCAACCATACATGTGTAGTGTTTTAATGAGGGTTGCACATTATAAAACCCCATCAGATCAAAGAATTCTTGACCTGTCTTAATGGAACCAGCATGAACACATGAAGAAAGAGCGGATAGGAAACTCACATGGTCTGGTTTTAAACCACTTGCTAACATTCTTCTAAAACGATCAATTCCCTCCTCTCCGTGTCCATGCATGGCATATGCTGTAAGCATAGCATTCTGAGAAACCAAATCAGGTTTAAATATCCTCTTATAAGCCAGTAGGGCATGCACTAAACTGCCGCACTTAGCATACATGTCCACAAGGGCTGCTCCTATGTAGACATATGAGTCGTATCCGCATCTAATTGAATATGCATGCACCTGCTTCCCTCGCTCCAGTGTGGCCAAACTTGAGCAAGCTGATAAAATGATCCCGATAGTGTAAATATCAGGCTGATTTAAAGTCTGCATTTCAAAGAACAGCTGCATGGCTTTATCATGGTGGCTATTTTCCACATGACCTGCAATGATGCTATTCCAAGTATAAGCATTTGGTTGGAAACCATCTTCTTCCATCTTTTGAAGAAGATTTTGAATATTTTCAATCTTATTGCATCGGGCATAACCGGAGATCAAAGCATTCCATGTTGCTGTATCTCTTTCAGTTACTTCATCAAAAGCCATCTGAGCGGCTCCTAGGTCTTGACATCTACTATACATTTCAACCAAAGCTCCCCCAACAAAGGTGTTCGAATGTAGACCTACAGTGATCGCACGGGCATGTATCTCCTTCCCTAGTCCCATTGAAGACGTATCAGCACAAGCAGTTAGAGCACTTCCTAAAGTAAAAGAATCAGGTTTGATATCATCTTCCATTAGCAAATCCCTAAACATTCTCAGAGCTTCATCAAACAGGAAATTGTCAACATATCCAGATATCATTGAGTTCCATGAAATTAAATCTTTCCTGACACCTAGGTGCTCCATCTTATTAAATAGCTCCTTGGCTTCAGCAATATTACCATTGTCACAATATCCAACAATCATTGTATTACAAGAAACTTCGTTTTTAACAGAAAATTTTGAAAATAACTTTAATGCACTTCCCATATCAGCACACCTCCTATAGACATCTACCAATCCATTCACAACGTAAGGGTTACACATAAACCCATGCCGTGTAACATATCCATGAAATTCTTTCCCAAGGCTGAGTTTCTGTAGTCTAGCACATGAAGGAAGAACGCTTGCTAGAGTTCGGGCATTAGGTTCAAGCCCTTCTGCTTGCATCCTAAACAACATTTCAATGGCTTCCTCATCATAACCATTTTGTGCAAAACCTCCGACAACTGCACTCCATGAAACAAGATTCGGTGTTATATTATCCAAAGAGGACATCCTCTCAAGGAACTCCAGTGCCTCATAAACCACTCCATTGGCGGCACAAGCTGTGACAATAGAATTCCATGACACACAATCCCTTTCTGGCATCATTCTCAAAAACTTCTTAGCCTCATCTAAGCTTCCACATTTACCATACATATCTATAAGAGCATTACCCACATATAAATTCGAAACAAACTGATGTTTTATCACAATCCCATGAAACTGCCTCCCTAATTCTACCATTTCAAGACCACTACAAATCTTCAGGATCACCGGAAACACAAAAAACTCCAATGCAATATCTTCAAAAAGTAGTTCCTGAAAGAGCGAAACGGCTTCCAAACAAAACCCAAGATCCGCATGCAAGCTAAGAATGGCTGTATACGAATACAAGTTTCTAAGCGGCATTTTATCAAACACCAAATTCGCATCCTTCAAACACCCACATCGCCCGTACATCTGAAGCAACTTCGTTTCCACAAACTCATGCCCCCGAAAACCAGTTTTGAGGGTGTGAGCATGTACTTGTTTTCCCAAATTTGGGCACCTACAAGACTCGAGAACGGAAGCATATGTTGATGAATTTACAGGTTTGTCCAGCAAGGAGAGGTGGGCAAGGTTTACTAGTTGTGGTGGTGAAGTTTGCATGGGTTGGTGAGTCGTTGGCTTCAGTCTTTCTTGAAAGGAAATCCTGGTCTTGGTGGGCTTCTTGTGACTGTGATTAGTAATAGAATGTTGATGAAGTGGTGCTGGTGGAGATTTCAATGGTCCCAATATTTGAGTTTGTGCAGGCATTTTGCTTACACATGACAACTATAAGTGAAGAAGCAAAATAAGAATCCAATGACTCATCGAGGTCTCATTACAATTTGGGTTTCCCTACAGTATTGGGATGTCAAGGTTACTGTTGAGCTGTTTTTGGATTTAAAATCTAGTAATGGTTACTAAGTAATTAATTTTTTTTAATTAAATTTACAAATTCCCCTAATATTAAAGGATTAAATATGTGAAACGGGTTTTAAAAGGCACTAGAGAAAGGAGTTAGAAAACAAAATTTCGGATACAAAGTTTGTAAATATAATATTATTGGTAATTTCTTAGGACATATGTTCTTGTCAATTCATAAAGTGCATCTATTCTCACACGTAAGATGATCCATTATATACTTTTTCAAATAATTATTTTATTAATAGATTAACTTTAAAAAAATTAAACTTTCAATATAAGAAATTAAGGGTAAAAAAGAAAGGTGACAATATCAAAAAGTATCCATTAAGTTTTTACTTTATTTTAAGCAAAAAATAACTATGTATTTTTCATCGTTCACGTCCATGAAGTCGTTCGTTTTTCATCGATCATATGATGAAAATGATGTTTTGAGGGTTAAAAATTATTATTGAAAGACAACTTTAAAGATGTAATTGATGAAAAATATATAATCGTTATCCGTTTAAAATTAAGTCAAAATTTAATAATAATTATTGTATTTATCGCAAGAAAAATAATCCTATCTTACTTAACAGACAATGAAACAGAAGTTTATATTTAAGTATTTTTATTTAGCAGGTAAACTCAGGAGGATGGACACTTCAAATCCATCGAAAGTGAAGAAATTAAATTTTATATTAGGGTGTTGATTTTATACTAATAAATGTAGCTCAACGTACTCATTTAAATATCATCTACTTTGATTTGATGCCGACATTCTCATCATCTTATTGTCGGTGTCACCCATTTGAATGAGCTAAATCTATATCCATGCTATTGTCGTTGAAATAAAGCATATATGTTGACTTGCTTTAATGATTTTCAAAAAGAAATATTGTGGGTATCTCTAATATTATATTTTTTTAAAACTTTCGATCACTTCAACACCTTGAATGGATAGAATTGAATTTAGTTTGCCAAATCGGCACGTAATGCATCTTGAAAATGTTTCTATAAAATATTTCATTTCTATTATTTAAAGTGCTTCAATTCAATAATTTAAAGAAATTATATAAACACTTTGGTGTTATAGTAACCTTAACTACTTTGACACTAGACCCATAAATATTGTATAAAGTATATAAATTAATGCAATATAAAATGAATAAAATTAATAATTAAAGATAAATGAAATGGCAATAAGAGATTAACACACTAAATTACTTGAATAAACTTGTATATAATAGAAACCATACTTTGATAGGATGAAGTTATGGTGTTTTGATAACATTAATAAGTTTAAACACTAATTAGTGATATAATGAAGAGGTAGAATATGATTAAGATGGTAAGACATCAATCATGAACTTAGAATCTACACTTGAAAGTACCATCATTTTGAAAATTGATATTTGCTTCTATTTTCAAACCTCTTGATCTTCTCAAAATTATTCTCCTCTATCCTCAAAAGTCTCTTTCTTTACTTTTACACAAACCATTCCATATGGCACATCACCTCTATACAGCACAAATGATGAAGAAAAACTTTGGCAATTGAAAATTCAGTCTTACCGAGATTGGATGGAATGGGTTATTGCAAGGATAATCCTACAAAAAGAAATTGTCGTAATTGTGCCATTTTCTTATAGATTCCTTGATGATTTGAAAATGCAACACATTGAAAGCAATAGGCAACATTTGTCAAACACCTTCACTAGAGATATTGGAGACTAAATGGCTATTTCTCATTGACAAATTAACCATATAGATCTATGCAAACACACCTCTTATATAGATTCTTAATGTCATGTTTTGTATAATGCTTATTTGGTCTAAAATTTTATCCTATATTATTAGTGAAAATAAATGACATGGTTATAATATAAGTAAAGTAATATATGCATTTTTTTTAAATCTATCATAAATAGAGGAGATATAAAGTATTAAAAAAAATTCTACATGTACAACTAACTTATTTAACCAAACTCGTACAATTAAACTTACAATAAAGACATTGGATAGATAGATTCCAATTTATTTATTAAAAATTCTTCTTTTTTTATTTTTACCGAATAAACTTGTGTCATGTCAATTTTTATGAATTTTATTGTTTGGGTTGGGTTGATTATATCAAAATGGTTATACAGTTTCAATATAATATTTTATTTTATTTTATTTTTTGAAGATATAGCATAAAATATAGCCAAATTTAATTAGAGTTTTTTTTTTAGTTTTAACAAAACCCTTTTTTTAATTATTTAACCAAATTTCATGTCAAGTGAAATATATCTCTAGTTCTTAAAATACAAATATGTAATTTGACGGTTTAACATATTGTTCGACATGTACTCAACATCAATTTTACATTTTGTTATACATTTATTTAGCACTGTTTAATAAACATCTAATACACTCTATGGATTGTCTAACATTGCCTAATTATCCAGCAAACGAAAGGGATATTATGCTTAACAATTAAACACTTTGTTAGACAACAAAAAATTATTTTTTTTTAAAGAAATTATTTTCATAATTGAGATTTTATTAATAGATAAATGATGGATACATGTCTTCTAATCCCAATCTTCCATATTTGTTAATCTGGAGTTAAAAAAATTAATGACAATTTAAACAATGATGAGTTCGTTGATCTTATCTCTATATTGAACATATTTTCTCCGCAGGACCTACTATCAACTTTTTTTTTTAATATATAATTTTTTTTTGTTTTTTTGCCTATTATCAACATTAAGGAATTATTATTATAATAATCCAAATGTACCTCTCTTTTCACTAGTGCAGGCTTTGCAGCAAAATGAATCTAAATTGATTGAGCTGCTCCCCTTCAATTCCCAATGCAACTACCCATTTTTTTAAGTGTTGGGCAGCTCCACTAACACTTTAAATAGTTGAAATATTGAATGACAATGGTAACATAATAATAATAATAAAATCACAAACTAATTGCTTTTGTAGCTTCCATGCTAATAAGATTTTGGTACCTTGACGAAAGGAAAATCAATTATCTTAAGTTTTAATTTATAATCAATTAATATGGATAATTTGCATATAAATTTTGTAAAGAATAGGTAGACGACCAATTATCATATACAAATTTTAATTAATTCAGCGGTTCGTTTTTTTTTTTTTTTTACCCAAGAAGGACAAACAAAAGGAAAATAAAGCAAAATTTTCAGTGAATAAAATCAAGAAAATCTGCCGACATGAAGTTATTTTTGTGCAACACATTGTAGTTTCAATTAATTCTGAAATGACAATTTGTCTTTTTCTAATCTAATAAATTCTTTGTTAAAAAAAATTAAAAGATAAAAATAGAAAGTCATACTTCTAGATACATACAAAATAATATTATCTCCACTTATTTTCTAAATACACATTTCATAATAGCTAAATTAAGTCACTTGAAACAATAGTAAAATAATTTTTGATAAAATATAATCTAGTCAACTTTAGAATAAGATTTTTCTTTTTTTTTTGTTCTTTTTGAATTAAATTAAATATGGATAATTGTAATTATGTTGCATCTTTAGAATTAAGAATAGTTATATAAATCCTGAAACTTTTATCAAAATCATGCGTCTCCAATGAAATAACATAAAATTAAGAGTAATATTATACTTACAACTCATCTATAACCAACTCTTTATATAACTTGAATTGATAAAGTATCACTGGATAATTGACATGAAAATAAGTTAAAAAATTAAATGTAATTATCGAATCAGTAATATTTTGTCAACTCATGTTGTAGAATGAGTTGGTTGTAAATAAATTGTAAGTGTAGTATTATTCTAAAATTAAAAACTGCCCATCACACTATATATACCACTTATCACATCATCACATCATCTAGTTGATAAACCTATATTAAATAGACATTATCTATGATACAGAATTCAAGATACAATTTGAAAAGAGTATCATTATTTTAGAGTTAAATATGAAAAAATTAAAAAAATGAGTATTCCTCACAAATATAATTATGAATATGATTTTTTTATTTTTTTTTATTTTCAAAAATAAAATCATCCTGTACTTAACCGAGAGGGGAGATTTGATGATCCATATGTGTGAAAAAAAACGGCCGACATTCGATCTGGTAACAAATTCAACATGTGGTATAGCAAAATTTTGGGAAATCACATTGACAATTTTAGAAGAACATAAAGAAAAATTGATGGGAAAGGAAATGAATAGAGTTGGATTCCTAAGTTGGGCGAGAGGTGAAAGGGACCTCCACCAATATGGAATGGGGTGGTGCTCCTTCATTCACGGCTTTGAGGGAGCCTCAGTGGTGGACACCTTGGACAAAATAATAGTATTTTATATAACAATAAACAAAACCGATGGGAATCCAACCCTATTCTATTTGCCTCACTTGTACTACTTACCATAATCAAAGATTTACAACAGCACCCTTATTTTAAGGGTCAAAAACTACTGTCGATTCATATGTATATGAAGATAATATTTTCATCGATGTATTAATATATGTCAGTTAGTTTTAGAGACGTTAGTTTTCGTTCCGGCTGAAGTGCGAGAATCAAAGTTCAATTCACAAATCTCTGGATCTAAGTGATCAAAAAGTTTAAGATTAGTAATACTAGACTTACAACCCAAATTCTATAGTTTAATGTGACTTTTTATATGATAAAATTATATTGGACATATAATTTCTCTTATTCTTTTTTGTTTTTTTCTCTCTAGTGAATTTTTATTATGTAAACTGTCATATCAGGTTATAAAATTTAGATTATCTATATATCGTAGGTTTAACACTATTATAAATGATATATCTATTCAATCATAGGTTAATAAACTGATGATACTTTTTTCTTTAACAGTTTAACATTGTTAAAATATCATGATCATGAAAATATACTATATCGTTATACTAACATAATTGATGTATTATAGATTTTTTGCTAAGTGACGAGTTTAAATTTCAAACGAAACAAGAATGGAGATAATTATCTCTGATTATAATATAATAAAGTGGAAATGTAAGAATCTAGATTGATGTTAAATGAGAGGATTTGGGACAGTGGAGAGGGAGATTATTAATAAGGAATTAATTATTATGAATTCCTAAGCACGAATTCCGAGAGGAATGTCTGTAGGTCCCAAGAAGGACTAAAGAGGGGAAGTGCCAGTCAAGCTAAGAGTCTCTTTGTCTTTAAATATGAAAAAGATAGAATATGGGCAAGGGAAGAAGTAAGATTATTCATAGAAATAATGCACTATGTGATGCCAAAGTCTTCAACACTGAATGCCCACGAAAAGAAGTTTAGGTTGTGACGTTTTGGTGGGTAAAGGTTAATTTACTTGCCTCATATATTTATATTTTATAATTCTCTTTCCAATGTTATCGATATCAATAGTATTATTTTATAATTTATTTACAATTTTTTTTTAAACCATCTAAGTTGGCAATAGCGACGGATCTATGTTTGGGTCTAAGGCGGTCCGAGCCCCTCCAACCCAAAAAATAGGTTTTTAATAGAGGGAAGGAATTGCATATTTGTCCCATGTATATTAAAGTTTGATGTTAACCCCTCACGTCAAAAACTTTAAACTTCCATATTCATATAAATGATAATGAATTATTAATTACTGCATCACATTTTTAAGTTATATTATAAGTATGTTTTATTCTTTTCTTTATTTCATTATTTTTAGTATCTTACTCTTAAACAAAACTTGACTTTTTTATATTAAGATTTTCTTTTAGTTACCAAGGCAAGTCTACTTTTTGATTTTTCTTATCTAATGATTTGCTTATTTCAAAATATAAAATATACAAAAATTTCAACAAATTTTCCTTCAAAATTGAAGAAGTTACAACAAATTTTTAAGAACTTTGTACACTTTAGGATAAGAGGAGTTTCAGATTTGAAACTTTAGTGTTTATTCAACTTTTTTTTTCCGGTATGTTATTTAAGTAACATATTCATTGATTTTTATTTTGTTGATTTAGATTAATTGATATATATTTTTATTACTTCATTTTAAAAATTTGTATAACTGTTTATGTTTGATCAATGTTTGTAACCAATATATTTTCTCATACTTAAACTATATATATTTTGGACCATCCAAAACTAAAATCCTAGGTCCGCCCCTGGTTGACAAAATATTAGTGAATGGATAATTACCATATCATATAATTTAACATCTTTCATTTTTTTATTTTTTACTTCTCCAGTGGTACTTTGTCAACTCCGATTGTAAGAAAATATTGGTCGTAGATGTAGCATTACTCTACCAGTAATAGTACTAAAATTTTTTATTATTACTATTATTGTTTGTTGTTAGATTGAAATATTAAATAGAATCTAACTAATTCAAGGGGAATCGCTAGAATTACGGGTTTCTTAAGAAAAAGTATCACTATTTAAGATTTTTTTATTTTAAAAATTTGAATCTCTAGATTTCAAATTCAAAAGCTTAGCTAGTGTAATGATATTAATAAACTATCACTCGCTACAAGAAAATTGACCTTTAACAACGTACATTTTACGTTGTCAACAATTTTACGCAATATACATTTGTGCGCTGTTGTTCTTGGTATAATTTTAGACGAAAGTACGTCCAATAATCTACGATAAATTCATTATAGTAACAATCATCATGTAGTAATGTTATTAGATTAATAAAAGAGCCAATAATTTAGGGTTTTATCAAGAAGTTGGTTTGATAATATTGTAAAATCAATGCGAAGTTTATTCGAATGAGTAATGACAATCATCATTCAATAATGTTATCAAAATATACCTAATTCTATTATATTATCAACCAAACTAGTAATATTATCAATTTGATGGAACTATTACATTTAATTACTAAATAGTTGGTTAAATAATAATATCAAACGAGTAACTAGCATTAGATAATATATGTTGAATTTTGACTATTGACCAAATTCAATGGTGATCTTTTACTCTACAATGCAAGCTATAGCCCATCTTGGCAGAAATGGTTTAATTTTATCAATCGTTTACAAAAATGTTGTAATGAGATATCGAGGAGGAAACAACATCACAGTAAAAATTAAGTGTTATTGTACTTTGTAAGGACGACTCCACGAAATGAGAATTGTGTTGAAAGTTGCAAGTGGGAAAGCATGTGAAGGCATGGCTGATGGGGTCATTTATCCAGCACCTTTTTTCCTCAGGGTACTCTTATTCTTCTTGTTTGAGATCCTAATTGCTTCATCAAATTTGGTCTTAATTATGGGTGGAAGAATCTCAAGACCATAGGTAGTGGTGTACTGCTGATAAGACCTGACACAGTTCTGACCTATTGGCAAGCAAAAAGAAAATAAAAAGAGAGAGAGAAAGAAAGAAAGAAAGTTTTGCTGTAATGGATTGACAGCCATCATTCAACGGATCACTTAGAGCTAAAGGAAACAAAGATTCTACAACACATAACTAATCTTACCAATCAAATTCCATTACAAATCCCAGAACCAAATTTAATTAAACAAAGTCATTTTGTTCATCAAACTATTAATGCATGCTTTTCATAATACTATGTGACTAGCTTTAGCTATCCCTTGACAACATACCAACAATATAATATTTTTAATTTGGGCAGATAGCTAGCAAGCAAGACCAACTACTACACAAAGCACTTCTTTCTATGGTGTATCTCTGTTGCTGTGATTGAAGGAGGAAACATTTGAATAACCCAAATCATGCTCTAGAATCAAGTGATAATGCATGAGTCTTCTTCTTTGATATTCTGATTCTCTCTTTATAGTGTATTTTATGGCAACGCTCTGAAGCAAATCCAATAATTAGCTCCAAAGTACTCCAAACATCCACATTGATCACAAAGCATAGAAAGACTATACGACTAAAAGGCGCACTGAATTGAAGAGAAGAAAGAAAACCCAGACGTGCCCTAGCTAGCTATATGTTAGTTTTCTTTTATCGCTCTTAACACAAAGTCACTTCACCCATCATTGTGAATAAAGAAACAAAGATAAATCAACTACTCCTCCTCCTTGTTCATTCACGTTTTGTGTTACTGTTCATTTACCATGAGCCTCCACCCAACAATCCAGTCCAATACCCAGGTGTAGGCTCCGGTTGTCCTCCTCTATTCTGCTCAAAACTTGTTCCACTTGGAACCTGCTGCTGCTTTATGACGTCCCCAACGGGAAACAGAAGCCTTGCACCAGCCGCTTGCACTCCCTGTTGAAGACTCCCATACCCACCTTCAAATCCTTCCAGAGAGAAATTGAGACTTGGCTTGAATTCTTGCAATGGATAGCCAGTTGGGTATGTTGCATTGGAACCAGTAGGTGGTATGGACAAGAATGAAGTGAACCCTCTTGAAGTAATAGCAGACTTGAGCAGCTCCGTGGCAGTGAGATGATGATGAGTACTATTTTGATTGTGGGCTTTGTTTTCAGTAGCATAAGTTGGTGCACCTGGTGCTTCATGAGCAAGCTTAGAGATGCTACTAAAATCATCAGATGGAGGGTAAGCTAGGTTGAGATCCTGACCAGCTTCATGGATCTTAGGGTTTTGAGAAGCAGCAGACTGAGGGAAACTTGAAGGCGGAGTACTCAAATCACCAAACTTCTCTGATAAACCTTGTGATGGTGCTGCTGATGATGATAGTGATGATCTCTTGTTCTTCCTTGATCCTCCTCCCACAGGAACATTCCTCAGAGACCCTCCTTCAGTCCAATACCTTCTACAAGTCTTGCAGAAATATCTTGGCTGAGAGAGACTGTAGTTGTTGTAGTAGCAAAACTTGGTGTTAGTTGAATTGCACCTTGGACAGCTCAGAGCTTGATCTTTGTGAGGCCTTGAAGCCGCTCTCCTCTCTAACATAGACCTTGAACCTTCCATGGGGTGTTTGTTAACTAACCCAATTCCCTAATATTCACAAAAAGAAGAAAAAAGAAGAGAAAAAGACAACAAAAAGCCATGAGTTGATGATCCAACAAAAGCAAAAGTATGGTGGTGACTAAAAAAAATTGTAGAAAAGAGAGAAAGAAAGGTAAAAGGAAACAAATAAGAAAAAGAAAACAAGTGCAGCAGCAGCTTGCTTTAATACTTTGAGGATTACAACAGCAAAAAAAACAAATTATATTAACTTTTCAGGTCCTTTATCAGATACATATAGATATAGTTGATAAAGGAAAATAAAAATAAAATAGAAGTGGGAAGGGTACTTTCAAGAACATATATATGAAAGAGATCTTAAGCGACAGCAACATAAATTCAACTATTAGTGGGGGCTGAACATCATCTTATGGGAAAAAAATAAAAAGTGAAACTTTAGCTAGAGAGATGATCATCAATTAAAGCAAGAAGAAAAAAATTTCATTCAAAAAATTTCATTCTCAGAACACAAAAAAAGCTAAAAATAATATTCTAATTGGCTTAAAAAAGAAAAAAAAAATCCCATCTCATCAGCTGAGAAAAATATCATGATTTCAGGTTAGGAAAAAAAAAATGGTCTTTTCTTTTCTTTACCTGTGGCCACTGAGCAGTATCCATGGATTGGATTATTAAGGAAGAAAAGCTAGCTAGCAAAGTGAAAGGAAAAGATGATGGAAGTCTTCAAAGAGAGGAAAATCACCTACTTTTCTTTTCTACAGCAGCTGGTCTAAAAGCAAGATGATGAAACACTTTGAGGTGGTATCTGTGGTGGTTCCATGTGTTGGCCAACTATATGATCACTGTATGTGAAAGCAGGGGCATTTTCGTCTTTTCTAGCCCATGTTGATTATCATATGCTACTGTTTACCCTAACTTTGGACAATTTTATATTACATTATAATATATTAATTATATGATATTATCTCTTTGTGAGTACTCACTTCATTCTCTCAGTGCTATTATTCTTTCTTGCTGTCCTTTTGTGCATGCTCTGTGGACTGAAACTGGGCTCTTTTCTGACCACAGGATGAACCAGTAAAGTGTGGATGATTGATTCTTCTCCCAACAATTTCCTTGCAATTTCTTCCATTCCTTCCCTTTCCATTTTCTTCTTTCAATGTAAGAAACAAAAGAATTTACAAATTAAAGGCTGCACCTTTAGTGTCAATCCAGATTCTTACACTGGGTGAGTGGTTAAAAAGGAACCTTGGAATTTTTAAACGAGTGGCATTATATTTATAAAGTTGATGCCAAGATACTCATTATTTATCAATATTTATTACATTAATTTTTTAATATTTTGTTTTCTATTCATTTAATATCATATCAACTTTAAGTACAAACTTTATAAATATATTATTATTATTTAAAAAAATTAAATTATTATATTTTATGCTTAGAAAATCTTAAAACACGGATTATTAATATCATCTATGTACCTATTTAATGAGAACACTTGGCATATTTATTCATCTTTTTTTTCTCTTTTATCTAATTTCTCATGGTTATTGTTGAACAAATTCAAAGTGAATTATATTATTAGACAAAATTGCGTATATAAATTTTCCGTCTAAAATTTTCTCATTTATTTTGTTTATGTCCTGGTTCAATGTATGATTTTGGGGAATTTGAAGTTTATGACATGAAATATATTTGATCACATATACAAGGTGACGTATTGGACTGTGAAGCCTCGTTATCGAAACTATAGATGTTGGGATGTTGAAAAGAAATAAATTGGAGAATAAATTTGTAAACCGCTCATTGATTCAATCCTTTTTTTCGTATTTAAAACGTTATAAGCAATTTGATCATGTCAAGTGCTCGTCAAGTGGTCTGAGCTGATCTTGAACAGGTTAAAGTTGGTGTAGAGCCAGTGCTCAGTTATCCAAAATATTTCAAAAATGCTGTCCTCTCTATTCAAAGAATATTCCATTAAAATGAGACACGTAAACAGATAGATAAAATCTAGAGTGCAAAATTTTATTTATATAATTAATTGGTTTACGTTAATAATTGCCAAAGATTTTTACAGAAAACTGGGTACGATTCATTATTTTTTTAAATAAAAATTGTAAATGGGATCAAACCAATTAGAGAATTTGAGTCCATTTATTTGACAAAACTACTTACATGAGTATGACATATCACATCATCACATATATCTACTGTACTTAGCTATTCATGTTTTGCCATTTCTTTGCAAGCAATTGAATTTTCTGATTTTTTTTTTTAACTTTTAACATTGATTTGTTCCCTCATCCAAATTTTTATCAATTTACTTTGTTTGTTAAACTATAATTTCAACAATTATCAATCCTGATATGATAATATATAATTGGATAAACTTATTAAATCATCAAAGTGATCCTTTGAGTCTGTCCCATAATTTATGATCGATAAAGATAATGAAGATTTAAAAATTTCACTTGAGAATAATTTAAGAAAATATAAACTCATTCATTAAAAACAAATTATGAGATTTCATCATATCATAAGAAATTGTGTAACTTTTAGGGCCTAGGACTTTAGCATATTAAACATCAATTTAAGAAACTCCACATGTTTTAAAATTATCACAAAATCTCATAATTAGGTTAATGTATGTCGTGATCAAATATGATAATGTCTCTTATGGCTTTTAAGAATTAAAAGACAAATGTTGATAAACTATTTGCTATTGTTTAGCCTAGTTTAGAATCGAGTCCCCACATTTGTCAATAAAAATAAGCATTTCATATCTCAAATTTTGCATTTGCTAGGTGAAAAGTATTTTAATTATAAATTAAACAAGCTGGTAATAACTTTAACGTTTATGTATATAATTAAAAGTACATGTTAAGAATATAAAGATGATAGATAACAACAAACTACAAATGATATGAAAACCATTATTTAATACTTATCAAATAAGGAAATAATTAATGTTAATAATCACTTTGACTTCTTTTTAATGGTAAGTATTATACGTTGTTTTACTATTTTTAGTTTCTTGACTTACCCTACCTGATGATCATGTAAAATAATTGGAAACAAATTTCTTTATATACTCCTTCCAAAACAATTAAAATTAAAAACACCATTACTGCGAAATCACGAGAAGTTTATACTTCTTGGAAAAATAAAAAAATGCTCCAAGTTTAAGTATGGATTACAAAAATGATTCTATATCTGAAAATTTGCATCTCATGACCATTCGTTGAGTATCAAATATTATCTGTTAAATGTCAGATGTTGTCGGACGCATCCATCAAACACTGTTAGACATCGAACAAGGTCATAATATGTAAATTTTCAGTAAGAGTTATTTACCAAAAAAGCTTATAATTTGTGTTATTTTCTCCATTAATTTTCCTTAGTTTATTTGGTATAGATCACGAGAAGCACTTGTGTAAACCTCTGAGGGTACATAAGGCTCCCCAAGTCTCGACCGCATCTATTGCTCTCATGCTCAAACTTCCTCCCTGCTGCCCTCTCAATCTCTAGCTCGCTCAGCCGTTTTGGCGACTTAAGAGAGATGGGTTCACCGAGGCCCGATCAATATGCCGCCCCTAATAAAGGAGCAATAACCCTTCAGTTCAGTACATCGATTGAAGTAGCTCAGCTACAAAGAGGGACTGCTTGATCATTAGTTGTCTCCTTGCTCATATTTCCTGTCTCAATCATCAGCCTCCTTTTGAGCTGAGGACAGAACTCAAAAGGCTTCTTTGTTCCCTCGACAAATTACAACATCAGAAGCTGCCCCTGCATCCATGGCTTTCCAAGCCAAAGCTGAAAATAAAGTTAGATGCCTGTTGCTTTCTGTTCTCGGTACCAATGCCAAACGCTTGCGCTTCTGTTCAAGATGCCATTCCTCCTCTGAGACCTCCCAAAAAAAAAAAAAAAATAGCCACTTTCACCAAGCTCGAAGCACCAAATTTTCACCTAACTTTTCTGCTATTCACTCATTTTACTTAGAAATCCATTCCATGCATTAATCTCTCCGTTAGCATTATCCACCTTCATAATGTAATATCTATTTTCACTATTGCATATATTGCACCAATTGGTGATAGGAGTCACATTCCAATAGTGGCAAGCTGAGCTGATATACAGGACCAAAAGCTTTTAAGGAAAAATAATAATAAACAAAAATCAACCAGTTAGGCAACCTTAAAAAGCTCAGGCCTGGACATGAAAAAGTTTGCATTACTTCACGCTAGCCCGTAAAGGGTTTTTGTAATCAACTAACTTCATGCATCCCAAGATCATTTGCGATTTAAATATATTTATATTCAACATAGCAATTAAATAATTTATCCACACTATCATTCTTTAATATTAATTGGCTCATGTGGCTTTCTCTATAAATTAATTAATATATAGCTTATCCACTTCTGATCAATTTAAGGACACTATCATTCTTTAATATTTGGGTCATCAAGTGGGACTCTCTTTCTCTTTAGTGATAATTTAATATTTATTCAATGTCCAACAAGCTGGAGAGCTTATTATATATATCTTGCAAACTTGAATTTTTATTATGATATTATATATAGCTAAACAACTTCGATAATTAAAATTAAAAACCCTCAAATTTGAATCTAAAACTGACAATCATTAACCACAAAAGATTAGAACTTAAAAAAGTAACAAATTGATATATAGCCGAAGAACACAGAAAGCCAACATATGCATTAATTTTCGGGCTTAATTTATTTATTTATTGAATAATACTATAACTACAACTTATTTATAACTAACTTATATTACAATTTGAGTTGACAAAATTCTACTGGAGATATAATTACTCTTATTTATTTTTGTTTTTTTTCTCCTCTAATCAATTTTTGTCAACTCAATTGTAAAAATTGTTGATTGTAAATAAATTATAGATGTAACATTATTCTTATTTATTTTGGTTCACTTGTGTTTTTAATATGTTTATGTCTTAATTATTTTAGGATTTAAGTACAATAAATGAGGCCAAAAATATTACAATGGTCTTTTGGTAAAAGACATCTAACCATAACCCCAATCCCAGTATATATACTTCAATGGGCGAAGGTAGGGGACTTGACTGGGCTCTAGCCCGGTCCTCAAACATTTTTTTTAATTAACAATATTTATGAATTATTTTAGAAAAACAAAATTATATAGGTTATTAATAAAAAAATAAAAAATTTACCCACCTCAAATCTTAAAGATATAATATAATATCTATAAAAATAGTAAAGACTACTATGACATTTGAAGAAACTATTCACTTATGATCCAAGTTATATATTTATCTCCCTGTTTAGATGTATCTTATAAATTAATCTTTTTTAGTGACGGTGAGTTATTATTACTTATTTTATAATATTTTAAACAATATGAATCATAAGATTATATTACAGTCAAAGATTTAACAAAAAACAATTATTTCATATTTGAATATAAAATGACGTATAATACTATTGCAGATTCACCAAATTTTTTCAAGCTTCTCAAAAAATATTCATGATTACACCACTACATATATTTCCAAATATTTATTTATTCAACTATTTTACAACATAGTGCTGCTGTTTTGAATCTATGATGCCAATCTTACTTGAGAAGGTTGCTGATCTTCGTTTTATAATTTCTTCAAAATCAATTTGGCACCATATTCGGGAAGAATATGAAGAACTGCAAAAGGAGCATGCACATAGTTTGGTGATAACTCAAACTCGAAGTTCCTTAAAATTAAAGCCAAAGCCATTTTTGCCTCCATCAGAGCAAAATGTTGTCCAACGCAAATCCTCGGACCCAATCCGAAAGGGAAGTATGAACCTTGACTCTTTGTTGCCTTTGAAATGCCTTCCGAAAACCTCTCCGGTTTAAACTCCTTTGCATCTTCTCCCCATTGATCCTCATCATGCTGAGACTGAAGAACTGGCAAGCGGATTTCAACTCCAGCCGGTAATGACATGTTTCCAAGTTTTGTTTCCTTCGGAACATATCGAATGAGAAAATCTAATGGTGGGTACAATCTGAGCACTTCGTAAAATATCATTGTGACCTGAGCATAGAAATTTTAATATTTAATATGCATGGTAAAATCAAATACCAAAACAAAATTAGAAACATTTTTTTAAGGTGATACTTACAACTTTTAATCGATTCAATCTATCAAAATCAGGCTCTTCATCATTACCAAAGACTTGCAAAACCTCTTCTCTTGCACGGGCTTGCCAATTTTGATGCACACTCAATAAAATCATAGTCCAAACAACCAAAAGTGCAGTGGTCGATTTGCCGGCATGGTAAAAGAGCTTACACTCTTCAATTACATCATCCATAGTGATTCCAACACCCTCTTCTTCAGTTTCTTTAAAATTAGATTCCAACAGTATACCTAGCAAGTCAACTTTTGTACCTTCACCTGCTCTCAGTGCCCTCTCTTTGTTCTTTATGATACTCATCAATGAGCCTCGTATTTCCTTGTCAATTTCCTTCATTCTCTTATGCCTCTTTGTAGGTACATGACTATTTACACACACACACACACACACACGCATATATACACATATATATAAGCAAAATCGAAAATAATTTAGAATGAAATGACATAATATGAATGTATTTATGTATATGAATCAAGTGCAAATAAATTGCATTGCACTATATATGTCTACATACCTCCATCCGGGAATGCAAACTGACCGTGCAACATGTGCCAAATGCTCAACTTGTTCGTCTTGGAGTTGGAATATCCTTTTCCCTTCTTCATAATTGCTTCCAAATGCTGCTCGAGAAATCACATCACTCGTCATATTTAAGAGCTCAGGCCATACATCCAACTCAAATGATCCTTCCACAGACACCATTTTCTCCCACTGGCTAATCAACTTGTTACAACATTGGTAGAATGCAGGTATCATAAGCTGCATGCAACAAATAAATTAATTTACAGAAAGGAAAATAATGTACAGAATACATTTTACGTTTGGTACATATAGATATGTACCTTCAACTTCTCTTGATGGAATGCTGGGTTGACAATCCTTCTATGTTTACTCCATTTCTCACCTTCATATTGTGCGATGCCAAGTGCCAGCAACGGGGAAAGAGGGTGCGGTGGGGGTTTCGAAAAATATTTGCCTCTGGTTAATACCTCTTTTATTTGGTCAGGATCCATGATGGTCACCGAGGGTGTCGGGCCAATCCACATAAAAAAAGGAGTCTTACCTTCATTTTTCAGAAACATGCATATACAGATATTAGTAGGAGATATACACATCAACTTGTTCATATTAATAACTAAAGCTGTAAGAATATGAGGATTAAAGCATTCATCTGTGCAACAATTCTGCCTATCAACAATCCTCAGCTCAAAACTTGTCTCAAATTGCAAATTCAAGTTGTTGGTGCTGTCTTTGTTGGGCCTACATATATGGCCACTCTTCACTATAGTTTAAATTTTTTGACTGAAGCGGTTCCATTTGCAAAACTTTAATATATATTGAACTAAAGTGATATTTCTCTTACTTAATCAAGGACCTACTGTTTGGGCTGGAGGGGCCTGGGCCCTCCAGGCCCAAACGTAGGTCCGCTACAATGTACACTTGTGATCACGAGATTCTTAGAAGTTTTATTTAGTAAATCATTTGAGAAAATTTGAAATTAATTAGCAAGATATGATTATAATAATAAATTTTAAATTATGAGCTTATGAGGATAATTTCTTAAATTATGAGCATACGAGAATAATTTAACTTTGTCTTCATATTTTTGTACCGAAAAGGAATAATAGAAGCTCAACTATTGGAAAATATAAGAATTATTAAAAGGGGAAATAACAATATTATTCTGAAGTTTGTATTAAATAAAATAAGAATCCACCTTAGAGGTTTGTTTCAGAATTAGACTTAACTTTAAATTCAAGCTTCAAAAGGGTGAATAATTTTTTAATAGCCTTGATCAGATGTGATCTGAAGCGGGTGTATGCATGGCAGTAACCACATATAGTAATCTAGTAATCTATGATGGAGATAAATTAAAGAGAAGGCATACCATAATCTTTGGCCAATTTATGGTGGAAAGGAACAAGACGTGGTGGGAGTTCATCTGTGAAATTCATGGGTGTGGATCTTGCTTCTTTTACCATCATGCTCATCTCTTTCGTGTCTCCACTGAAAAACCTGTAGGGTTTGCCTGAGAGCCCTTGCTGTCTCAGGTATCTCTCCAGCTTCTTTGGCCTAAACCATACCCAGTTAAGTAGTCTCCATGCCCATGTCACTACTGTCACCAAAACAATCGAGACTGCAATGGATTTGAGTGATACTTCTTCCATTACTTCACCAGGAAAATTTTAAACTCTCTTAAATTTTGATTATGTATTTGGTGCTAATCCGTCTAATGATACTGAAATGAGGGAAAGTGAATTGAATGAGAAGCTCTTGTGTTGATTCTTGTGAGTTAAGAAATCATTTTCTTATTTTTAGAACGTATCTGGGGAAATGTAGACTCGTGTGGTCTGCATTGACTTAGTTTCACGATATTGAGAGTTATAAGTTACCATTAAAGATAAAGTTAAATACATATTATTAATTAATACAGTTAATTCAACAACCTATACATATATATAAATAATTTTAAATTGATTAATTAATCAATGGGTTTTGGTTAGATCTTGAAATTATCCTAATTGAAATTTCACTGGAGAAGTGAGTTACGCAACAGTGACTACCTAAATTCATTGGAAGAAGCGGAGAAGATGAGTAGAAAACGATAAACGTTGACTTGACTGACTTTGCTAATGGAAACTTCAACGAAAGAACAGAATTTGGTTGGGAGGTCTCTTATCACAAGTTACATGTCTTTAAATTTTATAAATAACATTACAATAATTCTTCTAACTGAAGATGAAAAACTTAAAGAAATTAATAAAAAGACCGAGTTTCACTATCTATTAGAGAGAATGAACCAAAAAGAGGTTAAAAAAACATGAATATCAGTTTAACAAGCGTAGATCAGAACTGCTCAATTCATGAAACTTCTTCTCTAAAATGAAATCAGAAGATTTTAGAGTAAGAAATATAATAACAATGGTTTGAAAACATCATTTATACTGGAAGCTATCAAATAGAAGCACATAAAAGAATTCATACAACAAAGAACTAGTACAAGACTGTCACTGTTAAAAATGCATCGTATCAAATATGGAACGCAGAAGACTGCAGAATGTGTCCATAGCCTGGTAGATGGCACCCAGATGTTAATTGCAATCATGGGGTGTAGCCTTTTGCCCTCTTAATTGATATCATGGCTGTTCTACATTGAAAAAAAATCATCTATCTTATAATTGTAGCCGAAGACTTCGTTTTGTACAAACAAATCAGTCAACCAATTACATAACTTAATTCTTTGATTATCCAAAAACAAACACGAAAATCATCAAATCAAACTCGAACCAAGATCTATCGGAAAAGCTTTACTACCTTTAAGTCATTAATTCAACTTGCATACATCGATGAACTTCTGAACCGCATTGTGGTATTGAGTTCCCTGTAAAAAAGACAAACATTACATGCAGGCTAGTTAGGATGGCCTTGCCTATTTAAAGACTTCCTATTCTTGCATATGTTGTGTGATATTGGTATATTACAAAAAATTTTAAGCATCTGAAAGTGGGCCAAAAGAGTGGACAAAAGTGATAAGAAGGATAAATTTATCCTAAAAGTCATCAAAATGGAACCTCAAAATGGAATTAGTATTTTGAGCGAATTGGGCCTCCTTGTTTAAGGTAATGGGCCCATTATTTCATTTGCCCATGGCAAACTTACCAAAAATGGAAGCGCCTAGCTCTATCTTAAATAGCTTATCAATAATAGAAAAATTACAATAATTCCCTGTATCATCCTTCAAACTACCAAATGAGTTTCCTCAAATGCTGAAACCTGGTGTCTGCTTATTTAAGTTTCAATACAGAGGAGTAACACAATCATCTGCAGTAAAATAAAAAAGAAGCATGACAACAACAAGGTTAATAGAAGCTACCTCCCAGTAAAGTTGGTGGCAATCTATGCATTGCCAGAATTCTAGATTTTTTTCAAACAAGCAGTCAGGTATTCTCTGGAAGCCCTTTGCAGCTTCAACAGCCTCTTCCATCGATAGGGGTTTTTGAATAAACCTTCCATTGCATTTGGTACACCTTGACATCAGCTGATCTTCGCTAATTTTCAACTGAAATATTTCAATTACCTGTGAATAACATTCAAGTTTTAGCCACATCCCTATTTTGACCTTGAAAGTTAAAGGAAGCAAATCTAACACAAAAGGACAGACCAATACTTCCAAGAAATATGATCAATATAAACAGGTCTGTACAAAGCATAAGACCATGGATGCAAAAGACTGGACACTAAAACAACAAAACAACCCCATCAATAAAGATCTTTGTGAAAAGACTGAAAACAAGCCATTGATTCCCCCTTCATATACTTTAACAATTACTAACAACAAATAACAGATATTTGTCACCACAAATTGTCTCAGGTAATATTTTACATATAAAGTAGTTTTAACGAAACTCCTATAACCAAAAAATTATGTCCATCCAACCTCAGAAAACACACACACAAGAGAGGTACCAAATAATATATATTATTCCAGAGAAGGTACCCAAACTCAAAATCCAACTTAGGACTCAAGCCCTAATATAAATTTAAGTGATTATTCCAGAGAATTTAAATAGGTTAACAATATTCTGACAAAATTCAAATTAATATAACTTGTCATCATCAAAAAACAAAGATAAATTTGAACTAAAATGCCTTTCTATTACTTGTCTGTTGTCTATAGTTACTTTTCAAGCACACATCATTATTGGCAAAACCAATTTGCTTTGACAGGACTTGCATAAAATGAATCGCCTTTGTGTTACAATTCATGCATACCTCAAGTAGCTGTTCATTTTTCAAAAGACTCTTCACCCTGTATATCTGATTCTTTATCAGATACTGGTGCCTCAATAGCTTTGCATCTCGAGTCAAAAGTACTCTCTTTTCCTTGGATGCTTGATCTATCAGCTCCCTGAATTGTAATTGGTGACATATTAAGATAAATCCTTCTCTTAGCCAGAATCCATAATTGAAATACTAGCACTATTTGGTAAGACACGAATCACATGTACCCATTTAAATTAATCAAGAAAGCAATACCTTGATTCTGGCTTTTTTGAAGTTGGTATTGCAGCATCTATCCCCACACATCGCAAATGTTTTGCCAAGCCTTCAACCTGACAAATGTTTTATTAGCCTTGCCCTTAGAGCATAGACATGACTGTATACATTTACATTACACTTTGGTAAAAAGTCTCAGCAGCTATTCTGTAATAATCATAATAGGCACAGGCTGCAGAAAATAATTTATCGTGGACCTCTACAAGCATTTTTTCTTTCCTTTTCTTTTTCTAAGAAGCAGGAAGGTGTAAAGCATGACTAATGCATAATTTAAGAGATAATACACAGAAGGGAAAAGATATTTACCATCACGTCACACAAAAATTTTGGGCACCCATCACCTCCCAAGGACAAATCCCATGGTGGGGGACCTTGCCAATCAGCAAAATTGTCTATCTGCTTTTCTTTAGAAGCCACAACGACGGAGGACCGCCTTTTCCCTTTCTTTTTGGAAGTTTTTGGTCTTCTGTCAGATTCTTTCAACAAAATTCTTTCACCATACTTTCGTACAATCCTCAAGAGGGATTCATCCATAGGCATGGTACTCCTGCTTGACATCGTGGAAACTACTCCATCAGCTATGTGCTGAGAATAATGAGAAGTAGTAGCTCGAACTATATTGAGTGCTTCACAAGCTTTTGTCTTAACGATTTTATTCCCAACATCAGGCTTTACAAGAATTTCTTTCAACCCGAGATCAACATGAAAAGACCGTAGTTCAGAGATGTTGTTAGAAGCACTCCCTGTAATAAAAATGAGAATACATTAAAAATCCAACACATATGACATATGAGGCTCAAAAGCTTTAGTTGACAAGAAATAAGATTCAACAAATTCTCGGGATTTAGAGCAACACTTGCTCCATTAGCAGAGAAACTCACATATGGTGTGCTTCAGAAATATAATTGTTTCATCTATGACAGAGCATCACAACATGAAGGCAAAGCAAGTAGGCATAATAGGAAAAACAGTGACATGATATCGAAAACAAGACGGCAATCATCTGCAAAATTAACTAACATACTTCAACAAAAGTTTAGTTTGTATCCACGATGTTTCACTTGTAGACATCCTATCAGCTAGAACGAACAGGATTTAAGCAAACAAACACCTCTAGAAACAGCATTGCACACTGATAAAGTTATTTGCAAGTTTTAATAAATTTTTCATTAAAATTTCGCCTTAGAATCAGGGATCAGATACAGTAACTAAAACTATTTCTAAATCAATGCTTGGGAAATTGGCTAAACATTTAATCACAAAATAACTGTTTTAAATGGTGCAAATCCAACCAAATATCCGATGAATACATTTCTAAGATCTCATACACATTTCTCATCACCCATTCTGAAACTTCTGCTAATTATGAGCCCAATAGACTCTAAAATCCCAGGCCACCAATCTAACAGATTTTCTGAAACAACGGATACCTCAAAAATGGTTCATACCAATAATAAGCTTGCCAATTTAGACTATGTAAATCTCAGAGAAGTCAAGCAACAATAATTTAGCTTTAAATGGGTTATATGTAGACAAATTATGCATCTGTCTAAAGCAAAACTCTAAGAATTATTCTCTACCAACAAAACTGGAAGAAACACTGGCTAAATCTCTCTACGTGTCAGAGAGCAAGACAAGAAGTAATCTTCCAATCATGTTTCCAAAGCACCAATCAATTACCACATCAACAGACAGAGCTAATACATTTAACAAAATACAGTTTCTGATCCCAAATAAATTTTAAAATTCAAAATTTAAATATTTGATATCATCAGCACCACAAACCTTCTTGGTAAAACTTGGCCTGCAAGCTATTAAATATTTCAAGCAAGCAGTGGGCATCTGTAGCTGCATAGGTTTTCTGCTCTTCTGTAAGAGGACGACGTGACCAATCACTACATTGAAGTTCCTAAATAAGATATAAAAGAAATTATTTACTTGAACAACAAACCAAACGAACTAACCTGTACAAGGTACTGACTAAACCAATCTTAGTAATTGCAAATAGGCCATATATATTAAAATTTTATCCTACCCTAATTAGTCAACAACTTTAAAGAAATTAGGTAATATCTTTTTGTAATTTGGATATGTGCCACAGCTAGGCCTCAAATGGAAGTCCAATACAGCTCCTCTATAGTAATTGCCCACATATGACACATGTTAGTAATACATATGATAAAAGCCGATGAGAGTAATAATTTTAGGACATCTAAATAGACTTGTCAATCCAATAATGGAAACCTGCAAAATCTCAACCTCCAATTCGTATTATATTTTCAGTACAGTTTCTAAAAGGAAATATGTTAATTATATTTTCAGTACAGTTTCTACAAGTAAATATGTTAATTATATTTTCAAAGTCAGATATCAAACAGTTTACTGGTCATAGAAAAGGTTTTCGGGGATAAATGATAATTTTGACTCTTTTCAACTACTATTGCTCCTGTCATGGTCCTTTCTTGCTCAATAACCCTCTTCTATTATGCAAAATCTACGGCATCAATTTTAAGATAATAATAATAATAAAAGCATTACCAAAGGGAAATACTCTGGACTGTTTATTGGGGCAACAGCATGTTATACCATTTAAATAAACCAGTAAACAAATGCACCATATTGTTCCATTTGAATGTCATTTAACACTTGCAAATATTTCAGTCATAACAGAAGTAGAGTGAGTTACGCCAAAATTCTTTTTCATATCCATTTATTCTGAAACACTCATCTATAAGCATTATCAAACAGATGTTACTTAACCTCAACAAGCATGTATTGATAACTATAACGAATTTAATGAATTTCAATTTTTGCTTTAACCTGGCATCTAGCTGCATATACCAAAAAATTGATAGTAGGCTCAACTGGTCTGCTCAAGAACCATACCTTTGAAAGAAAAACGCCCAACACTTCTTCACAGATGGTTGCCAAACTCTTAGTTTCCTTTGGTGACTTCCTCCCAAGTTGCTTATGTTGCAAATAGTTATATATGTTTGTGATGTCCAAATAGGGCTCCACCTATTCACCATTGCTTTGCAAACATAAGCATTTTGTATCAGAAAATTCAGTGAACAATACCATGTACTACAGCGATAAATATGTTGTTAACAATAAAACACTCCTTACTTCAATGATGGAAAAATCAATTAACTATAACCAACTTAGTGGAGTCTTAAAGTCACAATAACTATGGATCAATAACAAAACGTCCCCTTGCCCTCTATATGATGTAGAAGTATAGCCTCTATAAAACCACTCAAAACTACTTATGACTGAAAATTCTTAATTCTACCATATCAAGTAAATATAAATAAACAGAAAATCAAAGCAACACAAGATGAAATTTGGAATTGTAGGCACACCAGCTTACAACATGCATGGAGACAAATATGCTTACTTGCAAGGTCAAATGCAAGTTACTATTTTTGGCAGCCACCTCTGCAGACAATGAACAGGATTATATCATACGACTTCAATTTAACAAGTTGGTTGATATTAACAATTTTTACCTTGTATAACCACCAAAGTAAATCTCAAAGAATCTCTAAAGGACATTGAAACCTCAAACAATTTGTTATCAACCTCCTAAAGAAAACAGAACAAAAAGTGTTAACCATCTTTCATTTTGAACCTGAACTCTCAGCTGTCTTACCTACTGTTGAACCAATATTCAACTCTTGAGCTTGACATCCACATGCAATGCTGGTTTCAACCTCAGATGAAAAACTTACATTTATTCGACCCCATAAAATGACACATCAGATCAGCAAATTTTCATCCCATAGATAATATCAAACCAAAAATCTACAGAACTTTAAAGAATTAACCATCTATCATTGACTTATATTCATTACATAAATGAGTCTAATCTCGATCACATATTCATTTAACCGGTTATGAAAATAGAACATTAATGGAAAAACATTACTAACAACTTAAATGTTCAGCCTCCTAGTCAAATCATTACACATTTCTGGTCTGGTAAACCTCACCTTTTCACCATAATCAACTTCTAACATTTACAATTCACAAGCTATATGCAATCAATATGAAATTTATCATTAAATGTTACAAATATCAAGTTACACATTGCATAGAGGTTAAAAAAAAAAGAAAAACATAAATAAATAAATTAAAAGAGTAATCCACTATTAGCTGAAATATCAATAAGCCTTTTGAGATAATTCATCGCCGATCATTTCCCACCAATTTTTTTTTTTTTTTAATGAAGAGGAAGAGATAATGATTATTAATGCAACACTTACCCTATCAAACCCCGGTTCACATCCTTGTGCACAGAAAGTTGAAGACAAGTAAATCAAATCTTGCTTGAATTTAAACCCCAATTTCAACACATCTGGCGAAACAAACACGTCTTTTAATAATTCCCATATTGACGGCAGAGGAATTGACGACAGGTCCAGCAAGAAAACCACCGACTCACTTAACTCGTCCAAGTCGGAGCTGAGTCTGGGATCGAGTTGACAAGCGAGTTGAAGGAGGGAGACAGTGGGGAAAGTGGGCTGGTGCTCGCGAAGGGGTTTCCATTCAGCGTCGAGCGCTAGGATATTCGACCGAGTCAGGGCCCGAGTTAAGTGAGTGAACTCGGGCGACTCGGTTGACGATACTAGGCGGATGTTTAGGGGCTTCTTGTTTTTGGGATCCATCGAAAAGTTCTGACGTTTGAGTGACCTCTGCCGTTTAGATGATTTACGATGGGTCATTATTGGGCCAGGCCCATTGTGATTTTTTCTGCACATGATCCACAAGTACTGTTATTACGTCATGTCTATAACATTGATTAATATGTTAGTATAATTATTAGTCATATTTTATTCTAAAATTTAATATTAAGTGATACAATATAATCTAAGCAAATTATAAAGTTGCCAAATTGTGGAATAAAAGTTACCAAAGTTGGTGAGCAACCTTGATAGTTTGACGCTTTAATTTATAGCTTGACACTTAAATGAATGGAAAAAAAAAATGACAAAAAAATACTAATTAACTTCACTACTCTGCCTTTAACATATTTTAACTTACATTTTTTTAACTGTTCTTGTTCATTGGTTTTACTTGTAAAAAAATCCATTTATACTAACAAGTTTGAAAAGAGAAAACTCTTGGCGAGAATAAAACTAACCAGGGAATATATGAACCTGAAGCTCAATTTCACCCCAGCACTTGTATAAGTTGATCAATTGTTTGGATTTGATTGAGGTGAATATCATTGATTTTTAAAATTGGTAGTCTATCATGTAATTATTTGATTTTAATTAAAATTTCTCAGTGGATTTTAATTAAAAAAATATGTGGTGGAGTTGGTTAAAAACATTTGGGTTGCTTTGTCGTTTAACCAAATCTTAGGGGTGTAGAATCCCCTATTTCTTTGAAGACTTTCGACGACTGGAGTAAAGTGAAGAACTTTCGTTCCCCTTTCCTTTTGCTTTGTAATGCACAAAAGTGCTCGCTCTTCTTCTCCATTGCTTTCTTTGAGCAATTTCATTTCTCAGAGGTCAAGCCCTGAAAAGCTGTAAGTTTTCTCGCGTTATTGGATTTCTTAAATATTAATTATTTGTTATGTTTTTAGTTTAATTATAAGAAGATGATGCATCGGTTAGTTTCCATTTAGATATTCAGAAATTGTATTTTTTTAAATAAGCTGAGCAAGGATTAACCAGATAGCTTTTCGCTTCTTATCTACAAAATATGTTAGATCAAAGTTTTATTTTGTAGATTGAACACCAGATCAGAGTCTGATCAGTCGCTGACCAAATAGATTGC
Source organism: Boswellia sacra (assembly GCA_013180625.2). Lineage (NCBI taxonomy): Eukaryota > Viridiplantae > Streptophyta > Magnoliopsida > Sapindales > Burseraceae > Boswellia > Boswellia sacra. The sequence continues at coordinate 534,590 of SNVD02002702.1, forward strand.
ATATTTGGATATTATTCATCCCTTTGTTTTTTCAAAAAAATTTCACTTATCAGTTGTTAGAGATATCGGATATGGCATAGATGTAAAAGCCATTTTGCAGGGGCAGAGGCTAAGTTAGATATCTTTGCTAGTGAAAATTAATGATATATATAATCTAATCATAAGATTGTTAAACTTTTCTATGTTATTTATAATTAAGGATGCGCCTATTCTTTATGTTTTAAAAATTTTACTTACTTTATCAAAGAAAATTAAGTTAAGTCAACAATCATTAGACAAGAAATCAAAATATTGTAAAAAAAAAATATTTAAAAAGGTTTATGCCACAAGATTTAATTATCAAAGTTAATTAGCTATCTTAATCTTTTTTTTTGTTTTTTTAGTAGAGAAATGTATAAAAGTTTCTGTAAAAGTAAAGGAAAGATTACAAAAAAAAACTTAAATCCCCTCCAAGTTTGACAAATATCTAAGCATTGTTAGAGTAAATCTGTTTCAATAATTTTACAAAACTGAAATACAAGTAAAATGAGCGATTTCTATTTTATAATTAAAGATTAAAAAGGAAATGATAATTTGTTATCTATTACCAAATCAAATTAATGAAACATAATATATCTCATTTGTTACTACTTGTTACAATCTAAACTATAATTATTTATTTATGATTTGTTAAAACTAATTTTGTTAGTATGCAATTAATATACTACTAAATTGATCTCACCTTTTAAAATCCTATTAGTAATATAATATATTTTATAATAAAATATGATTATGGCATGGTTTAAAGGTTAGAAATTAATTACTGGAGGAATCTATAAAGTTATTAATGTTTATATGATCAAAAATTGAGCAAATAGAACTTTTGTTATTATTTTTACAACTAAAAGTACTAATTTGTATTTTTTTAAAACTTTCTGGATGCTAAAATCTTTTACAAAATTGAACACTTTTTTTTGTTCTTTAGTTTCAAAAACCTTGGCCTGCCTATGGCCCGACTTAGGCCCTTCCAAGGTTCGCCCCTGTATATTTGTTTTGCCTGTGTTGTGGAAATTAAAAATATTTATGTTGCTAATCAGCAAAAACTCACGTATGGTTTCCAATTTTTCAGTTACTTAATTTGCATAGGGGATATTACTTGCTTAGACAGGACGTGTAACTTGGTCTAATCAAGCTGGTTGATTCAAAACAATGGCTTCCATGAGCACTCAAAGACTCTCTACTGATGGTTCTTCTTCTTCGAATCAGAAATATGATGTCTTTATAAGCTTCAGAGGAGAAGACACACGAAACAGCTTCACAGATCATTTACAGGATGCTTTGAAACGTGAAGGAATCGATGTGTTTAGTGATGAAGAAAAAATGAAGAGAGGAAAACCAATTTCAGAGGAACTCTTTAATGCAATTGAAGCATCAAGAATTTCGATTATTGTTTTGTCAAGGAATTATGCTTCTTCAACTTGGTGTTTGGATGAGCTTGTTAAGATTGTTCAATGTAGAAATGACATGGGACAAACAGTCATTCCAGTTTATTATGATGTGAGTTCATCAGAGGTGAAGGAAGGAATCTTTGAGCAAGCCTTTATCAAACGTGAGGAAACTTTTAAGGAAGAAAAAGAGAAGGTACAAAAATGGAGAAGTGAAATGAGAGAGGTGACTAATCTCAAGGGATGGGAATTGAAGCATAGGTATGTGACAATTATTTCTTGGTCCCTTAATAACGTTCTACATTACCGGCATGCATGCGCTGTTGAGTGTTGTTGTGATAACTCTTGAAAACCTGGGTAGATTAGTTTTGCATTTTGACTTTATCTAGAAGTATGATTAATAACATTACGGAGAGAAAGGAAAAGGAAAAAGTATGATTAAGAAACCAGTAGTATATAATATATGTGCAATATGATTTTATGGAAATTTATATTTATGTTTGGGATCCAAAGTAGAGAAGTTAAAGACATAATGTTATATGGTTTCTTAATTGAATTGATTGGGTTTACTATGTATTGGATGATATAGATGTATATAGTGAAATATATATATAGGTGGATGTCTTGTTAGTATGATATAAATAAACATGAAATGGAGTTACGAATGACTTTAATTAATGATCATAAGTGAATCCTAAAAGTAGTAGTAGCATAATGATTTACCCATAAAATTGAAGATTAAAAACTTAATATGCGAACAAAGAGGGAGGTAGAGGGGATATATTAATATATAGAGATTTATAAATTGAGGATTTTAGATGCATTTGAATTAAGTAATTGTAACTAATACGGTCTGTTTTTGATGTTGCAGGCGGGAGACACAAGTTATCGCAGAGATTGTTAAATACATATCAAACGAATTGCATCCTTTAGGTTCAAGACTCGCGAATTTGGAGAAGCTACTGGTTGCAGGAAAGTCGTGTTTCGAGCAACTACTGAAGCGAGTAGAGGCTAATGGAACCTGGTTTCAATGGGGACCCACTTTGACTGTCCACAAATGTCGTAATGTTTTTTTTTTAATCTTTTTTTTTTTTTAATTCCTTCTGAGCCTGGTCGTGTTCTGAGGGGACATTTCAGCAGATGCGGTCCCCATTGAAACCTGTTTAATGAAGTTACTCAAGCATGTTTTCTTTTCATTCTGTTCTACAGTTGCAATGTCCCCTCCCAAACACTTGTAGTCCGTCACTTAGTTTGATGAATTTTAAATAGCATCAAGTACTAGTTGGATTTTTCTATATTTTGATATCTGTCAAATCAAATAGTTTATTGCAATAGCAAAATTATGGTGGATATTGGTCAATTTTTATGCAAATTCATTGTTGATCTTTTTTTTTTTTTTATCATCCTACAATTTGCATTTTCCTGTTTTTATACCTTCAATCTTTTTATGCATGGTATGGAATTTTAGCACTATTTGTAGGATTTTTTATTGGGTAACTTAAAACGAAATACGAAAGCTTGTTTTTCTAAATTAGAGGAAAATTGGGATATAGGGCCAATTTAGGCATTTAAGAAAAACGTAATTCATATAATAATAATAATAATAATAATAAGAGTTTTCTATTTAATTCACTATTTTTAACAATTAATCAATTTTGCCCTAAAATTTTTATATTTACTCCTCGATGGCATGACTAAATAAGGAAAAAAAAAAAAAAAAGACAACCTTAAGAATCCCCACCCTAGAAATGAAAAACATATTAAAAAAAAGTGAAACTTTCTATGTCCTGATTCTTTCCTCAAATGGTAAAAAGAATACCAAACATTTTTTTAGAAATTTTTAGAATTCAATTGACAAATCAATCAGTTCAAAACATTAGCGTATGTCAATTGTTACTTGCTTTTGTTATTTATTTGTCATTACAAAAAAACAACCTTTTATGATTATAAACCTATTTCTCATTATGTTGTGCTCAATAGATACTAGGGTATTTGTGGATATTGTTCCTCTTATGAGGTTCCTATTATTTAAGATTTTCGTATTTGTGTTGACAAAGTTTCTCAATGGTTTAAAATTTTGGAACAATACTTCTATGGTATGAATCTTCCAAAAAAAATTGAAGATTGATTGTACAGCATCCAAATACAGAGATTTTGCTTGTAAATGTTAAGAGGTTGAGTGAAGTTGTACATGAACGAAAATCAAGATTTCCTATGACATGGCATGAGATGAAACAATTGAAACTGAAGAGTTTTATAGTTGATAGTGAGAAAGTCTATCCTATCTCGATTGCACCGTTGATGTAGTGCAGCCAACCAATGAGAAAGGAGAAAAGTAGGTGACAAATTTGAAAAAGTTACTGTTCACATCATTTTTCCCCTCTCTTATTGGTTCCTTGCCACACTCAACCTAGCCACATGGTGTAGCCAAAGTAGGAGAGACTCTCTCATTGATGATTTTGTTCAATATTATATACCTAGGTTCTATAGAGAGTCGAGTTCTGTGAAGTCACAACCACAACCACCACATGTGTCTATAATAGGGATGGTAAACTACGCACCTGCACCAGACCAAAAAATTCTTTCCAACTCCCGGAAAATCCTCGGATTTTTTCAGGTTTTTTTTGTTGCAGGAATTTGTGGGTGTTGGGGTGCTACACTTGCACCAAAAAAAAAACCCCGATTTTTCTCGCATTTTTTTTTAAAAAATTTTTCATGCTTTTAATTGAGTTAAATAGTATATTGTTGCATAAAACTTCTCAAGGACGCGACTAGCACTGGTGGCAAAGCTGGCTGCATGAGTTTTGGTAGCCCAGGTTCGAACCACAACTCCCTCAATGAATACATTTGGTTCGTTGATTAACAACTTAAAATTCAACACTTAAATCATGGGTTTGAACCTTGCCATTACATTGTAAAATCAAATAAAAGGTTCTAAAGTGATGAGTTCTCAATCTCAAAATCGTAATGACTAAATTAATCAATTTTGCCTAAAATTTTTATATTTGCTCTTTACGGCATCACTAAATAAGAAAAAGAAAAAAAAAAGAAAACATTAAGAATCCCCATCCTAGAAATGAAAACATATTAAAAAAAAGTGAAACTTTCTATTTTGTATTGATTCTTCCCTCAAATTGTAAAAAGAATGCCAAACTTTTTTTTTTTAGAAATTTTTAGAATTCAATTGACAAATTAGTCAGTTCAAAACATTAGTCAATGTAAATTATTACTTATGTTTTTTTTCTTCTTATTTCTATTTTGATAATATCCATTTTAATTATAGATTCATCAATCTATTCTAAAATGGAAAAAAAGCTTTTTTTTCGAGTAAGGCTGATTTATATTATTTTAATGTTTTATTATTTATTTGTCATTAAAAAAAAAACCTTTTGAATTACTAGAAGAAAGAGATTTCGCTAATGAAAAAACTTTCAACTCCACTTAATATCCCTTCTTTTTTCAAATATTTTTACAAACATGCTTTTGGACATAGAATTACATTTGGTGGTTTGGTTTCGAAACTCCAAAGTAAACCAAACCAAGCAATTAAAAATTGTCCTAAAAAAAAGAACCAAATTGGTTGATTTGGTTTCCTTTGTCAATTTGGTTCGGTTTGTTGGTTTTTTTGCCCACCCCTAGATGTAACTATTTATCATGTTGCAACATTCCTGAATAACCCAATATCTCCCCGTCTTCGTATGAATCTTTATCTTCAACAATGTTTGCTTGGAATTCTTTGATTCTGACGCATCTAGATTAGGCTTCGAATCTTCTTCGTTTTTAAAATCTATAATCTTTTTTCATATGGCTGGTCTTCCGCAATTTCAACGCCTTTGACTTCGATCTGCATTTATTGCCACCAGTCTTTTCTATAGGTCTACCTTGTGCCATCATTGCATCATCTGAAGAACCACCATTGATTTTCTTTGTGCCTCTTCGATTAACAATAAAGATTCTATAGATTCATAAGTGAGAGCTGTATTGTTATTAATGTTCTTCACTAAGGCATCCCACGAATCAAGGAAAAAGCAAATAAATAGGGTAGCTCTTTCCTTTTCATTAATATTAGTATCGATAACTGCTAATCTACTATTCAATCTATTAAACTCATTCAAGTGTTATTGCAAAGGGGACCCTTCCTCTATTTTAAAGTTGTAAAGCTTTGTCCTTATAGAGATCATATTAGACATTGATTTTCCCTTATAGATGGGCCATAGTTTGTCCTACAAACCTTTAGCTGTAGTTTCTCGATATTATATTGAATAAAACAATCTCCTCTAATGTAAGATGAAGATATGCCATGATCAATTCGTTTTTCTTCACAAAAAAATTGTATCGTTCATTTTCTCTGTTTTTGTCTCATTTCCATTTTAAGTTATTGCACATCCATCCTTTACGAGAGCTGCTCGCATTTTCAACTTTCATACTACGTAATTGGAATCGTTGAACATTGGCCCCTCAAATTTGGTAGAACTGGGTGACATATTTAACTTGAACCCTAAACGCCGATCTTGTGTTTTGACAACAACCTTGGCTTTTGCAAATTTTCACGGTAGCAAAGAATGGCACCCACCAAGCAATTTCTCAAGAAAGATTAGAGGGGTCACAAACGATCCCACTGAAAATTTAACCTCCTTAGATAATACAGTCTTTTTGACAAAGCTTACCTAGATCGTAACTATTCACACTATAAATTCAAATTTGCAACACAAAATAAGAATCAAACTTTGATACCAATTGTTACGAAATATAATGTCAAACACAAGATCAATAGACTCAAAATATCATCCAAAGAAATATCAAAGTAGAGAAAACAGAGGTGTAAGAGAAGACATGCAAGATTTAGGTGGTTCAACAATATGCCTATGTCCATAGGCCAACAAAGAAATATACTCTTCACTAAGAAAAGAAACACTTATAAGATTTTGGAGAATCCTCACAACCTCTCAACTAGAAGCTCTTATACACCATTCGATAGAGCTTTGTGTGTTATGCCATATATTATACCAAAGTACTACTAGATGTCACATATTTATACTACTATAGTCTCCAGACTAATAGGATAACTAATCCTAATAGTATTAGACAACATGGCCCCAAATAGGATGTCTTTCCCAAAAAAAAAAAAAAAAATTAGGTGTACAATCCTAAATAAGATAAATCCTAATCCTAGAGACACAAGGATTCACAATTAACTAATATCCTAGCTAGGAATCTATTAATTAATCTAATCTTAATAGAAAAAGGATTCATATTTTAACAAGAATCACCATCTTGGAAATGAAAAAAAATATTGAAAAGAAAGTGAAACTTTCCATTTCGTTTCGATTCTTTCTTCAAATTGTAAACCTTTTTTTAAGAATTTTTTAGGATTCAATTGACAAATCAATTAGTTCAAAACATTAGCAAATGAAAATTGTTAGTTTTTTTATTTCTATTTTTGATAACATATATTTTAATTATAGATTCACTAATCTAGTCTAAGTTGGATAAAAAAAACTTTTTTTTAAGGTTAGGTCGTTTTAGGTTATATCAATATTTTATTATTTATTTGTCATACCAAAAAAAAATTTGAATTACCAGTAGAAAGGGATTTTTGCTAATAAAAACTTTCAACGCCTCTTAATATCTCTTCTTATTCCAAATATTTTTACAAACATGCATGCTCTTTGGATATAGAATTACATTAGGGGTTTGGTTTCCAAACTACAAAGTAAACCAAACCAATCGATTAAAATTGCGCTAAAAAATGGAACCAAATTGGTAGGTTTGGTTCGCTTTGTCAATTTGGTTTGCTTTGTTGGTTTTTTTGCCCACCCCTAGTTGTAACTATTCATCCTGCTACCTTTCTAGTTATTAAGCACTATTGACTGATGTTAACTGCCATTGACCTACACCATTTGTGACATTGTTACCACCATCATATTCTTCTTATCTCGATCTACAAGTTGTCTTTCATTGCCAATTTCAAATTCCTAGCGGAAAGATTTCAAAGTCACCCTTAGGGGGTTATTGTTTTTCTATCTGAAGTTTGAATTTTACTGAATCTCATATTTCAAACCTTTTTAATGGTAATTGTTTTTGGGACTTAACATTTTTTTCTCAAATAATTTATATATGAATAAAAAAGCTATATTTTCTAGCTTTTATTTGAATGAAAAAAAATCTGAATAGATTATCTATTTTTTATGTTCTAAAATATCATTAATAATTTTAATTAGTTCCTATTTTGTAAATTATTTACAATCTTTTTCTAATCCTAAACTTTTTTGAATACTCATTTTTTATTTTTAATTACATAATAATTAAAAAATTTTCACGTGGTGCAGCCAAAGTAGGTCAGACTCTCTCGTTGATGATTTTGTTCAATATTATTACCTATGTTTTATAGAGAGTTGAGTTCTATGAAGTCACAACCACAACCACCACATGTGTCTAGAATAGGGATGACAAACTCTGCACCCACACCAGACCAAAAAATTCTTCCCGACCCCGGAAAATCCCTGATTTTTTTCAGGTTTTTTCTGGTGCGAGTATTTGTGGGTGTTGGGGTGCTGCACCCATACTCGAAAAAGAACCCTAGATTTTCCCCACATTTTTTTAATTTTTAAAATTTTTCATGCTTTTAATTGAGTTAAATATTATATTGTTGCATAAATCTTCTCAAGGACGTGGCTAGCACTAGTGGTAAAGCTAGTTGCATGAGTTTTGGTAGCTCAAGTTTGAACCACAGCTCCCTTAATTTACAAGTTTTAATTGAATATATATAAAATAAAATTCATTATATAAACTTATCTTGAATAAATAAAGCAAAAAGCCATTTGGTTTGGTGGTTAATAACCTAAAATTCAACTCATACGTCTCGGGTTTGAATCTTGCCATATGCATTTTATATTGTAAAATCAAATAAAAGGACCGGGCTCCTAGCTTATCGGATTTCTAGGCTTTTCCTTAGCTATATCGTACAGGGAATTTCCGGCTACCCGACCCAATCAATGAAAATTGCCATCCCTAGTCTAGAAGTGGTAAACTTCAAACATGTAAGCCTTCCAAAATGATGAGTCCTCAACTCAAAAATTAATCAATTTTGCCTAAAATTTTTATATTTGCTCCTCCATGGCATGACTAAATGAGGGGAAAAAAAAAGACAACCTTAAGAATCCCTATCCTAAAAATGAAAAACATATTAAAAAAAGTGAAACTTTTTATTTCGTATTGATTCTTTCCTCAAATTGTAAAAAGAATACCAAACCTTTTTTTTTAAGAAATTTTTAGAATTCAATTGACAAATCAATCATTTCAAAACATTACTGAGTGTAAATTGTTACTTGGTTTTTTTTTCTTATTTCTATTTGATAATGTACATTTTAATTATAGATTCACTAATCTATTCTAAATTGGAAAAAAAATTTCCGATTAGGCTGATTTAGATTATTTCAATGATTTATTATTTATTTGTCATCCAAAAAAAACTTTTTGAATTACTAGAATAAAGAGATTTCGTTGGTGAAAAAACTTTCAACTCCATTTAATATCCCTTCTTTTTCCAAATATTTTTTTATAAACATGTTTTTTGGACAGAATTACATTTGGCAATTTGGTTTCCAAACTGCAAAGTAAACCAAACCAGTTAGTTAAAAATTATGCTAAAAAAATTGAACCAAATTGGTTGTTTCAGTTTAGTTCGGTTCGCTTTGTAAATTTGGTTCGATTTGTTAGTTTTTTTGCCCAGCCCTAGCTGTAACTATTCATCATGTTGCCATGTTCCTGAATAACCCAATACCTCTCCCTTTTCGTAAGAATCTTTATCTTCAACAATGTTTACCTAGAATCTTTAATTCTGACGCATGTAAATTAGGCTTCAAATCTTCTTCGTTTTTAAAATCTATAATCTTTTTTTCATATGGCTTGGTCTTCTGTAATTTCTTTCCCTTTTCCTTGCTCTTTGACTTGGATCTGCATTTATTGCCACCAGTCTTTTCTATAGGTCAACCTTGTGCCATCGATCATTGCATCACCTGAAGAACCATCGTTGATTTTCTTTGTGCCTCTTCAATTAACAATAAAGATTCCATAGATTCATAACTCAGAACTGTCTTGTTATTAATGTTCTTCACTAAGGTATCCCACGAATAAGGAAAGAGCGAATCAGTAGAGTAGCTCTTTCCTTGTCATCAATGTTGGTATCGATAGCTGCTAATCTACTAATCAATCTATTAAACTCATTCAAGTGTTGTTGCAAAGAGGACCTTTCCTCCATTTTAAGATTGTAAAGCTTTATCCCTATGGAGATCATATTAGACGTGGATTTTCCCTCATCGATGGGCTATAGTTTGTCCTACAAACCTTTAGCTGTATTTTCTCTAGATATATTGAATAAAATAGTCTCATTTAGTGTAAGATGAAAATCTGCCGCTGCCAATTCGTTTTTCTCCGCAAAAATTGTATCAGTCATTTTCTCTGTTTTTGCCTTCTTTTCCATTTAAAGCTAATTGCACATCCATCCTTTACGAGAGCTGCAAGCATTTTCAACTTCCATACTACATAATTGGAATCGTTGAACCTTGGCACCTCAATTTGGTGGAACCGGGTGAAATATTTAACTTGAACCCTAAACACTGATCTTGTGTTTTGACTATAACCTTGGCTTTTGCAAATTTTTACTATAGTAAAGAATAGTACCCACCAAGTAATTTTTCAAGAAAAATTAGAGGGGTTACAAATGATCCCACTTAAAATTTAACCTCCCTAGATAATCTAGTCTTTTTTTTATAGAAATTTAGAATTCGATTGACAAATCAATCAGTCCAAAACATTAGCGAATGTAAATTGTTACTTGTTTTTATTATTTATTTGTCATTAAAAGAACCTTTATAATTATAAACCTATTTCTCATTATGTTGCCCTCAATAGATTCTAGGGTATTTGCGGATATCATTCCCCTTATGAGGTTCCTATTATTTAGGATTTTTATATTTGTGTTGACAAAATTTCTCAATGGTTTAAAATTTTGGGACAATATGTGAATCTTCCAAAAAAATTGAAGATTGGTTGTACAACATCCAAATTCAAAGATTTTGCTTACAACTGTTAAGAGGTTGAGCGAAGTTATACATAAACAAAGAACAAGATTTCCTGCGATGTGGCACAAGATGAAACAATTGAAGTGAAGAGTTTTATAGCTGATAGTGGGAGAGTCTGTCCCACCTCACCTGCAATGTAATGTGATGCAGCCAGCCAATTAGAGAAGAGAAAAATGGGGGACAAAAACTGAAAAAGTTATTGTTCACATCATTTCCCCCCTGTTTTATTGGCCGGTTGCACCACTCAGCCCAGTCATGTGGTGCAGTTGGAGTAGGATAAACTTTCTCGTTGATAGTTTTGTTCAATATTATATACTGATGTTCTATCGAAAGTTGCGTTATATGAAGTCACAACTGTTGACCCAGGTATGGCAACCCAAGAGGGGGGGTGAATTGGATTTTTATTTATAAAAATGGATTTAGAAAACTTTTCTAGAAAGATCAAAATTACTTAACTCTTTCTTTGAGAATAAAGGTGAAAAAGATGAAAATAGAATGCAATCAAGAGAACAACAATGAAGAACAATCACAAGTATAAGTAAATATAAAGAGTATAGAGATAGAGAGAGTGTAAACTCAATTTACGTGGTTCAGCAAAACTTGCCTACGTCCACGGACTCCTAGCTCCTCCACAAGCTAGGCTTTCCACTAAGTTGTAGAATACTTTACAACTTGCTTGATGAACAACTTCACCAAGATTTTTTCCTTCAACTCTTGATAACACCACACCAAGAGTTCTTCTTGATGAACAACCTCACCAAGGATTCTTCCTACAACTCTTGATAACACCACACCAAGAGTTCTCTCAAGGATAACTTTTATCCTTTACAAGAAGATCTCTCTCTCACCACAATACAAGGACAAAGAAAATTTTTACAACAAAAGTACAACCCTCTTCAAATAGTAGATAAAAAATATAAAAGCTCTCTAGACTTGATATTTCTCTTGTTTTTTGCTTGATAGATGCTTCTCTTCTTCTTACTAAATGCATGGGAGAAGGGCTCCTTTTATAGGCAAATGGGATGAACTTAATCAAGTGAAGACACCAACTCCAAATTTTCTGCCCACTATAAAAACCAAAATTTTATCTGCCATTTTTGTCGATGTTTTATTTGAAATTTGAAAATCTAAAAAACATAAAAGATCTGTAAAATTTAACAAGCTTTCCAACGCATCAAGAACCGAGTCATTTGGATATCTGTAGCTCAAGATATGGCCAAAACACCATTCAGTGCTCATGTGAGTTGATTTTTCTTCCTTGTGTCAGTCTATCGACTTGCATGTGTGCCTTTCATTTGAAATTTGAATTTTTTCAAAGAATATGAAATGTGCTCCATTGAATTATCTTTCCAATTCTATAAGAATCAAGTCATTTGGATATCTATAGCTCAAGATATGAATAAAAAATTATTCGGTACTCATATGAGTTGATTTTTCTTCTCTGTGTCAGTCCATCGAATTGCATGTCAATTATGTCGGCCTTCTATTTAAAATTTGAATTTATTCAAAACATATGAAATGTGCCTTTAAGTTTTCTTTCCAATGCCATAAGAATCAAGTCATTTTGATATTTTTAGCTCAACATATGTCCAAATAGTATTCGGGGCTCATGTCAGCTTCTTCCATTTGTCTTTCAACTTGCATGATGATTTGGACAACCTTACACTTGAAATTTGAATTTCTTTAAAACATATGAAATGTTATAAATTGAGTAAGCTTTCCTAAGGCTTAAGAATCACATCATTTGGACATTTGTAGAGAAATATATGATTAATTGATTGAACATTGCTCATGTGTCACATTCCTTGAGTCAAACCTTGTTCTTAAACTTTGGTGCCTTTAACATGCAGTCTTCTCCTTAGCTTCAACATTTCATTTTAATAAGCCTCTTCTTGATTTTACAATTACTTTAATGATATTACTCTTGCACATAAATAAACATGTTAGTAAATTACAATGAATCAATGTGTATTATTATCATCAAAATTATCATGTAGCCTTAGGGCTAACAATCTCTCCCTTTTTAATGATGACAAACGATTGATTGCTTTAAAATATAATCTAAAATCAAGAATGAAAATAAAATCAAGAATAAACAAAAAATTGGCACTTGTTATGAATATAAGCAATCCACCATTTCTCCCCCTTTTGTTATCATCAAAAAGATGTAATCAAATTAACTACTCCCCCTAAATATATTCTTCCCCTTAACATATGCTACCATTCAAAGATTATCATATAAAAGTAAAATTAAAACATATCCAACATGCCTAATTCTCTTCTAATTATGCAAAATCTATCTTGACTAAGGGGTTTAGTAAATATATCGGCTAATTGTTTATCGGTGAGAATAAATTTTAAAGAAATATTACCTTTTTGCACATGATCTCTAATAAAATGATGTCTAATCTCTATATGCTTAGTTCTAGAGTGTTGTATGGGATTTTTTGAAATGTTGATAGCACTTGTATTGTCACATTTGATGGGAATATGATCAAATATCACACCATAATCTTTTAAAATTTGTTTCATCTAAAGAGCTTGTGCACAACAACTTCCTATTGCAAAATACTCGGCTTCCGCGGTTGATAAGGCAACAGAATTTTGTTTTCTACTAAACCATGAGACTAATGCATGTCCTAGAAAATGGCAAGAGCCACTAGTGCTCTTTCTATCAAGAAGACTTCCAGCAAAGTCCGCATCAAAATAACTAATTAAATCAAAATTATCACACTTAGGATACCAAAGACCTAGATTTATGGTTCCAAGAAGATATCTAAATATCCTTTTGACAGCTTTAAGGTGAGATTCCTTTGGACAAGATTGAAATCTAGCACACATACACACACTAAACATAATATCGGGTCTACTGGCAGTTAAATACAAAAGAGAGCCAATCATACCTCGATATTTTGTTACCTCAACATCTTTTCCTTTCTCATCTTTGTCAAGCTTGGTTAATGTACCCATAGGTGTGTTATATGTCCTTGAATTATCCATTCCAAACTTCTTGAGAAGATCTCTTGTGTATTTAGCTTGATTAATGAAGATCTCATCTATTGATTGCTTGATTTGAAGTCCAAGGAAGAAATTTAATTCTCCCATTAAGCTCATTTCAAATTCTTGTTGCATGCACTTGAAAAATTCCTCACACATAGAAACATTAGTAGCACTGATTATAATATCATCAACATAGATTTGAACAATTAATAAATCATCATTTTTGGTTTTAACAAAAAGAGTAGTATCAATTTTTTCATTTCAAAGCCATTATCAATGAGAAATTTGCTCAATCTATCATACCATGCTCTTGGTGCTTGTTTCAAGCCATAAAGTGTCTTTTTGCGTTTGAAAACATGGTTTGGAAAATCATGATTTTGAAAACCAAGAGGTTGCTCTACATATACTTCCTCCATAATGTCACCATTTAAAAATGCACTTTTGACATCCATTTGGTATAATGTAAAATTTTTATAACATGCAAATGCACGCAACATTCTAATAGATTCTAATCTAGCAATCGGTGTAAAGGTTTCCTCATAATCAATACCTTCTTCTTGATTGTATCCTTGAGCAACAAGTCTAGCTTTGTTCCTAATAATGGTGCCATTTTCATCTATTTTATTTTTAAAAATCCATTTAATGCCTATAATAGAATGATTTTTGGGTCTAGGGACTAATTCCCAAACTTGATTTCTTTCAAATTGATTCAATTCTTCTTGCATAGCCAAAATCCAACTTTCGTCATTTTCGGCTTCTTTAAAAGATTTTGGTTCAAATTGAGAGACAAAAGCAAAATGATTGCAAAAGTTCTTAAAAGAAGATCTAGTTTTCATACCTTGTGATGGTTCAACAATAATGAGATCTTTAAGGTGAGCTTTTGCATACCTCCATTCCTTTGGTAATTCTTGGGAAGAATCATTTACTTCTTCAAGCTTTTCTTGTTGAAGTTGTAATTAATCTTGGCTCTTTTCATCAAGCCTTGATTCCTTGATTTGCCTTTCTACCTCAACAATATCATCATCTAAATTCTTTGAAGAAATCACATTAGTTTCATCAAATTCAACATGCATAGATTCTTCAATAGCAAGAGTCTTTTTGTTAAAAACTATATATGCTTTACTATAGTTGGAGTAGCCAACAAAAATTCCAACATCGGCTTTTGCATCAAATTTTCCAAGGTTATCCTTAGTGTTTAAAATAAAATATTTACATCCAAAAACTTTAAAAAATCCAATGTTGGGTTTTTTTCCTTTCCAAAGTTCATAAGGAGTTTTCTTTATTAAAGCTCTAATATGGACTCTATTGATTATAAAGCATGCGGTATTAACGGCTTCGGCCCAAAAATATTTTGACAAATTATTTTTAAGTAACATGGTCCTAGCCATTTCTTGGATAGTCCTATTTTTCCTCTCAACAACACCATTTTGTTGTGGAGTTCTAGGTGCGGAAAAATTATGCTCAAAACCATTTTCATCACAAAGATTTTCAAATGCAACATTGTCTACTTCACCACCATGATCACTCCTAATGGACACAATAGAATACCCTTTTTTATTTTGGACTCTTTTTGCAAATTTTGAAAAAGCTTGTATGGCCTCATTTTTAGTTTTCAAGAATAATACCCAAGTGAATCTTGAATAATCATCCACAATAACAAAAACATAATACTTTCCACCAAGGCTTTGAGTTCTTGATGGTCCAAATAAATCCAAATGAAGTAATTGTAGAGGTTTATTTGTTGAAATAAATTTCTTTTGTTTAAAAGAAGTTCTCACTTGTTTTCCAAATTGACAAGCATCACAAATCTTATCCTTTTCAAATTTTATTTTTGGAAGACCATCAACTAAATCATTTTTAGAAATTTTTGAAATTGTGTCCATGCTAGCATGACCTAACCTTCTATGCCATAACCAAGCATCATGATTAACAATGAAACAATTTTCTACATGATCATTAACATCAATATCAATTGTATAAATATTACCACATCTATTACCAACAAATAATATCTTATTGTTACTAAAATCCTTAATCACACATCTATTAGGCTAAAAAACAACAAAATATCCTTATCACACAATCGACTAATGCTAATCAAATCATGTTTCAAACCATTAACAAGCAAAACATTTTTAATAATAGGTGAAGAAGGGTTACCAATATCACCATGTCCGATTACCCTTCCTTTGGCATTATCACCGAAGGTCACATATCCTCATTTCTTCATGATTAATCTTGAGAACTTGGAGGCATCTCCGGTCATATGCCTTGAGCATCCACTATCTAAGTACCACTTGTGTTTGCCACTCCTTTGTCTCTACAATCAACATTCAAGGAGTAACTTTTTGGTACCCAAAAGTTCTTGGGTCCTTGGGGGTTAGTTTTGGTACTTTTTGGAACCCATATTTGTTTCAAATTAGGATTTCTCTTAATATAGCAAGAATGCACTTTGTGTCCTTTTCTTCCACAATAAGTACATGAATGATTAGGATTATTCCTAGAAGATGCATGAGCAAAATAATTTTTAAAATACTTTTGATTTTTATGAGTTTTATATCCTAAACCTCTTTTATCAAAAACACACCTTTGGTTTTGTAACATAGAATTCAAATTTTTTGTGCTTTTTGTAAAACTATCAACAATATTTCTTAAGTCATTATTTTCCTTTTTCAAAATAGCATTTTGTTTCTCCAATTTATCAAAATCCTTTTGTTTTAAAATGTCATTTTCAGTTTTTAATAAATGTATTTGACTTTCCAAACTTTCAAAATCTTTTTGCTTTAAAATTTCATTTTCATTTTCTAAAGCTTCATTTATTTCTACCAACTCTTCTAATTGAGATAACATGATTTTTGACTTCTTTTTGAAAGCATTAATTTTTGAATTTTGCTTATCAACTTGCACATATAAATTTTGGAATGCTTCAAGTAATTCATCATATGAAAGTTTAGGATCATAGTTTAGAATACTTACCTCATCTTCACTTAAAGCCATGAAGCACATGTTTGCCACTTCGTAATCTTCTTCTTCGGTGGAGCTAGCTTCACTATTATCCCAATTTGTGGCTTTCATTGCTTTGGATTTCTTGTTTTGACTCTTGAAGTAAGGACAATCCATCTTTACATGTCCCAGTTTCTTACACTCATAGCAAATGACTTGATCATTTTTCTTATCTTGCTTTGAGCTTTGCCCTTTGTACTCCCTTCTAGAATTCTTCTTCAATCCTTGGTTTCTTCTAATCATTCTTTTTAGCTTTCTTATGATGAATGCAAGATCTTCATCATCTCCTTCATCGTCGAACTCATCATCTTCTTTTGTTTAATATTTGAAAGCGATATTTTTTTTTTTGAAATCTTCTTCATTCTCCTTCAATCTGATTTCATGAGTCATGAGAGAACCCATAAGTTCTTCTAATTGTAGTTTGGTGAGGTCCTTTACTTCTTGAATTACCGTCACCTTTGGCTCCCAAGATTTTGGTAGACACCTAAGAATCTTTCTCACCATTTCAACATTAGAATAGGATTTACCAAGAGATTTCAAACTATTAATAATATCCGTAAATCTAGTAAACATTTCAGAAATTGATTCATCCGATTTCATCTTAAAAAGCTCATAACTATGAACTAGCATACTCATTTTGGATTCTTTAACTTGACTAGTTCCTTCATGAGTTACTTCAAGTGTGTGCCATATTTCTTGTGCCGTAGAACAAGTAGATATTCTATTAAACTCATTTCTATCTAGAGCACAATATAACACATTCATAACTTTAGCATTCAAACTCAATTTCTTTTTATCATCTTCACTAAACTCTTCAGGTTCTTTAAGCATGCTTTCCCCATTTTCAATTTTGGTAGGAATAAAAGGTCCTTCCAAAACAATAGACCACAAATCATAATCAAAAGATTTTAAGAAAATACTCATTCTAGTTTTCCAATAAGAGTAATCACTTCTATTAAAAAATGGAGGTCTAGAGATAGAAAGTCCCTCAACATATGAAGTTGAATTAAAAGTTGCTATAGCTCAAAAATCAATTAAGATTTAAAAAAAATGCGCAACCTTGCGCTGATACCACTTGTTGACCCCGGTATGGCAACCCAAGGGGGGATGAATTAGGTTTTTATTTATAAAAATGGATTTAGAAAACTTTTTTAGAAAGATCAAAATTACTTAACTCTTTCTTTGAGAATAAAGGTGAAGAAGATGAAAATAGAATGCAATCAAGAGAACAACAATAAAGAACAATCACAAGTATAAGTAAATATAAAGAGTATAGGGATACAGAGAGTGCAAACTCAATTTACGTGGTTCGGCAAACCTTGCCTACGTCCACGGGCTCCTAGCTCCTCCACAAGCTAGGCTTTTCACTAAGTTGTAGAATACTTTACAACTTGCATGATGAACAACTTCACCAAGATTTTTTCCTTTAACTCTTGATAACACCACACCAAGAGTTCTTCTTGATGAACAACCTCACCAAGGATTCTTCCTTTAACTCTTGATAACACTACACCAAGAGTTCTCTCAAGGATAACTTTTATCCTTTACAAGAAGATCTCTCTCTCACCATAATACAAGGACAAAGAAAATTTTTACAATAAAAGTACAACCCTCTTCAAAGAGTAGATAAAGAATATAAAAGCTCTCTAGACTTGATATTTCTCTTGTTTTTTGCTTGATAGATGCTTCTCTTCTTCTTGCTGAATGCATGGGAGAAGGGCTCTTTTTATAAGCAAATGGGATGAACTTAATCAAGTGAAGACACCAACTCCAAATTTTTTGCCCACCAAAAAAACTGAAATCTTGTCTATCATTTTTGTCAATGTTTAATTTGAAATTTAAAAATTTGCAAAACATAAAAGATCTGTAAATTTGAATAAGCTTTCGAACGCATCAAGAACCAAGTCATTTGGATATCTGTAGCTCAAGCTATGACCAAAATACCATTCAGTGCTCATGTGACTTGATTTTTCTTCCTTGTGTTAGTCTACCGAATTGCATGTGTATTATGTCGGCCTTTCATTTGAAATTTGAATTTTCTCAAAGAATATGAAATGTGCTCCATTGAATCATCTTTCTAATGTCATAAGAATTAAGTCATTTGAATATCTGTAGCTCAAGATATGAATAAAAAATCATTCGGTGCTCATATGAGTTGATTTTTCTTCTCTATGTCAGTCCACCGAATTGCATGTCAATTATGTCAGCCTTCCATTTAAAATTTAAATTTATTCAAAACATATGAAATGTGCCTCATTAAGTCCTCTTTCCAATTCTATAAGAATCGAGTCATTTTGATATTTCTATCTCAAGATATGTCTAAAATAGTATTCGATACTCATGTCAGCTACTTTCATTTATCTTTCAACTTGCATGATGATTTGGACAACCTTGCACTTGAAATTTGAATTTCTTTAAAACATATGAAATGTTATAAATTGAGTAAGCTTTCCCAAGGCTCAAGAATCACATCATTTAGATATTTGTAGAGAAATATATGACCAATTGATTTAACATTACTCATATATCACATTCCTTGAGTCAAACCTTATTCTTAAACTTTGGTGCCTTTAACATGTAGTCTTCTCCTTAGCTTCAACATTTCATTTTAATAAGCCTCTTCTTGATTTTACAATTATTTCAATGATATTACTCTTGCACATAAATAAACATGTTAGTAAATCACAATGAAGCAATGTGTATTGTTATCATCAAAATTATCATGTAGCCTTAGGGCTAACAACAACCGTAACCACCCTATGTGTCTAGAAGTAGTAAACTTCGAACACATAAACCTTCTAAAGTGATAAGTCCTCGATGTCAAAATCGTAATGAAGCTATCTACTAAGAATCTATCTTTTAAACAAATGCAAGCTATAATTGATTAATTAATTCAACAATTAGGAATAAACCACAAATATAACTGATGAGTTCGAAACTAGCAAGTATACTAGTCGCACAAGTAATAAAGTGATAAGTAGATATCGTTCCCACGAGGATTGATTCTAATTAAATTTGTTATTTTCCAGCAATAATAAACTAAACAGGGGGAGTTTTGTTGATTGATTAACTAAACTTAATACGAAAGCAAATGAAGAATAACACAAAGCAAAGTTAAATAGAGTGAAAAATCAATGAGAGACACTTGGTTAAGAGTTCATTCTCTGCCACAAGATATGAATTTGTGAATTAACATAGAATTGTAATCCAATTACAGCATTGAAGTTATCAACCGTAGATAACAACAAGCTCTGTTATCCCAATCTTTCCTTACTTTGTTGTTAAATAAACAAGCTCTTTATTTAATCTCTATCCATTAAACAACCTAGAACAAGCTCTCTAAGTTTAATTCAATGGAAGCATTACGATGAGAAAGATAGGTTGATCTAAGCAATAATCACACAAGTTCAGATTATTTAACCTAGGTTGTATTTTCCAATTGCAATCTCTGATCACAATTTTGCTACTAATGATTGGAAATTCATGACAATTACGGATCAAGATTTCTAATCTAGCAATAGACAACAACAGATTATATTCAGTTGGCCATTCTAAATACAATCAGTAAGCAATCATAAGCATTAGATATGGGAAAATACAAGCAACTTCAATTAGAGAATTGGATAACAATTTCTTACACAATCAACTCACAAAATCCATATCAAGGGCTTTGAAATCACCCTCAACCAATTCAGATTTAGTTACACATATTCAATCAGAATAACAAATACAATACAGAGAAATTCCAGAATTGAAAAGGAAAGAAAGAACTTAGCAAATTCTTTGAAAATCTTCTTTGTAGATGAATCTTCTTGGAATTGTAGTTCCTCCTCTTTCAAAATCTTCTTCTCCTTCAAGAACTCCAAGGGATGAGAGAAATCCAGAAATGCAGCCTCCTCCCACGTTTTCCCCTCTTCAAGTTATGAAAATAAAACCCTAAAATGTGTTTAAATACTCTGCTACAGTAACCTGCTACAGTGTCCCGTATTATACATGCTACAGTGATTTGTGGAATTACATTTCTATACTTCTCACACTGTTTTGATTACAACTTTTGGTACACTGAATGGATTTATAAACCGTAAATTTCTCCAGAAAATAGACTTCGAGAGCTTTCCAACGGTATATAATATGTCGTCGGGTTCATTGTATATCAATACAATTAAATCCGAGAAGATCACTGACTAGCAGAGGTGAAAATGAAGGGTTTTACTCCATTTTTGTGCAAGTTGCTCCAAAACTCCTACAAATATCGAAACCACACAAAAACATAAAAATACCAAGGAATATAGCAAAGAAACATGGACAAATTGATATGAAAGTAATACATAAATAGACACCTATCAAATTCCTCCACACTTAGACTTTGCTAGTCCTCGAGCAACTAAAATGATACGAAACAAAACTAAACCGAAACAGAATCAAAGAAAAATTAAAAAACACACAAATGCTTTATCTTGCAAATAGGCCTCAAAGATTGTACTTAATTATAACCCAAGGAAAACTTCAAAATAATGCACTTGATCAAGAATTTCATCTCAAAAATTAGTTTCGCTTCACTTCAATTCCTCAAGTGTGTGTGTGTAGAGCCATCTCACCTAATCACTTGTAACCCGGATGAGTTTATGCATAAAAATGAATCATATTTAATATTGAAGATGTGTAGATAAATGAACTCCATAAGGCCTGCTTTTCAAGTCACTCTCCACTAATGTAGACATGCACAACACCAAGGATCAAGTAGGGCTTTATTAAGCTTGTAACGTTTGGCTTGGGTGAAGGTATGATAAAGGATAATAATTTGGCTCAAATCACCCACAAACACATAAATCATTCAAGACTATGTAGAGATCAACCCTATAACACAACTTCATTTCAATTCACCAGGTTACTCCCCCAAACTTATTTAGAACACTCAATCTTTTTTTTTTTTTTTTTTTTTTACAGAAAACAAAAGAAAACTATACCCTCACACTTTGTTGTTTCATTCTTTTTAAGAACACTTAAGGGTATAGATCTCTTATTCTTCTTATTTTGTTTTTTTTTTTTTTATTACACTTCCCCTCCCCCACACTTAAACAACACATTGTCCTCAATGTGTAAGTACGTGGACGATAAGTACAGATTGATTTTTTTTCTTTTTTTTTTTCAAACACAATAGAACTCACTTGCATTGCTCATGACACATCCCAACCTCCTCTAACTTCCCAAAACCAGAACATAGCTCAAAATTTAATTGTGAAGATCTACATGCTCATAGGTAAGGGATAAACTGTTTGGAACAAATTCATTTGAGGTTAGGAAATCTTTTAGTGAGTTAACAAAGAAAAAGGCTTACAGAGGCTCAAAGGGGTAACTAGGGATCAATTTCAGTCAAGGTTGGCTATTAAGGCTCAAACGGTCCAAAGATGGCCTAAATCATTTCCCCAATGTTGCACAGCCTAGGATTTCGCCTTGAGTGACCATCAAACAAGTTCTAGAATTCATTGAAATCTGAAGAAACATTTAAATTACATAAACTTTCTCTAAGTGAACAAATAACTCAGTGATAATAGCTCAGTGCTCAATGTTGCGCAAGGAATCAAAAGCAAAGCGAAAACCAATAAACATTTCAAGCACACAGATCCATGCATCATTATCATTTTCCAAGAGTTATTCTTAATTCAATCATTATCTTATCATTGACCCACAAAATGCAAGAAAAGAGGTACGTGGCGTTGTTACACCTAAGTCAAGATTGTATATTTCAACAATCCTTAGGACCAGTAGCCCGCAGACTTAAGGTTTCCAGCCTATATACCTTTATTATGAAAGACCAAAACAAGAAACAAGACACTTCAAACAACATGAAATAAACAAACTACAGATTTATTTGGAGAGAATGCGTTTCAAGAGTTATGGAAACCCCATATTCTGCCATTCTCAGATTTTTTCACAATTTTTTTTTTTAGTCAGAACTGGCAAAGACACAAAAATACATAACAACTCTAAATTACATAAAATTAAACCTACTCATGAAATAACAAAGTCCAACAAGTCAGCAAACACAAACAAGTCAGTTAGAATGGGTCTAAAAAGTTTAGAAGTTAGCCTCCTTATTTAGCCATTATGGATTAAAGAGATCCAGAATGCATTTCAAGAGGACTTAAACCTTTTAAGCCACCACTCTAAAAGCTAAGATTAGTAAATATTACCTGGGGTGAAAGAAACAACCTGAAAAAAACTCAAAAGAAATGACATAAAAAAAAAACTCAAATAAACACAATAAAAAGAAAGCAAACGAAAACAAAGCAAACCAGCAGATAGAGATTACAGATGGAGCGTTAAATCCAGTTTACGCCTCTTATTGCCTTCTCCAAACCAATCAATCCGAGCTGTTGTTGGATCAGGCGAATAGACGAATTCTTGTAGTTTTTCAATTAACTCCCCTGCCGTTGAAGCTGTAACAAGGATTTGCCTCGCTGATGGTGAGATAAAATTTTTTTCTACAGCTTGATCAAGAAAAGACAACAAACCATCAAAAAAAATTATTGACATTTAACAAACCAATGGGTTTCCGATGGATGTTTAGCTGTGCCCAAGAGGTGATTTGAAATATCTCCTCTAATGTACCATAACCACCGGGCAAAGCTATAAATGCATCAGATTTAATGACCATATGAGCAATACGCTCATGCATACTAGAAACCTGTAACTCTTCCCCGATTGTGCTGCCTACGATATCTCGTACAGCTAATGGTTTAGGGATAATGCCGAGAACTTTGCTTCCTCCCAAGGATGCAGCTGTCGACACACACCCCATTAACCTAAGACTACCCCCTCCATAATCAAATAAATATCCCTCGCAGCTAATGTCCTACCAAGATCAAGAGCTGCTGTTGTAAACTCTCCATATTTATCAAATTGCGATCCACAAAATACGCATATATTTTGGAATCGCCGAATTGGTGTTTTCTCCATTTCTAAAAGTGCTCTAAACTTGTGCAAGACAATGATGTACGTTAGGTACTATGCGATTCAAGTGCAAGACAGGTTATAAAATGACATTTGAGAATATGCAAAATGGATATATACACACGTAAAACTCCCAAATTTGACACATGGGGACATAATTTCGGTGGGGGTTGCTCGATGCAGATTTATCGCCCCAAGATTTGAAAAAATGAGATATGCTTTCGGCGAGGTTTGACAAAACCTACACACTGTTCTCCGACGTGAAAGCATGGAAAACTGGGAGTCACTTTCGGCGGGGGTTGACAAAACCCCCCACCTTGTCTCCCACGTGAAGCATAAAAATGGAGATACACTTCGGCGGGAGTTGACAAAACCCCCACACTTGTCTCCCACGTGAAGCATAAAAAATAGAGATACACTTTGGTGGAGGTTGACAAAACCTCCACACTTGTCTCCCACGTGTACTTATGCCATAGGGTAGTCATATGGTTTGTCAAAAAGAAAACTTGAAATTAAAACAAACAAAATCAACAAACAACAACAACACAAAAACAACATTGATAATCAGATCAAACGTAACAAGAAAAAAAATCGACAACAACAACGCACATTCAAATGTACAAGTAGTTGTGATTGTGGCTCACATCTTCCTCTGGTTTTACGTCCAGTAACGGCTGAAAAGCCTTCTATGAGTCGGGGATTTGCTTCCCATCCAGTTTTCTTATAAACTGGCAAACAGGGTCGTTTTTAGTCAGATTCCCTAGACTATAACATTGCAATTCATCACGAAATTGTGTCCATAAATTAAGCAATTCACGTGAACAAGTCCACAAGAATGTGACTCGAGAGTTAACAAAACATTATCCAGCGACTCATTACTCAAACCATTCTTAATAAATGAAAGTTTATCTTCTCTATTCCTGGACGCAAAACCTAATGAACGACAAGTCTGGTTACCATTCCATCTAGCACATTTATAACATACTTGTAACCTTTTCGCTCTTCGCCTCTTGGCGTAGTAGCTCTTTCCTAGACAGGCATGTATTTTGCGAGATTAATGTCCGGCTCACCGGACAATCTCACCTTGGCTTCGATAAGCCATAGGATATCAACAGGCACATTTAGGAGCATCAATGCCCAAAGTCTAGTCATCCGTACTTTATAAATTTTAAACACAGCATTTTGAGGAAGTGAAGAGAAATATTTACGAAGGTTCGATAGAAAGATATCAGCATCCATTGAAGAGAAGAAAAGGAGAGATATTACCGATAATGCGATTGAGTTTGTTCTTCTCCCAGATATGCACGTTTCAAACCTTCGAACAATGGCTTCAACTCCCGTTTGAATGTTTCCTCAAGCTGTTGCACAATTGAACTCGAAGCACGAAATAATCAAATTAAACACAAGAAAAGAAAAGAAAAGAAAAGAAAAGAAAATAGAGACACATAAAAGAAATAAAAACACAAGAGCAAATGAAAGTCAAAAACAAACAACAAAGCAAATGAGACAAATGGCAAAGAGAGATAAAACCTGATCAATTATAATAGCCCATGAGAGGAATCTCCTCGAAACACAAAAATTGATCAATACTACCTTCTTTTCTTTGT
Source organism: Boswellia sacra (assembly GCA_013180625.2). Lineage (NCBI taxonomy): Eukaryota > Viridiplantae > Streptophyta > Magnoliopsida > Sapindales > Burseraceae > Boswellia > Boswellia sacra. The sequence goes on from SNVD02002702.1 coordinate 559,661, forward strand.
CTCTTTTTATTTATATTTCAAAAACATTGGGTTGCCTCCCAATAAGCGCTTGGTTTAACGTCCTCAGCCTGACGTTATCTGTCCTCACCCATCAAGATAAGTTGGCTCGTAGAGAGGTACCTCATCGATGTCCTGCATCACTGAATTCTCATAGTAAGGCTTCAACCTGTGCCCATTCACCTTGAATACTTTATCCGTTTTTAAGCTCTTGATTTCCACTGCACCATGGGGAAAAACATTAGTAATAACAAAAGGTCCAACCCATCGAGATCGTAATTTACCTGGAAATAACTTGAGGCGAGAATGAAATAAAAGAACTTTCTGTCCCACTTCAAAATTCTTCCTGGAGATCATTTTATCATGAAATGCCTTAGTTCTCTCCTTGTAAATTCTGGAATTCTCATAGGCATCATTTCTAAGTTCTTCCAATTCTTACAGTTGAAGCTTCCTTTGTTCTCCAGCAGCATCCATCTCCATGTTACAAAGCTTTACTGCCCACCATGCTTTATGTTCGAGCTCTACTGGAAGGTGACATGGCTTACCATAGACTAACCTATACGGAGACATCCCAATAGGTGTCTTGTAAGCAGTTCGGTAGGCCCAAAGTGCATCATTCAATCGTAGGCTCCAATCTTTTCTACTCGGATTCACTATCTTCTCGAGAATGGACTTGTCTTCCCGATTTGAAACTTCAACTTGACCACTAGTTTGTGGATGATATACAGTAGACACCTTGTGAGTGATGTTGTATTTCTTGAGCAAGGTTTCAAATGATCGATTGCAGAAGTGTGTCCCTCTATCGCTAATCATGGCTCTTGGTGTTCCAAATCTCGCAAAAATGTTAGATTTCACAAAATCTACAACAACTTTAGAATCATTAGTTCTCGTAGCTTTTGCTTCTAACCATTTAGAAACATAATCCACAGCAAGTATAATGTAAACATTACCAAATGATGAAGGAAAAGGACCCATGAAATCAATACCCCACACATCAAAAATCTCGACAATAAGTATAGGGGTTTGTGGCATTTGATTTTTGGCACTTAAATTACCTGTCCTTTGACAACGGTCACAAGCTTTGCAGAACAGATATGCATCTTTGAACAATGATGGCCAGTAGAATCCACAATCAAGAACTTTAAGGGCTGTTCTTTTTGGTCCAAAATGACCTCCACATGCATAAGAATGACAGAAGGTTAAATTGAATTAAATTCAGATTCAGAAATGCACCTTCTTATCACTTGGTCATAACAATGCTTCCATAAGTATGGATCATCCCATATGTAAAACTTGGCAAGTTTTTTGATCTTGTCTCTTTGAGCTCGAGTCAAGTCATGTGGTAGCTTCTTGGTAACTAAGTAATTAACAATATCTGCATACCAAGGGGCTGCTACATGTAGAGACAGCAATTGTTAATCCGAAAAACTTTCTTGTAATGGCAGTACATCCTCGTCATGGACAATGCGACTGAGATGGTCTGCAACTAAGTTTTCACTTCCCTTCTTATCTTTGATCTCCAAGTCAAATTCCTGTAAAAAGAGTATCCACCTGATAAGCCTTGGTTTTGCATCTTTCTTTGTGAGCAAGTACCTCAAAGCTGCATGATCAGAATACACGGTTACTTTAGTACCAATCAAATAAGATCGAAACTTTTCTAAAGCAAAAATAACCGCTAGCAGCTCTTTTTCAGTGGTAGAATAATTAAGTTGAGCATCATTTAAAGTCCGAGATGCATAGTAAATGGCATGTGGAATTTTGCCAATTCGTTGACCCCAAACAGCACCCACAGCGTAGTCACTTGCATCGCACATGATCTCGAATGGATGATTCCAATTTGGAGATTGGATTATTGGAGCTGAGGTCAAGAGTTCCTTCAGTTTCTCAAATTCCTCTTTGCATTTCTCATCAAATTCAAAGGCCATATCATTCTGCAATAATCTGCATAGAGGCAATGCTATCTTCGAGAAATCTTTGATGAATCGACGATAGAAACCTGCATGACCAAGAAACGAACGAATATCCCGCACACTTGTGGAAAGGGGTAAGGAACATATAAGATCTATCTTGGATTTATCAACTTCTATACCCTTAGCAGAAATAACATGTCCCAAAACTATACCCTGATCTACCATAAAATGACATTTTTTCCAATTCAGAACAAGGTTCGTTTCCATACATCTTTGAAGTGTAAGTGTAAGGTTATCAAGGCATTTATCAAAAGAATCACCAAAAACACTAAAATCATCCATAAATACCTCAATGATGTTCTCAACATAATCAGAGAAAATACTTACCATACACCTTTGGAAAGTGGCAGGGGCCTTGCAAAGACCAAACGGCATGCGTCGATACGCAAATGTACCAAATGGGCATGTAAATGTAGTTTTCTCTTGATCTTCAGGGGTAATGACAATCTGATTATATCCTGAATAGCCATCAAGAAAACAATAATGAGAATGACCTGCTAATCTCTCCAGCATTTGATCAATGAATGGCAAAGGAAAGTGATCCTTGCGATTTGCAGAATTGAGCTTTCGATAATCAATACAAACTCGCCACCCGCTTTGGATACGAGTGGGAACTAGCTCATTATTGTCATTTTTAACCACCGTAACACTAGATTTCTTTGGAACGACTTGGACTGGACTCACCCACTTGCTATCCGAAATTGGATAAATTACACCCACATCTAACAATTTCAGGATTTCTTTCTTGACAACTTCCATCATTGGAGGATTCAACCTCCGCTGTGCTTCTCGAGTAGGCTTGGATCCTTCTTCTAATAAGATACGGTGCATGCATATGGCTGGGCTAATACCTTTGATGTCAGCAATTGTCCACCCAATTGCTGTTTTGTGATCTCGAAGCACTCGGATGAGTTTCTCTTCTTGCAATGGTGTAAGGCCCTTGGCTATTATGACTGACAAAGTATCCTTCTCACCCAAGAATACATGTTTCAAATGATCTGGAAGAGGCTTAAGCTCCAAGGCAGGTGCTTTCATCACAGAGGGAAGAAGTGTCTCATTAGATAAAGGCAATTCAATGTACGAAACATCATACCTGTTTGTGGTGATAGTTATAGTCTCATCCAAGCTTGCCACAGCTTCCTCCACTTCTTTAGACACATGTATCAACTTTCCTGGTTCTTTGAAACTTTCTGTCCTTATGTGTTCACTATTGGCTACTTCCAATTCATCTTTGCGAGTTAACTCAAAAAATTGTTGTGCCAAAGAATCAATGACATCACCTGCAAAGACAGAATGTAAGTCAGTAGGGTATCTCATTGCCTCAAAAATATTGAAGCGAATCACCTCGCCATCAAATTCCATTGTGAGAGTGCCATCATGAACATCAATTTTGGTTCGGGCAGTTTTCAAGAATGGCCTCCCTAAAAGAATCGGTGTTGGATTGGGAGATGTCTCATCCTCCATTTCCAAAACATAGAAATCTGCTGGAAAAACCAATTGATTTACCTGCACAAGCACATCTTCCACAACTCCCTTGGGATATGCATTAGAACGATCAGCAAGTTGAATTACAATACCAGTTTCCGCAAGGGGTCCGAGATTCAAAGAAGCATAAATAGAATATGGCATGACATTAATAGATGCTCCTAAATCTAACATAGCTCTTTCAAACTTTGTATTACCAATGGTGCATGGAATGGTGAACATACCTGGATCTTTGCATTTCGGAGGAATTTTTCTTTGCAATACAGCTGAAACATTTTTCCCCACACTTACCTTCTCATTTCCTTTCAACTTTCTCTTGTTAGTGCATAACTCCTTGAGAAATTTTGCATAACGAGGTACTTGCTTGATAGCATCCAGAAGTGGTATATTTACCTCGATCTTACGAAAAGTTTCCAGGATTTCCTGTTCTTGTTCCTCCTTCTTTGATTTTGCAAATCTGCTAGGAAAAGGTGGAGGAGTAACATATGAAAGAATATGAGATTTAGGATTTACCTTAGAAGTCGATGTTTTGTTCATGGTAGAAGTGGTATCGGCCCCTTCATCAGTTTGTGATTTCTTTGGTGGAATCTCTAATTGCTTTCCACTTCTCAAAGTTACAGCACTCGCATTCTCTCTTGGATTGATCACTGGCTGAGATAGTAATTTTCCTGAGCTTTGACTCTCAAATTTGCTCATGTTAGTGGCCAATTGTCCCATTTGATTTTTCAGGTTTTAGATACTTGCCCTAGTTTCCTGCTAAAATTGCATTGTGTTAGTGGCAAGTGCTTTAACAATATCCTGGAGAGACATACCTGAATTTTGTGGAGCTGGTTACGGTGTTGGTTGTGGTACTGGTGGTGGTTGTGCTTGAAATGGTTGCTGCACCCTTGGTTGATTTAAACCTGGTGGCCGATTCTGTATAGCATTTGGAGCGATTGGTTGACGATTCCCATATCTCAAATTAGGGTGATCTCTCCATCCAGCATTATAAGTATTGGAGAAAGGGTCATACCTTTGCCTTGGTTGTCCAGGAAATCCACCCATGGCATTGGCTTGTTCTGTATCTCCTTCTTGCAAAGTTGGATACATGTCGGTTGGATGCTCCATGGTAGAACACACCCCACATGCATAAGATTGCTACATTTGTCCTACAGCCATTTTTTTTACAAGAGAGGTAAGCTCAGAAAGTTGTTGTTCAATGTTTGAAGTACTTACCTCATTTACTCGCTTTGATAATTGTGGCTCAAATCGGCTACTGAATTGTTGCGAGTTTGCTGCCATCTCACTAATCAAATGTCTTGCAGCTTCCGGTGTCTTATTGACTAATGCTCCACCACTAGCAGCATCAATCATATTCCTATCCATTGGGAGAAGACCCTCATAGAAATATTGAATTAAGAGTCCATTACTAATTTGGTGGTGTGGACAGCTAGCACATAACCTTTTAAATCTCTCCCAATATTCATAAAGTGACTCTCTATTGTATTGTCGAATGTCACAAATTTCTTTTCTAATATTTGCAGCTTTCGAAGTGGGAAAGTATTTTTCCAGAAAGAGTCTACTTACCTCATTCCATGTGGTGATGGTACCTGGTGGTAGATAGTATAGCCACTCTTTCGCCGAATCTGCTAACGAGAATGGGAATGCTCTCAATTTTATTTGCTCCTCCGAAACACCAGTTGACTTCATACTTGAGCATACCACGTGAAATTCTTTGAGGTGTTTGTTAGGATCCTCTCCTGGAAGACCATGAAATGTAGGCAAGAGATGAATTAGCCCAGATTTAAGCTCAAAACCTACCTCAAGGTTGGGATTTATGTACAACGGTTGTTGATCAATAATTAGAGCCGCTAACTCCTTAAGAGTCTGATTGTTTCGCAACGCCATTACTTCCGATTCAGACTTGATTGAACTGCAAGAAGATGGAAGGGAAGTATGTCGTGCAAGGTCAAATTCTGGAGGTGGAGTTGGAATGGGCCGATTTAGTCTTAAATTCGAGGATTCGAGAAACTCCTTGATTCGTTTAAGTCGCTGATCCGCTGCTCCCTCGGGCATAAAAGGCTAAACACAAAACAATCAGAAATAACAATCTGGAACTAACAATAAAAACAGAATAACAAATCGATCAGAAAATCAATCCCCGGCAACGGCGCCAAAAACTTGATGAGTTCGAAACTAGCAAGTATACTAGTCGCACAAGTAATAAAGTGATAAGTAGATATCATTCCCACGAGGATTGATTCTAATTGAATTTGTTATTTTCCAGCAATAATAAACTAAACAGGGGGGGTTTTGGTGATTGATTAACTAAACTTAATACGAAAGCAAATGAAGAATAACACAAAGTAAAGTTAAATGGAGTGAAAAATTAATGAGAGACACTTGGTTAAGAGTTCATTCTCTGCCACAAGATATGAATTTGTGAATTAACATAGAATTGTAATCCAATTACAGCATTGAAGTTATCAACCGTAGATAACAAAAAGTTCTGTTATCCCAATCTTTCCTTACTTTGTTGTTAAATAAAACAAGCTCTTTATTTAATCTCTATCCATTAAACAGCCTAGAACAAGCTCTCTAAGTTTAATTCAATAGAAGCATTACGATGAGAAAGATAGGTTGATCTAAGCAATAATCACACAAGTTCGGATTATTTAACCTAGGTGTATTTTTCAATTGCAATCTCTGATCACAATTTTGCTACTAATGATTGGAAATTCATGACAATTTCGTATCAAGATTTCTAATCTAGCAATAGACAACAACAGATTATATTCAGTTGGCCATTCCAAATACAATCAGTAAGCAATCATAAGCATTAGATATGGAAAATACAAGCAACTTCAATTAGAGAATTGGATAACAATTTCTTACACAATCAACTCACAAAATCCATATCAAGGGCCTTGAAATCACCCTCAACTAATTCAGATTTAGTTACACATATTCAATCAGAATAACAAATACAATACAGAGAAATTCCAAAATTAAAAAGGAAAGAAAGAACTTAGCAAATTCTTTGAAAATCTTCTTTGTAGATGAATCTTCTTGGAATTGTAGTTCCTCCTCTTTTCAAAATCTTCTTTCTCCTTCAAGAACTCCAAGGGATGAAAGAAATCCAGAAATGCAGCCTCCTCCCACGTTTTCCCCCTCTTCAAGTTATGAAAATAAAACCCTAAAATGTGTTTAAATACTCTGCTACAGTGACTTGCTAAAGTGTCCCGTATTATACATGCTACAGTGCTTGTGGAATTATATTTCTATACATCTCACACTGTTTTGATTACAACTTTTGGTACACTGAATGGATTTATAAACCGTAAATTTCTCCAGAAAATAGACTTCGAGAGCTTTCCAACGGTATATAATATGTCATCGGGTTCATTGTATATCAATACAATTAAATCCGAGAATATGGTTGACTAGCAGAGGTGAAAATGAAGGGTTTTACTCTATTTTTGTGCAAGTTGCTCCAAAACCCCTACAAATATCAAAACCACACAAAAACATAAAAATACCAAGGAATATAGCAAAGAAACATGGACGAATTAATATGAAAATGATATATAATTAGACACCTATCAATAACCGAATCCCCAAAATTCACACTTAGACATTCAACCACTGTCACATACAAACCATAAAAATGTTTTTCTATCACCATAGACGCACCCTTCATCAACAAATAAAATTTGTTAGACCCTTCCATCTTTACCCCAAAGCCTTGTGAGCAAGAGAAAAATATTAGGAGTGAACCTTTAGTAGATGAAATTACAATGAAAGATGAGCAAGAGGGATGATTCTAGTGAAGATGATGAAGCAATGAGATTGATTTTGAACATTAATTAAATAACACTAATATTATTTTACATATTCATCTAAATAACTCTAGATTATTTTTTTAAGATTAATTCTACCTTTCAGGTATATCATTTCAAGATTATTAGGTTTCTTTTCTACTTATCTATTAATATATGTATGCTGGTACGTCATCTCATGAGCCAAGAATTGGATTAAACTTCTAGCTTATTGTGGAATAACGTGGTGCCAATACATTGACTAGTTATTTTAGCTGGAAACGGTCGAAAAGCATATCTAATTATAATTAATCCTTATTTCATTAATACATAATCTTCATCTCAAAATACCATTAAAAGGCTGTTTAATTACATTTACAATGGGCATTGAAACAAGGTACTTTGCATACCATTTCAATGTTAGTTTTTTTAACATTTACAAGGTTGAGATCAATATTATTAGGACAACCGGTTCACTGGTTGGCACTAGAGTTCTGTGTTCTGATGACTATTGCCCATATAATCACATGAAGACAATATCTTATGGCTAGTACGCGGTATAGCAACATGGCTGCAAACTAGTTGAATTTCAAAAATTCAATGTATCAAAAAAAATTTATCAACAATTCACAATTTTTGTAGCAAGTGAGTCACTATAACGTCGGATACCTATTACAAGACTAAATGCAAAGAAAATGATATTTACTTATACATTGATTTGAAAAGATAGCTTTAGAGATATTTGGGATAATATATTTCTATTTTTGGAAAGTATGGATAACATTAATAGCACCACATGAAGCCTATAAAGAATGGACCATATCTACTCATTCTAAATGATGCATTAAAACAAATTTAATCTCACAAAATCTTTATGAAAGATATAAATGGAAACAATAATTGACAAGAAGGTAACCAAGAATATGCAGTGTCTGAGTTCCACAAAATTATAATACTAAAAAGAATCAATATAATTGGAACGCATATATCACAACAAAACGACCAAGAAACTAATAATAAATTTACAAAATAAGCAAACATCCATATCAAAACACCAAGAATCAGAGCAAATCTAGATCACAACATGCACAAACAAGAACAAAAGCAAAGTACCAAAACATAAAAGCAGTAACATACATGCATGCAGACACAAAGATATTGTGGTAGCTTCTCTTAATAACTTTTTACAAAGAGGGCATGTGTGATGAATGACTTAATTTGTGTAGTGCAGATATCAAGGTTACACAAGAGCGCATATGGAGCTACTTCGGAGCAACTATGTAGCATCAGATATTGTAGGTAGAGATTTGGCGTAAGCATGCAAGGTTATATGCATAGGTGCATGAAATCTGGGTTTGGAAGCGTGTTGAGGTAAAGACATTGCGCTGGAGCACAACTTCGATTTTCCTAGTTCAAATAGGACACTTGGCATTTAGAGTTTAGCTTACACATATACATCTTGGAATATAAAAGGGACGTGTTTTGTCATTGTTTCATAATTCATAAGAGAGATAGAGAAACATAGATAGGGTTAGAGAAATTAGGGATTTCTGTGGATAAAGTTAACCTATTTTCTTCTAGTTTGCCTTGTAAAATCTCTTGTACTCTCTTGTTTTTTATCATAATGGATTACTTATCACTAGCAACTGGATGTAGGATCACTTTTGTGGTATGAACTAGTAAAAACCCTTGTGTTCTTGTTGTTTACTTGTTTGCTTTGCTTAGATGTGTGTTTGAAACTCCTAGATTAATTTTGCATTAAGTTACTTGTGAGTGTGTGCGCTTCTCATCTTCATAAGAAATTGGTATCAGAGATTGGTTATTGGCTGTTTTGGAGATTCTTGGATGATTAAGTTTTTAGTAAGATAGGTGTTTGATAAAAGTCTTAAGTCAAATTTGCACAATTCGAAAGGTATTCGACGAAATTCCTATGATGGTTACATCAACTACAAGCATGAGATTGAGAAGTTTGATGGTAGTAACAACTTTGCTATTTGAAGAATAAAGATGTTGGCTTTGCTTGACAACTTAGGATTGGATGAAGCTCTCAGAGGTTAAAGCAAGATGCCAGAGAGCTACAATGCTGAGAAGAGGAGTGACATCATGAAGAAGGCCTACAACACACTAATTCTCTGTTAAGTGACAAGGTGTTAAGGTAAGTTTCAAGGATGAAAACAGTGGCTAAGTTATGGTTAAAGCTTGAAAGCCTTTCTATGACTAAGAATTTGTCTAGTAGGTTATATTGAAAAGTGAAATTATTTACATTCAAAATGGCTGAGGATAAGAACTTGCAAGACCGCATTGATGAATTTAACAAGTTGTGCTTAGATTTAAAAAACATACAAATTGAATATGATGATGAAGCTAAGACATTGGTATTGTTGCCTTCTCTTTCGAAGTCATATGAAAATTTTACAGATATTTTTGAAGCAAGGTAAGGAAACATTGTTGCTTGATGATGTTGTTGGTGCGTTAGATTCAAATGACCTCCAAAGGAAGAATGAGTTAGGTGAACACTCAGGTGAAAGGTTGTGTGTTAGAGGTAGGAGTGATAAGAGAGATTATAGGGGAAAGTCACACTCAAGGCCTAAGTCTAAGGGGAAGAAGGCTATAAAGTGCTTCCATTATCGTGAGGAAAGGCATATTAAAAGGCCTTGTCCCAAGAGAGAGAAGAACAAGAAAAGCAAGGAGCAATGCTACTATTGTAGATGATGGATATGAAAGATCTGATATGTTGGTTGTGACAACAAAAAACACGGAGAGGGCAATGGGTTCTAGACTCCAGTTGTTCGTTTCATATAACATCGAATAGGAGTGGTCTGAATCATATGAGAAGATTAAAGGTGGAAAAGTTCTGTTGGGTGATAACAAAGCTCGTAATGCGATGGGCATAGGAACAATTCAGATTAAGACTCATGATTGTTTAGAAAGAGTTTCATAAGCTGTGAGGCATATTTCTGAGTTGAAGAGGAATTTGATTTCACTCGGTATACTTGATTCTAATGGCTACAATTATAAAGGAGAGAATGGCACTTTGAAAGTTACAAGAGGATCCTTGGTTGTAATGAAATGTGTGAGGGAAAATGACCTGTATATTCTCCAGGGCAGCAATATAATTAGAGAAATATGTTTGATTTCAGCTATTAATAATAAAGCCTATTTTGGCATAACAGGCTTGGCCATGTGAGTGAAAGAGGGATTTATGAGTTGCAAAAGCAAGGTTTGTTATGCGGAGACAAGTTGGAGAAAGTAGAGTTTTGCGAGCACTGCATACTTAGCAAAACAAGGGTAAAATTCGCTTCCTCATCTTACACAACTAAAGAGACTCTCAGTTATGTCTATTCTAATCTATAGGGTCAATCCAAGCATGTAACTTTAGGTGGTGATAGATATTTTATGTCCATTATAGATGATTATTCAAGGAAGGTGTGAGTATACGTCTTAAAGTCGAAGGATGAGGCACCCCAAAAGTTCAAAGATTGAAAAAAGATGGTTGAGGTCTAAATGAGTAGAAAAGTTCAAAAGCTTAAAATTAATAATGGTTTGGAGTTCGTGAATAAAGAGTTCAATTTGTAATAATGATAGAGTGGTAAGGCACAAAACAGTAACTAGGACACCACAACAAAATGGTTTGACTGAAATGATGAACAAAATACTTCTTGAAAAGGTTAGACGTATATTGTTGAGTGCTAGTATGCCCACAAAGTTTCAAGGAAAAGCAGCACACTTGACCAATAGATGTTTGTCATTATTTATTGATTTCAAGACACCAGAATAAGTGTGGATCGGTTTGCCTCCGAGTTACAGTTATTTGAGAGTGTTTGGCTATGTGGCTTATGCATATATCAAACAAGGCAAGTTAAAGCCAAGAACAAGGAAGTGCATATTTGTTGGCTATCCAGCTGATGTGAAAGGTACAAGTTGTGGTGGCAAGAGTTGAATATTTTAAAATGTTTCATATGTAGAGATGTCACTTTTAGAGAGTCCAAGTTCTACTTTGGGCACTGTTGAAAATCTCAGTCCAAATTTAGTGAAAATGCTATAGATGCAGATAGAGTTGGGACTGAGGTGGAGCTCTATGATACCGGAGATTTTCAAAAAGAAGAGGCAGGTGAAGCAGATGAATATGATGACACTTATAAAGTTCCTGATGAGTCCAAAGATTTGAGCAATTATCAACTAGCAAAGGACCTTGCTAGGAGGACTAGTGTTGCACCTGTGAGATATGGTTATACTGATCTTATAGCTTTTGCAATATCTATTTTTGAGAAGATTGATGGTAATGAACCTAGAAGCTATAGGGAAGCAATGTCTAGTAAAGATAGAAGTCATTGGTAGCAAGCAATGAGGGAGGAAATGGATTATTTTAATAGGCAAAAGGTAGTAGATTGTGAATGAGTATTCAAATGAAAAGAAAATGCTAGTAAGGATGGAAAGCCTAGGTACAAGGCTAGGTTAGTTGCAAAGGGATTCACTCAAATGAAGGCATTGATTTCAATAAGGTTTTCTCTCCTATTATGAAACACACTTCCATTATAATACTATTTGCTCTAGTAACTCAGTTCAACATAGAGTCAGAGCAGATGGATGTCAAAACTGTGTTTTTTCATGGTAATTTGGAGAAGAGGATTGTAATGGCATAAGTTGAAGGTTTTGTGAAAGTAAGAAGTGAAGATAAAGTATGTTTGTTAAAGAAATCTTTATATGACCTCAAGCAGTCACCAAGGGTATTTGAAGTTTGATGATTTTATGATCAAACATTGGTATGCCATGAGCAATATATACTTGTGTTTATGTCAAATGTTTAAGCAATAGAGTTAGCATTTTCTTATTGTTGTATGTTAATTGCATCAAGAAACATGAAAGAAATTAGAAAACTGAAAACTCAGCTGAGTTAGAAATTTGAGATGAAAGATTTGGGCTATCCTAAGAAGATTTTGGGGATGAAGATCAGTAGAGATAGAGATATAGGTTTGTTATTTTTGTCTAAAAGTGACTATATACTCAAAATACTTGAGAAGTCTAATACAGCAGGTGCAAAGAAGGTACAAACTCCTTTGACAACTCACTTTAAACTTTTATCATCACAGTCTCTCACTACAGATATAGAGAAAGAGGAGATAGCTAAAATTCCTTATGCGAGTGTTGTTGGAAGTTTGATGTACTCTATGGTTTATATAAGGCCTGATTTGGCATATGCAGCTAGTTTGGTGAATCGTTTCATGGCTAATCTGGGTAGAAATCATTGGGAGGCTGTCAAATAGATATTTAAGTACCTTAAAAGTACTTTAAGCTATGGTTCAGTGTACAAAAAGAGCAAAAACATTGATAAGAAATTGATGGATTAAGTACCTTAATTGGTTATGTATTCACGTTGTTTGGTTGTAATATTAGTTGGAAAGCAAATTTGCAATCAATTATGGTTCTTGCAACAACTAAGGCTGAATATTGCTGCTACAAAGGCTACCAAAGAAGCATTGTGGCAACAAGGGCTTATAGGTGAATTTGATGTGAGACAAGACCAAGTGAAGGTGTTTTATGACAACCAATGACCAAAAATCAAATGTATCATGAAAGAACCAAACATATAGACATCAAGTTGTATTTCATTAGGGATGTTGTTGCTGAATGGAAGGTTTCAGTAGTAAAGATTCATACTGAAAGAAATTCAGTTGATATGATCACTAAGCCCATTATAAGTATCAAGTTCAACACTTCTTTGGATTTGATAGGAGTAATGGATGGACTGTTTTAGCTTAAAGATGGAAGTAGTTGGTAATTTACTATAATGGCTTACAGTATAAAACACAAGCTTGATCCAAGATAGAGGATTGTGAAGAATAGCTCAACTTATGTAGTGTAGACATCAAGGATGTACAGGAGCGCAGATAGAGCTAAGCGAAGCGCAAGTGTACTATAGGCAAAGACTTGGCACAGTCATGCAAGGTTATATGTGCAGGTGTGCAAAATCTGGGTCTAGAAGCGTATCAAGGCAAATACATCACGCTCCAACATAATGAATGTTGCATAGGAGCGTAACTTCGATTTTTCCTAGTTCAAAGAGGACATTTGGCACTTAGACTTTGGCTTACACATATATAACTTGGAATATAAAAAGGACATGTTTTTTCATTGTTTCATAAGATAGAAGAGAGACAGAGAAAGAGAGGTAGGGTTTAGAGAAATTGGAGATTTCTTGTAGAGAAAGTTAACCTATTTTCTTTTAGTTTGCCTTGTAAAATCTCTTGTACTCTTTTATTTTTCACTATAGTGGATTGCTCATCACCAACAATATGATATAGGATCACTTTTGTGGTCTGAACCAGTATAAATCCTTGTATTCTTGTGGTTTACTTTGTTCGCTTTGCTTGAGTGTGTGTTTGAAACTCCTAGATTAATTTCGCATTAAACTACTTATGAGTGAGTGTGCCTCTCATCTTCATAACAGCATGTAATGCCAGTCTATAATGTCTCTCTCTTGACTTCACTGCCTGTCCTCCCATACAATAACTTTTATCTATCTATTTATATCTATCTAAACTGCAAAGGAAGAATCTTATACATTAATCACCTAATCATGAGTAATTCTCTAAGCTTTAGGGGTTTCTTGGCTGTTATTGAGACAAAACAAGATGGATCTAAAGATGGGGCATTTAAGGAAAAAATGCACATGGGTTTATTGGATTCTAGAAAACATAAAGAAACGGAAGTGAGTTTGTTGAGTTAGAATATCATGAGCAAAGGAGACATAGAGAAGCATGGTGTTGAGTAAAGGGAAACACACTTGATTTTTGAGTTCTAACATGACCAAGTTGTGTTTTGAGTTTGGGTTCGTTTGAAGTTTACTCAATTTTGTCAATTTGGGGAACTTTCTTTGCCTTTGCAGTTTTTGATAATCTTAATATGGGCTATCACAAGGGCTTGTCTGTAAGTGTAAACCTATATTTGTTTTTTCTTTTTTTGATTTTTTAAAATCATTTTTTAGAAAGTATAAAATGCTATTCGATAATTTGGTAAGTTTATTTTTTTTAAAAAAATTATGAAATAAAAATTAGATTTTCTATTTTCAACATCTAAGAATGTATTAATGATATCGTTTTACTCTGGTTTTGTTATAGAATGAATCCAAAATGATATAATTGTGTGATATTAATATTTTCTTTTATAACAAAAGTTTTATGTATCGTTGAAAAGGAAAATCTTTATTCTTTTTAGTAGAGTACTCAAAATCAAATCTAATTTGACAAGTTAATTGAATTGGATAATTCAACACTTTTAAAATTCAGTTGAATTGATATGTCAGCAAATTCATTTAGTAGATCAAATTTAAAACTGATCCAATTCAATAAAAGCTAATAGTAGAATAAATACAAAGGAAAACGTATCAAACACTAATATCATATATTCATATTTGACTTTTAAAGTTAAGAATACAAGTTTAAGTACATTATATTTGTTGAAGAGGTTGTCCAAGGTCTAATATAATTAATGTTTTCTAAAATTATTCAATGCTATTTGGTATGTAGGTCCAATATAAAATTAGATTTATTGAAGTAGTAAAGTTGTCCTTTGTCTGATTTCTCTCTTCCTTTCTCTAATTGAGGAAACTTGTTCCTCATTAATTATTCATTGCTAGAATTGGATGTCAAAGACATCTATAGTTTAAAACAAATCCTTTTTTTTTGTTAGATTCTATCAGTAAGGTTGTACAATCTAATTGTATAGTTTTTTTTTTTTGAATTAGTTAAAGGTTCCTAAATTTGGTCACTGTGTTTTTCATGTACCATGTCGAAAATAAACAAACATGTAAATGAAAGGAAAGGCTTTTATTTATATATTTTTAATCAATTTCAAGCAATTCGATTTAAATTAAAGGGTATAATAGATACTATAGTTATCGATCTAAGGGATATTAAAGGGACCACAAATAACAAGAACTTCAATATCCTTTCCTAGATATAAATTGAAGGAATCCATTATCATTTTGTTTTTTATTTTTATTGTAATAATTTTATTCTATTTCTCTATATTTATATTTTAAAAAAATTATTTAGAGAATAAATAGACAAATATGAAATTAAAAGTAAAAACATAAAATGATTTGTTTTAAACAATAGATGTCTTTGACATCCAATTTTAACAATGAGTAACCTTTTATTTTGTGAATTTTTTTTAGAAAAATCGTAATTCTATATCCAAAAAGTACATTCATAAAAATATTTAGAAAAAGAGGCATATTAGTTAAGAATCTTTTAGGAAAAATTGTGTCAATTCACTTCTGCCAATTAGGTTGGTTGAGACGGAGCAACGAACGTTTAAGGGTGACTTTGAAGCCTTTCTGATGAGAATTTGAAATTGGCGATGAAAGACAACTTGTAGATCAAGATAAGGAGAATATTATGGTGGTAATGTTTAAGGGGGCGATTGTTTTTTGTCTGAAGTCTTATTGTATATGAATTTGACTCAAATCTGAATAAGTCTAAATATAAATATCTGAATGATATGTTTTTCTTTTTAAGATATGATAAAAAGTCTTAAGTTGTTTGGTTTTAATAACTAAAAATATCTGAAAGCTAATAATTTGACATACATGCCTTTTTTAGTATTATGTGTATTAGACATTGTATATGTTATATAAATATTTGTAATTACTTAATACAACAAAATCAAAATTAGAATAGCATAACAACATCATCTTCCGCAGGAATCATATGTCCAAACAGGCCTGGAAAAAAAAGGTATGATCTCACTTTCCTTTACTGCTCAAGTGTATGACATCCGTCATGCTTAGGCTGTCATAAAAAAATTATATTGTTAATTAATGTCTCACACATATAATATGAAAATTTTTAATTATTATGTAATTAAAAATAACAATGAGTATTCAAAAGAGTTTAGGATTAAAAAAAGATAGTAAAGAATTTATAAAATATGAATTAATTAAAATTGTCAATGATATTTTAGAACATAAAAAATAGATAATAAATTCAAAATTTTTCATTCAAAAAGCATGTTTGTAAAAATATTTGGAAAAAGAAGCGATATTAAGAGGCGTTGAAAGTTTTTCATTAGCAAAAATCCCATTCTCCTCGTAATTCAAATTTTTTTTTGGGTTATGACAAATAAATAATAAAATATGGATATAACCTAAAACAACCTAACCTTAAAAAAAGTTTTTTTTTTTAATTTTGAATAGATTAGTGAATCTATAATTAAAATATATATTATCAAAAATAGAAATAAGAGAAAAAGTAACAATTTTCATTTGCTAATGTTTTGAACCAATTGATTTGTCAATTGAATCCTAAAAAATTCTTAAAAAAAAGGTTTGGTATTCTTTTTACAATTTGAGGAAAGAATCAAAACGAAATGGAAAGTTTCACTTTCTTTCTAATATTTTTTTCATTTCCAAGATGGTGATTCTTGTTAAAATATGAATCCTTTTCCTATTAAGATTAGATTAATTAATAGATTCCTAGCTATGATATTAGTTAATTGTGAATCATTGTGTCTCTGGGATTATGATTTATATTATTTAGGATTGTACAGCTAATTTTCAATTTATTTAGGAAAGATATCCTGTTTGGGCCATGTTGTCTAATACTATTAAGATTAGTTATCCTATTAGTTGGGGGACTATAGTAGTATAAAGATGTGACTTCTAGTAGTACTTTGGTATAATATATGGCATAACACACAAAACTCTTATTGTATGGTGTGTAAGAGCTTATAGTTGAGAGGTTGTGAGGATTCTCCAAAATCTTATAAGTGTTTCTTTTCCTAGTGAAGAGTATATTTCTTTGTTGGTCCTGTGGACATAGGAATATTGCTGAACTACATAAATCTTGCATGTCTTCTCTTACATCTCTGTTTTCTCTACTTTGATCTTTCTTTGGATGATATTTTGAGTCAATTGATCTTATGTTTGACATTATATTTCGCAACAATTGGTATCAGAGCTTGGTTCTTGTTTTGTGTTGCAAATTTGAATTTATGGTGTGAATAGTTACGATCTAGGTAAGCTTTGTCAAAAAGAATATATTATCTAAGGAGGTTAAATTTTAAGTGGGATTGTTTGTGACTCCTCTAATCTTTCTTGGGAAATTGCTTGGTGGGTACTATTCTTTGCTACCGTGAAAATTTGCAAAAGCCAAGGTTGTTGTCAAAACACAAGATCGGCATTTAGGGTTCAAGTTAAATATGTCACCCAGTTCTACCAAATTTGTGGGGCCAATGGTCAAAAATACTAGTTACGCAATATGGAAGTTGAAAATGTGAGCAACTCTCATAAAGGATGGATGTGCAATAACTTTAAATGGAAAGAAGACAAAAACAGAGAAAATGACTGATACAATTTTTTGCAAAGAAAAATGAATTGGCCATGGCAGATCTTCATCTTACACTACATGAGATTGTTTTATTCAATATATCTAGAGAAACCACAACTAAAGATTTGTAGGACAAACTATAGCCCATCTATACTGGAAAATCCATGTCTAATATGATCTCTATAAGGACAAAGCTTTACAACCTTAAAATAGAGGAAGGGTTCTCTTTGCAACAATACTTGAATGAGTTTAATAGATTGATTAGTAGATTAGCAGCTATCGACACTAACATTGATGAAAAGGAAAAAGCTGCTCTACTGATTTGCTCTTTCCTTGATTCGTGGGATACCTTAGTGAAGAACATTAATAACAATACAGCTCTCACTTATGAATCTATGGAATCTTTATTGTTAATCGAAGAGGCACAAAGAAAGTCAATGGTGGTTCTTCAGGTGATGCAATAATGGCACAAGTAGACCTATAGAAAAGACCAGTGGCAATGGCAATAAATGCAGATCCAAGTCAAAGGGCAAGAAAAAGGGAAAGCGTTGAATTGCGGAAGACCAGCCATATGAAAAAAGATTATAGATTTAAAAACGAAGAAGATTCGAAGCCTAATCTACATGAATCAAAATCAAAGAATTCCAAGCAAACATTGTTGAAGATAAAGATTCATACGAAGAGGGGGAGATATTGGGTTATTCAGGAATGTCGCAACATTATGAATAGTTACATCTAGGGGTGGGCAAAAATACCAACAAACAGAACCAAATTGACAAAGGAAACCGAATCAACCAATTTGGTTTGATTTTTTTTAGCACAATTTTTAACTAATTGGTTTGCTTTGCTTTGCGGTTTCGAAACCAAACCGCCAAATGTAATTCTATGTCCAAAAGCATGTTTGTAAAAATATTTGAAAAAAGAAGGGATATTAAGTGGAATTGAAAGTTTTTTCATTAGTGAAATCCCTTTCTTCTAGTAATTCAAAAGGTTTTGTTTGAATGACAAATAAATAATAAAACATTAAAATAATCTAAATCAGCCTAACTCGAAAAAAAGCTTTTTTTTCCATTTTAGAATCGATTGGTGAATCTATAATTAAAATGTATATTATCAAAATAGAAATAAGAAAAAAAAAACGTAAGTAATAATTTACATTCACTAATGTTTTGAACTGATTAATTTGTCAATTGAATTCTAAAAATTTCTATAAAAAAAAGGTTTGGTATTCTTTTTACAATTTGAGGAAAGAATCAATACGAAATAGAAAGTTTCACTTTTTTTTTTAATATGTTTTCATTTATAGGATGGGGATTCTTAAGGTTGTCTTTTTTTCTTTTTTTTTTCTTATTTAGTGATGTCGTTAAGAGCAAATATAAAAATTTTAGGCAAAATTGATTAATTTAGTCATTACGATTTTGAGATTGAGGACTCATTACTTTAGAACCTTTTATTTGATTTTACAATGTAATGGCAAGGTTCAAATCCAGGATTTATGAGTTGAATTTTAAGTTGTTAATCACCGAACCAAATGGCTTTTTGTTTTATTTATTCAAGCTTGAAAGAAAAATGACCATATTTGGTGGTCAAAAACCGCCAAATAAATATATATTTGGTGGTCAAAAAAAAGGACACCAATAGCACCACCAAATATAGTCTATTTGGTGATTGATCAAAATGCCAAATATATTAACGATCATATTTGTCACATAAAAGTGCCAAGTATAGTAATATAAAAACTATAAAAAAATGCCATATCTGTCATTTTTTATTGCCAATTTTGTGTCTTGTAACGATTACATTTTTGAATTTCAACATATTTGGCACTTTTTGCCCGATTAATATGGTTTTGTAATGGTTAAATTTTTTTAATTTTGTCATATTTGGCACTTTTTGCCCGATAAATATGGTTATGTAACGGTTAAATTTTTTGAATTTTGTCATATAGAAAACATTTTTTTCTATATGCATAACATCAAGGTTGTGACGAACATGTAAATGTTTCCAATACGGAAGAGTAAAGAAGATGGATTTTTTCTTCCAACACAAGTACTCATCATTGTCCACTTTTTTGCGCTTTCTTTCCTTACTTTTCCCCTAAGGATGCTTGGAAATTTTCTAGCTTATCTAATATGGCTTCTCGGCTAAGCGGTTTTGAAGCAAGCCCATTTTCTTGCTCCCTATTAAATGTCTTCTTCTACTTTCTAAATTGATGATTTTTAGGGAGGAATCGCCTATGGCCCATGTAGATATTTTTCTTGCCATGTTTGAATCTACATGAAACATTTTCTTCCCACATATTAGACAAGCATAATACCCCTTTATTGAGCAACCAAAGAGGTTACCATAGGCTGGAAAGTCGTTGATCGTCCATAACAAGACAGCTCTCGTGTTAAAAGTTTCTTTGTTATAAGCATCATAGACCTCAATACCTTCCTCCCATATAAGTTTCAAGTCATCTATTAATGGGGCTAAATAAACATCTATGTCATTACCGGATTGTTGTGGTACCGATATTAGAAGAGATAACATCATGAATCTTTTTTCATGCACAACCAAGGAGGAAGATTATAGGTATCCATGATAACAGGCCAACAACTATAAGTAGTACTTAGTGTACTATGAGGATTTGTCCCATCAACTGAAATAGCTAGGCGAAGGTTTCTACTTTCAACCCCGAAAGCAGGCCACATCCTATCAACTAATTTCCAAGATGGTGTATCGACTGGATGCTTAGGTTTCCTGTCTATGATTCTTTTTTTAGCCTGTCAAGTAATATTTTTTACAATATGAGAAGACTGAAATAACCTTCTAAACCTAGGAATGGGTGGGAAGTACCACAGTACTTTTGCTGGAATGCCTTTATTAGCTTTGGAAGTTTTACCATGTACTTTCCAGCGTGACAACCCATATGTAGGACAACATGATAAAGATGCATACTCTTTCCTATATAAAATGCAATCATTAGGACATGCATCTATTTTTTCATATGACAAAACTAAGGCAACCATTGTTTTCTTAGCTTCGTACATGGATGAAGGCATTTCGTTGTTTGGCGGTAACATTTCAGATAACTTATTGAGTAATTCTAAGAAACTATTGTTTGACCAACCAAATCTCCCTTTAATTTTGTAAAGCTGCATCAATGCAGATAATTTTGAGTGTGAAGTGCAACCTGGGTATAAGGGCTTCTCAGCATCTTCAAGTAAATTTTTTAATTTTTTGGGATCATCCTCATTGTGCTTAAAGGCATCATTCACCATATCTAGCGTATCATCTATGGGGAATTCAGGGCATTCAACAAATGATGACTTCCTATTGCTATCTTTACTATTTTGATTGACTTCACCATGCCAAATCTAGGTTTTGTAGGTTGTGTCAAAACCATTACAAAATAAATGATGGCCCACTTCATTGTGGGTGTGGAAGGCTAAAAAATGACATGCATTGCAAGGGCATTTAATGAACTTTGGGTCAGTTGTATGCGCTGTAGCAAAGTCTAGGAAATTCTTAACCCTTATGTCATATTCTGGAGATAATCTATTCGACCAAATCCAGGATTTATCCATGATGGAAGTACACCTGCACTAACACACAAGTGTTTGAGTGTTTGGTATGAGATGAAAATTTAGTAATTATTGACCAAAGTTGAAAATAGTTCACACTTTTGGGTGGCAGGTTCTGAGTTATTTGCTGTTTCTGGTTTTCTATTCTTGTAATGTTCCTTTACCTTGGTAACCATTGTGAAATAATCATTTGTGAACAGTTTGATGGACTGACTAACAATAAATAAGTGAAGACTAAAAAAAATGTTAATAACAGAAAATTTCTTCTTTAACAACATAAACATAACTTATGGATTTAAAACATAATGGATGGTCAGAAATAACATAACGAATAGGAACTCAAGCCAATTAAAGTTCATTCAACCATGTTCATACAAATTGAAATACACCTTCTTTAATATCTTCATATACCAAACATATCATGTATTATAATCATTGTAGTTGTTATTAGTGTAACAGAATTCAATAATTTATCTAAATGATATAGAGCGATCAGCCAAAAAGAAAGCAAATATGGTATTTATTGTTAAATCAACCAATAAACAAATGATATAAAGTAAGCATGTAACTAAAAACCAAGAAGAAGGGACAGTATTAACCTGAATTGAAGAAAGCGCATTTCCACTTAGATGCACCGAAAGCTTTGCATATGACCAATTGAAGTATGCAGTAATGAGCAAGCCAAAACAGGGAAAAAAAAAAACAGAAAAAGACATTACATTAAAGGTGTATTTCTAAATCATATTTAGACTCGCCACTAGAATCTATGCAGTCGGTTTATAGCCGATATATAATCTTTAAAAACAAAAATTATGTTAGGACTAGTTAGCTTCAACATATTTAATAATGCACTGATGCTTAAAATTTTTTTGTTTTTAAGATTAACTAATAAGTAGTTTCAAGGTACGTGCCGTTGTCCACCCTCATTGCAGACCAGTATAGTGCCTATGCAGGTTCACCACTAGAATATACGTCGAAGTTTCCAGCCTATATACCTTGAAACTTTAGTATTAAACTTTATTTGGATAAGTTTTCGGACCAGTATGATGTTGTTTTCGAATATCTTTAGTATTAAATTCTAGCACCATCAATGTTAATAAGGATATTAAAGTGCTAAGGATAGCGCTTTAATATCCTTATCTGGAATGATAGATTCAAAAGTTAATTTCAGTTTACATGACATCATGTGAACAACCATTAGGCTGTAGATACGTAGTAAATGATCTTGACCTAAAATACTCACTTTAACCGAAGCATTTTTAATTCACTGCACAAATTCTATCACATTTTCACAATTATTACTTACATTCTTAACGACAACAATAATAATGCAGTGTATAACTGCTAACTTTTTAAGAAGTTACATAACAAAAGCTTAAAACTCCTAAATAACCCTTATATATAAATGAGATCAACCCATCGTGACATGATTCCATCACTATCACCAAACATGCAAACAAAATATTTAAACACAAAAATGAAGATTGAATCACCAGTCAAGATAATGGTCACATGTAACAACAACAATAAGATCCAAAACTTCACCATGAACGATAACTAACTAACCATTAATCATGAAAAAATTAACTCATTAAATGACACTCATGATAAATTCAAATGATAAAAATACCAAATCTTTTTTAAACCAGATCAAAACTGTTGGATCTTTGCCAAATTTTCCAGGTCCCAACCTCTGAATTCTCTTATTTCTGAAACAGAATTATAAATTACCGAGTGAGGAGTAAAGACAGTGCATACAATAACATGATACAAAGTTTTAGATGCTAGACATCCACCTTTTGGAAATGCAACTAAAAAATCTCTTACATTAGAATGCACAACACATTCAAGAATTATAGTTTAATCAGTTCCATATATGCTAAACCATTTCTTATTCTATTTATCCCTCAGAAACAATTGTCATCAATGTTTCAAATTTAGGACTAGCATAAGAAAATAGGAGTTCCAAAACTATCATCATCAGTCAAGATTATAAAAATAGACTTATAATTTTCATTAGAAAATCACTGCTGGTATATACATTTGTCAAGAATCAAGGTGCACAAAACTTGATGAAGATCCATGCCCCAAAGTAAGACAAAAATTGAAGACAAAAACCATACGTTTGGCCATGTCAATCTTTCTATACAAAGTAGCTTTTGCCATGATACAAATCCTAGCATAGTATGATGAAAAAAGTGAATCCATTGGCCACGAATTCGATACTAGCCTGGCCCATATCTCACCCCTAAAATGAGAATGCAAGCTTCACCCAACAAAGTAGTGAAATGAAAACACAGAAAGCAAAAACAAGTGCAACAATAAAAACAGAAAATAGAAACAAAATCTCTTGAAATAGAAAATGACTAATCAAGTATCGATTCGATCTGCTACTCTTACGGAAGCTCTAGATTGAGTCCAATCTAATAAAATAAATAAACAAATAAAATAATAGTAACGATAGTTTTAAAAATATAAAAATTATATTAAAATCCATTACAGATGTCAAAAGAGATCCGAAATTCACACCTAAAATACGGCAATTACAATCAAAACACACAATACATTCATCCGAAATTAATTTAAATTAAACTGAATATTAAATAAAATCAGATAAAACGATTAAATATATTCAGTTATTAAATAAGATTATTAAATAAGGTTATTAAAACTAGACTTGGGCATTTGCCCCGCCGGGTCCGGGGCCCCGATCAGACTCGGACAAACGGGGAGGGTCTAGACCTGCCCCGGAGCACTGTGAGGGGCGGGGACGGGGCTGCATAAGTCCTGCCCAGTCCGGGGCGGGTCCGGGGCCGGGTCTTGCATCTAGACCCCTCCCCGCCCCGCCCCGCCCCGCACAGTAAAGGGTGAAAATGAAAAAATTTAAAATATAGGGACTTAGATAATTAATAAGGGTTATTTTGTTAAGTTTTAACATATATGGGTTTCTAATATATATGGGTTTCTAATATATATGGGTTTCTAATATATTTGCAAATCCTTATATGTGGATATATGAATGGACTTAAAAGAAATTTTTTAAGGGACGAAGTTGCAAAAATATAAATATTACAAGGGTGTAATTGTAAAATACAAATATGCGGGGCGGGGCAGGGCGGGATCTGCCTAATTTTTTTTGCCCTGCCCTGCCCCGCCTCGCAAAGGGGCAACGGGGCGGGCCGAGGCAAAAAAAAATTGGACAGGGCGGGGCTGGATACTTGCCATCCCGTACCCGCCCCGCCCCGCCTCGGTTCCAAGCCTAATTAAAACGCAATTATTATTCTATCAAATTAATCTCAACCATTGATTGTGTAATGATATATCATGCCACATCTATCATTAGAAACAGGCCTCTCAACACAGTCCCAAACAAGACCGAACAAATAAAAAGAAGACCCTTAAATGAACTTCACCAAGTAAATCAAAGAGAAGAGACACAAAGAGAGACAAGAGGAGATGATAGAAACATAAAATAATTAACAAACTTACAATATAATAACAAAATATGAACTTCAGAATGTGAGGGAGACTGCGATCTGCACTTCTCTCGTCGAATCTATTCAACAATCTGGCTAAACTTAATGACCTGGAAAAAATTGAAAATTGAAACTTTTAGTCATAGCAATGAAAGACAAAGCAAATACTTAAGAAATAAAGCATACCCAATGATATCAGTGAGCAAGTGACCAATGTGCACCATGGAATGATGACAGTGGCAGTAACAAAGCTATTGAGTAAGAAAGGAAGCACGGGCAAAACTGAGACTGTCAATTCGATTCATGCAACTAAAGCAAACCAATAGCAATGATTCAAATGAACTGACTTTTCCATGGGTTAAAAGTGTCCAAAATTATTGAAATAGGGGAAAAATTAAATCATAAAATATGCTTAGATAAATACCACCCTATAGCAATCATACATGGTTATTTGTTATAACAAATGCATCAATACAGAAAAACTATAAACAACTATAAAAAAAAAAGAATCAGTAATAATTCTTTTTCTATAGCCAGTAGCAGCAGTCTCTAAATCATACTAAATAGAATTTTGCATTAATGTGGCGCTCAATTGAGTATTTTCTATCAAGCACTTATCAATTACAGGAAAAGAAAATCACTTAAATGTAGTTTTAAAATTAAAGTTCATAGGTGCATTTCAAAAAAACCTTCAAAGTGATATTGTTAAAAAGCACTTGTACTCGTAAAAGCGTTTCCTATAAATCCACCTCACGAAATGACAAAAAACCTTTTTAACTACTTTTGAAAACATCAGTTTCAAATTTTCCAAAGCACTCTCAAATCCAAAGACAAACATTACACATCTAGGTTTCAATTCTCTACAATTGCAATTGCTACTTTAAAACAAAAAATTGAATGTACAACGACCAAAGCCACAAACTTAAGCTCCAAATGAAACAAAAAAAAAAAGAAAAAAATCATCCTTAATCCAGACAGTAGCCACAGATTATAGTTGTAATTACATTTTTCAAGAGAGACACATAAAGAAAATCTGAATACGAACTACTGTATGAGAGGAAACAACCATTAAAGCATTAAGGATAGAGATAAAGATAAATTAAAGCTTATGTTATGTAAAATATTTCTCAATATATTGAATGATTGCTAATTACTTAACAAGATTAAATTATGAGTTTCTTCCATGCTAGCTATACTTCCAACTTTCTGTTGAAAAAATGCTATGATGCATGGTATTAGCCCTGTACTTAATTCTAGTGGAATATGACGGATTAGTTACGGATCTTTTGATTTGTTTGTTAGTTTCGGATGTGCCAACCTGAGGTTAAGTAAATTAATTAAGAAGAAAACTGGATAAAATGTCAACTTCGTATGATATGATCGAAGTAACAGAGGTGTTTTGTTGGCAATCATGGCCATTTTGTGGGAATGGATTAATTAGACAGCAAGAATTAATAATATAAAATAAATCACAAATATCACAACTAAATATTTATTCAATTCAAATTGACTAGTCAATTAATTTAATTCAATTTAACCAATAAATTACATAATTTAATCTAATTAGTCAATTCAAAACAATTTAATCAAGAAATTAAATTTGCATCTTTTCAGTTAAGTTTCACAAAAAAGTGGGTATCAAAGATAACACTGAGAAGATAATAAAATGGAAATAAAACGTCTATAAAAAAAGAAAAGCATTTTTCAGATGGAACATCTTTTTATCAATTAATTAATGCTTGAAAAAAAACATTGATTACCTTAAAACTGAAACAAAACAGTAGTTGCTGTAATAGTTACAAAGTCGTACATCCTCCTAGAAGTTATAAAGAACTTGTGGTTCATATAAAGGGGCCACAAATGAAACTGCAAAAAAAAAAGTAGTTATCATCATTCTAGATCCTACTATAAATTTTGTATATTACATAACTTGTTGTTTACAAATAACCATAACCATTGCACCAAGGGCAGGAGCATTTGTATAGCCACATTGAAAACTAATTATCAACTAATGAATTCGCTTATACAGCTCACTGAAGTGGATTAATTACTATGTTTTCATAACATATTTATCATTAAATAACAAAAATGGAGTAGTTACTAAAAGAAGTTATCTAACTTGCCATTTGGTAGAAACAAAAAAATAATAATAAAACACACACACACACACAATCTCACACAAGTACAAAATCAAGTAGGAAGAGAAGCTGATTATATAACTACTCTTTTATCAAGTCATGGTTGGAAAGTTTGGTATAATAAAAAATTAAACACCAATGAGCAGTTATCAGTAAGTAGGATAATAGCAAAGCATATTTGGATACATGGCTGGAAACAATTAAATGACTTCAATTTCTATTGTGCACTAAGAGAAACTACAAAATCAATTAACAAAGTGGAACCGAGACCATGATACAATCACAACAAAGAGATAATATTTTAATCAAGCCATATAGTAATGATGCATCTAAGATCATCTCATAAACCTGGAACTTAACTCAAATACCCATGCCATTAAACTGAAGCTAGCTACTAATCACTTAACAACTTAAGTAAATTAAAGATTATTTTTTGAACGCATAATTGAATCAGAAATCACAAGAGCTAACTAAGAAACAAATCAATTTAAAAAAAATAGCTGTCAAAACTTAAAATTGTTAACATACAAAGATAATAGAACTCAAAGGGCAAGAAAAATATTTTAAACTTGGAAAACAGACTTCAATATTTGGACAATTTTGTTTGACGGATTGGAGGTAAAGAATCCTTGAGGAAACAAGAAAGCATAAATATAGCCAAGAAAATACCAATGGTTGTCCGAGTGTCATGAATTGATTTTGCATGGTCCATTGTTACATTCCATCTAGCTCATAGGAGTTTTAATGCAAATTACGGCAAGAGAAAGGATGATTTTTCTCTTTGCAATATGACAGACCAGAGTCAAGAATTAAACAAGATAAAAAAATAATAATTGCTTATGTTGAAAAGGTGAAATCATGTCAAATTGCCCGGATAGAATTTATTAAAATAAAAATTCTACCATGGCTACTCGATCGAGGGCCAAGGAGTCACAAGAAAAAACAAATTTAAAGATATAAA
This sequence comes from Boswellia sacra, assembly GCA_013180625.2. Lineage (NCBI taxonomy): Eukaryota > Viridiplantae > Streptophyta > Magnoliopsida > Sapindales > Burseraceae > Boswellia > Boswellia sacra. The sequence continues at coordinate 587,379 of SNVD02002702.1, forward strand.
AATATCATTCATGCTTTAGAAACTACAAGTAGTCACATGCATATACATCAATTAATTTGTTGTCTAATAAAGTAAATATTTTTATATAACATCTCATCCAATCAACTCACCAAACTGCTCTTATTTGCACTCAACTATAACCCTGAAAAATCCTTTCAATATTTTGTAGCCATGGAGTCCACGATAATGCGACAACCACCAAAGATAGATTTTTGGGTTGTAAATTTTGGAAAAAAACCAATGAGTTTGCCGACGATTACTTAGTATTTGATTGTTTGCTTGTTAAGAAAAGAGAACTCGTCTTTCGAACTTGGGTTTCTTGAAGAGGGTAGATTTGATAAGGATTTATTTGGAGAATCAAAAACCCAAAAAAATATATATCAAAGACCCACAGTTAAATGAAATAAACACCCGAAAAAGATTTATTAATATAAATCAAATGTATAACGAAACTTAAACTAGTTTGCCACTTCATACACAAAGAACAAACTCAATATCGATTTAAAAAAAAAAAAAAAAACTGCAAACGAATACTTAACTGATCAATTCTCAAGAAATCAAATCAATCATGTCCACCTCAAATGTCACCCAAAAAAATATTCGATTCAAAATCATTTAAACTTAATGTCAAATCCAAAAGAGTATAAATTCAAAATTCTGATTAATTCAAATCAAATGTAGCACGAAACTTAAACACACAACCGATAAATTCTCATAAGTTTGTTTAATCCTCTTAAGTTTTTGTTTTTTGCATAACATCCCTAAGTTTCGTTGAAGGTCGGGTGACAGAGTACAGACCATGGAGGATGACTCTCTTATACTTGCTAGAATTTTACTTTTTTTTTCTCTATAATATGAAAATGTCTATTAATATAAAAATTTTAATTATGTGTAGATTGGACCAGGTGTCCCTCAACAGAACAAAAGAACAAGGACCACCAAAATTGTACATAATGAGCCCAAAAAATTCAAACTTTGCTAAAAAGCAGCCCCTCCTTCCCGCATACATCCATAGCCATAGAGATATCCTATAAAAGTCAAGTCGAAGCTGTACAATTAAGCTTCCAAAACCCCTTTCGTTTTCTCTAACAATATGTTTTCTCCAAATCTAGAAGAGGCCAATACATATTCTCGTTTGTATTGTCAATTTTGGCTTGTAATGTATGTGTGTTCAGGCATTGCAGTGTATATTTAATTGATCAAAGCGTGAGAAACAATGCAGATGAAACACACAACCGATAAATTCTCATAAGCTGGAGAAGAAATGGTTACTTTAAAAGAAGCACAGAACAATAAAAATATAGTCTAAATACGTTTATCAGTAGTTCAATTCTCATACATTTTCTAATCTCAGTTTTGATGGGAAAGAAACAAAGATAACATTATCAACTAAGAAAATGATATATTTTCTAAGAAGAGCAAATAGACATACCACTCAATGTTTTCCAGTGAGCACAGCCGCAGAGGAGAGAATCGAAGCAACTGCACCAGAAGCGAGTAGCATGTGAGCAGCGACGGAGGCAAGGTCTGAAGCAACAGCATCAAAAGCGAGCAACCCACGAGCGGCGATAGAGGCGAGTGGGATGCAAACACATATTATGTCAATTTGTTATCTATAATTTCGATTAATGAAAAGACTTAAACTTCAAACAAATTAAAATTACCATAAACGATATCAGCTACTAGCAAAATGACATATGACATAACACCAATAATCACAAAGAAAGACTATAAAAAAAATAATAATCAGAAACTAAAGAGTGAGTAAACAATAATGATCTAAATATTTTTTATTTTTAAAACAACTAGAACCGGGTTTGCAAAGCGGCTTTTCTTTCTGAAGTGGTCTAACAACTAACTTTCTTTCTCTCTCTATCATCAAAAGCAAACTTTACACTTTCCTAAATATGCAGTATGAACCATACAAGTGGCATATGATTTTGCAGTACACAATAACATATTTAGAAAGATTATCATTACCTTCTCAAGTAATAGCCATAGATGTAGACCTCTTATGACCAAATAAAATTATATAACCAAAAATGCATGTGTATTACACCATGGCCAAGCACCAACTATCCAAAACCCATTTAGTTAGCTTGGCATGCTTCAAGTATTGACTGTGATCATTTAACTTTTGCACAATATTAACTCCATAAACGAGTTTGCATTTGCTATCAGTGAGAATGCAAAGACCATGTTTATGTAGAAGTGGAATTTAATCAAGTTTAACAATTCTAATCATCCAATGATCTGTAAAATTATAACATGTAAATATAAACTAAGGAAACATACAAGAAAATTTCAAGATTGACTTGCCCAAACAACAATTAATATTGATTCTACTAATGAAGCAAACACCCACACCCAAAATTTTCAATCAAAACTTAACCAAGAAAAGAGAAACCGAAAACAAGAACCTAACTCACCAAAGACACTCATTCAATCCAAACCCCCAACCCCTATTCTTAGCATTCAAAAACAGAGAAACCGATAGTAGAAAACCCAGCCCCTATTTTAAGCACCAATCCCAGCCCTCAGAACCTTTATTCCACTCCACAAAAGATAGTCACAAAGCAACAACTCACCACCAAAAGAACTATTCATACCAAAACTGTCATCGAAAACAAGCCCCAAATAAGAAAAGAAAAAAACTAGTGAGCTTGAGAAATCAAAGAGAAGAACGATAGAGAATTTTCTACCTGGCATTTATAAATTATAGGAAAAGAAAAGTACTTAAATTTAGTTTTAAAATTACAGTTCATAGGTGCATTTAGAAAAACCCTTTTAAGTGATATTGTCAAAAAGTACTTTTACTCAAAAATGCATTTCCTATAAACCCACCTAACGAAATCACACAAAACCTTTTTAACTACTTCTGAAAAAACCATTTTCAAATTTCCAAAGGCGCTCTCAAATCCAAACACAATAACACACATCTGGGTTTCAATTCTCCTACAATTTCCATGCAATTGCTCCTTTCAATCAAAATGATGATTGTATAATCACCAAAGGCACAAACTTAAGCTCCAAATCAGACAACAAAAATAGTTATATCGTTCTTAATCTAAATGGTACCAAAAGATTGTAGTTGTAATTACATATTTCAACAGAGATCATAAAGGAAATCTAAATACAAACAAGGACATGAGATGAAAACCAACCATTAAAGCAGTAAGGATAGAGATAAAAAGTTACCAAGAAACGGGAGATAATGTAGATGATATCCACTTTAACTTACGATGTTGAGCAACATAAAAAGTGACATAAAAAGGTTGTAATTAAAAAATTAAGACGTTAACTTAGCATGCAAAGCCACCAAATATTGGCTAACACTAAACCTACTGAAACTTCGTTAAAAAATTAAGAAAAAAATAAGAACCAGAATATTTCACAAGATAAAACCACAAAAACTCAAAAATCAATAAAAGCAAACAATAACACCACAAAAATCGAAGGACATAGAAGTTTTCAGGTTTAAACTGTCACAAAATGAGCATTTAACAATAAGAGCAAACAATAGACCCGCAAATATAATACTTAGCATTTTCAAATTAGGGATTTGGGAGATTAGGGTTTCAATTATAACATTTGTGATGTAGAAAATGGTAAGAAAACTAGAAACACTCAAAAAACTGATTTGGAAAACAAATTTGAAAGGAAACTTACTATGGATCGAGAGCTAATTCTGAATCCAACCCAAAGACAATGATGAATCGTTGTTGAGTCCTTGATGGGTTAACTCTAGTTTGAGCGATTTCAACAATTTGAGGCGATGCAAGATATGTCGACGAAATGCGAAGTGAGAAAGTGACGGTTAGGGCAATGTGGAGGAGAAAAAGAAAAGATAGAGGGAAAACGATTAAAGTGGGGCCAAAATGAATATATCAGGATAAAAGAAACAAAAATTATATATTTGTCCCTATTCTAAAAATTATGACAAATATGAGATTCGAAAAAGAAAAAAAGTGAGAAATATGATCTAAATTTGTGTTTGACCTTAACATTAGTGTTATATTTCTCATATTTTTAAAAAATGCCAAATTTAAAAAAGGCTGAGCGACAAATATAAAAAATATTCTTGTAGTGAAAAAAAGTTTATATAATGAATTTTCTTTTATAAATTCAATTTAAACTTATAAATTGAGGGAGTTGTGGTTCGAACCTGGACTACCAAAACTCATGCAGCCAGCTTTGCCACCAATGCTAGTCACATCCTTGAGAAATTTTATGCAACAGTATGCTATTTAACTCAATTAAAAGCATGAAAAATTTTATAAAAAAAAAACGAGAAAAATCAGGGTTTTTTTCGGCTGCAGCAAAAAAAACCTGAAAAAATCCGAGGATTTTCTGAGAGTTGGGAAGAATTTTTTGGTCTGATGCGGGTGCGTAGTTTGCCATCCCTATTATAGACACATGTGGTGGTTGTGGTTGTGACTTCACAGAACTCGACTCTCTATAGAACCTAGGTATATAATATTGAACAAAATCATCAATGAGAGAGTCTCTCCTACTTTGGCTACACCATGTGGCTAGGTTGAGTGTGGCAAGGAATCAATAAGAGAGGGGAAAAATGATGTGAACAGTAACTTTTTCAAATTTGTCACCTACTTTTCTTCTTTCTCATTGGTTGGCTGCACTACATCAACGGTGCAATCGAGATAGGATAGACTTTCTCACTATCAACTATAGAACTCTTCAGTTTCAATTGTTTCATCTCACGCCATGTCATAGGAAATCTTGATTTTCGTTCATGTACAACTTCGCTCAACCTCTTAACATTTACAAGCAAAATCTCTGTATTTGGATGCTGTACAATCAATCTTCAATTTTTTTTGGAAGATTCATACCATAGAAGTATTGTTCCAAAATTTTAAACCATTGAGAAATTTTGTCAACACAAATACGAAAATCTTAAATAATAGGAACCTCATAAGAGGAACAATATCCACAAATACCCTAGTATCTATTGAGCACAACATAATGAGAAATAGGTTTATAATCATAAAAGGTTGTTTTTTTGTAATGACAAATAAATAACAAAAGCAAGTAATAATTGACATACGCTAATGTTTTGAACTGATTGATTTGTCAATTGAATTCTAAAAATTTCTAAAAAAATGTTTGGTATTCTTTTTACCATTTGAGGAAAGAATCAGGACATAGAAAGTTTCACTTTTTTTTAATATGTTTTTCATTTCTAGGGTGGGGATTCTTAAGGTTGTCTTTTTTTTTTTTTTTTCCTTATTTAGTCATGCCATCGAGGAGTAAATATAAAAATTTTAGGGCAAAATTGATTAATTGTTAAAAATAGTGAATTAAATAGAAAACTCTTATTATTATTATTATTATTATTATATGAATTACGTTTTTCTTAAATGCCTAAATTGGCCCTATATCCCAATTTTCCTCTAATTTAGAAAAACAAGCTTTCGTATTTCGTTTTAAGTTACCCAATAAAAAATCCTACAAATAGTGCTAAAATTCCATACCATGCATAAAAAGATTGAAGGTATAAAAACAGGAAAATGCAAATTGTAGGATGATAAAAAAAAAAAAAAGATCAACAATGAATTTGCATAAAAATTGACCAATATCCACCATAATTTTGCTATTGCAATAAACTATTTGATTTGACAGATATCAAAATATAGAAAAATCCAACTAGTACTTGATGCTATTTAAAATTCATCAAACTAAGTGACGGACTACAAGTGTTTGGGAGGGGACATTGCAACTGTAGAACAGAATGAAAAGAAAACATGCTTGAGTAACTTCATTAAACAGGTTTCAATGGGGACCGCATCTGCTGAAATGTCCCCTCAGAACACGACCAGGCTCAGAAGGAATTAAAAAAAAAAAAAGATTAAAAAAAAAACATTACGACATTTGTGGACAGTCAAAGTGGGTCCCCATTGAAACCAGGTTCCATTAGCCTCTACTCGCTTCAGTAGTTGCTCGAAACACGACTTTCCTGCAACCAGTAGCTTCTCCAAATTCGCGAGTCTTGAACCTAAAGGATGCAATTCGTTTGATATGTATTTAACAATCTCTGCGATAACTTGTGTCTCCCGCCTGCAACATCAAAAACAGACCGTATTAGTTACAATTACTTAATTCAAATGCATCTAAAATCCTCAATTTATAAATCTCTATATATTAATATATCCCCTCTACCTCCCTCTTTGTTCGCATATTAAGTTTTTAATCTTCAATTTTATGGGTAAATCATTATGCTACTACTACTTTTAGGATTCACTTATGATCATTAATTAAAGTCATTCGTAACTCCATTTCATGTTTATTTATATCATACTAACAAGACATCCACCTATATATATATATATATATATATATATATATATATATTTCACTATATACATCTATATCATCCTATACATAGTAAACCCAATCAATTCAATTAAGAAACCATATAACATTATTTCTTTAACTTCTCTACTTTGGATCCCAAACATAAATATAAATTTCCATAAAATCATATTGCACATATATTATATACTACTGGTTTCTTAATCATACTTTTTCCTTTTCCTTTCTCTCCGTAATGTTATTAACTCAAACATTTTTTTCTCCTTTGCTTAATTTTTCTCATTAATATGTTTGTTTTCTCCGTTTCTTTTTCATTTGGATCGAAGCTCCAATCATCATTTCATCCCAATTAGTATGTAGTTATTATTTTCCAGGATTTGTCTACATTTTGATTATTTTCCAGGATTTGTCTACATTTTGATTATTAAACTCTCACATGCTAATCAGACAAACAATTTCTCACCTTACCTGCCTATCCTTCTAGATGAAGTCTAAATGGAAAACTAGTCTTCCCATGTTTTCAGGAGGTATCACAACGACACTGAACAGCGCATGCATGCCGATAATGTAGAACGTTATTAAGGAAGCAAGTTCTTAGCCATCAATCATTAACTTCATGAAATCTAAGCTTAGCTAATCTAATTACACATTCTTTTGGTTTGTTGGTTGCTCATGAAATATTCCTACTTGAAAAAAAATCATAGACATTCACCAAGGAACAAGAAAAATAAATAAATAAAGTACCATGAGAAATATGGCTAGCTAATCCTTGAATCCTAAAAGTCATGCTCTCATTTTGACGACCAACCTCTCTAGCTCTTATAAACAAGAAGAAATAAGTGTCCTGTTGGTTGTGTAAGAAATAATGTCTTTATTAAATTGAAAAAAGAAAAAAGAGAAGATAATTTTACCTTCCTTTCAAATCCCATCCGGCAAGACCAGCTGCCTTTTCTAAAACTTCCCTCCACATTTGTACCTTTTCTGTATTATGCTTAAAAGTTTCTGCATGTCTAGCAAAGGCTTTTTGAAAGCTACCTTCTTGTTTCCTTATGGTTGATGGATCAACGTGGCAGAAAATTGGAATGACTGTCTGTTCCCTTACACTACCATGAATAATCTTAACGAGTTCATCCAAACACCGAGTGGAATGCGCGTAGTTTGTTGAGAAAATCACAATTAAAAATCTTGACTCTTCAATTACTTGACTTCCTAGTTCATTGCCACCTCTAAATACACTGATCCCTTTTTTTTTCAAACCAGTATATAGATGATCTGCAAAGTTATTTTCTGTGTCTTCACTGTTGAAGTTTAGACAAACATCATACTTCCAATGAGGAGTGCCTGAAGAGACTCTTTGGGTACTCATTTTTGTGAACTAAGCTTGTTTAGACAAAAAATTTCCTTCAATATTAACCCTGAAAATTGGAAAAAAAAAAAAGTGACTTCCCTATACATAACAAAGATGATCCAAATTATCCATCATCTATGTAATTGAACTTAGTTAAAAATATTTAGCTAGCAAGAAAATAAGGTGTAAGCAATATGTATCCATAAAATACTTTTGACATCCACTTTTTAACAAAAAGTTATATTTCAAACCGTCCATAAATCAAAATCTTAATTTCCTTATGGATCCCTTAATCATAAACCCATAAACTCACAGTACAACAAATATTTAATCTTAAAAGGTAGAAACAACTCATATCATCTTTGCCTAACAGCTTACATCGTTGAGAGATTATTGTACTATGACGATCTTTGGAATTCCTATATCGATCTGAATTACAGTATGAATTCCTATGTTTGAGCATTGAACACAATTTTTACATCGCTAGGCTTGTGTCATTTAGCTCAAGTTGACCGTCCAGAACAAGCATCGATGTCGATGATCTTCAATTAAGCCACATACTCAACAAAAAGCCCTCAAAAGGAAAGTTACAAAAGGTTTGCATCATTCTTAACCTATTTTTAATAGAATTATGAATGCTAAAAAGTTAAAAGACGCATGAATTGAAAATTCTGAAAAGGGAGTTTGAAGGTTCAAGCAAAGCCATCTCTAGTAACTTGCAATCACCATGGAGAGACCTTTGATAAACTATGAAAGAAATTGAAAGCACTCGACAATTTTTCTCCGATGGTAACAGAAATTATTAACCAAACTAAAAGCCTTAATGATGACGCTTTGGATACCCTTCTAACCATTGACGACTGATATTCCAGATAAAACAATAATCAAGAAAAGTTTAAGTAGTTTGCCTCCAAAATTTGATCACATAACTGTTGTAATTGAAGAATCCAAAGATTTGACAAAAAATGCTGTTCACAGAGCAACAGCCAACAGGGTATCCTGCATGTTATATTTAATCTAAACTATCCAAATCTTTCCTCATTCCATGCCACTAAGCAAATTTATTTTTGAAGCAATAGCTTGAACGTTTAGTTTCTTGAATTTTCTTAATTCCCTGAACTTGTGCTAAGCCTTGTAAAAACAACTCAAGTACCATAAGTTTATTTACATATTAAAAAAAAAAAAGGGTTGCTATCTAATCTTATTCTGTAACAAGCTAAGTTAAGCAGATCCATCAGCTTGTTGAACCAAAAAATAAAATTGAAGTAAAATTCAAAAACAACGAGTAACATTTAAGGGATCCAAAGAACGTGCAGAAACTTACGGTCTTGAGGGTTTTTGCAGCAGTCCGATTCTGAAACTTTTAACCGAAATCAATGAGATTGTTGGAGAGAACGCAATGAAGGTCAGGTCAATCAATTTTTGTCCCCTTTCTGTCTTCACAAAAGGAAAATACCAAGAGCTTTCCACGAAAATTCCACTATAACTTTTATTAATATTTTTCATACTTGCCTGGCCTTTTTCTTTTTTTGACTCTGAGATTCTTTATTGTTTTCGCCATTGCAGACCCACAGGCCCCGACAGAATAATATTATAAAATACGTGTAACTCTAACTTGATCAGTTTGCAGGCACGTGGATTTGGTTTTCCCGTAACTCGGGGTATGGATCTTAAACTTATGTTTAAACATAAATATAACGCTAAGAGATATTTTAAAATAAAATTTTACGTACATTTTTTAACATTGATCTCGTTAAATTTAATAGTTAATAATTAAGATTAAAAGTTAAAAGATTATATTTAATTTTCAACTCATCAAATATTTTAATCATTAGATTTTATGAATCAATAATTAAAAATTTTTATCTGACTATTTATTATATATACAATTAGAATTAAAGTTGAAGAAAATTTATGAGTAAGTGATTTATAAGATTGATTTTTAAAATGTGAACACAATGACTAAATTCAACATGATCTTGTAGACAATTTCCTAATTTATAAGCAATTCTTTAAATTATTTTTTAATATTTAAATCCTTTCGATGATTTTAATATCATATTTAAATTATAATTTTAAATTTAATTTAAATATTATATTATAAATTAATAGATATATTTAAAATTAAAAAATTAAATAATTAAGAAAACTATTATAGGGTGACATCACTAAAATGATTGGGGGCGATGACTGATCTACTACACATTAGGTAATATCAAAGGGATAGAGTGATAAACAGCAGCTTTCAGTCGCTAAAAGAAGTCAAAGATTTAACGGCCAAATCTTCTTAAATTTTTCTGCTGTAAACATTGGCGCTTAATAACTTTAATTTATGCCAGTGACTTTTAGATTAGCGACCACCAATTATTTGGGCAATGGTGCTAAACTCGAACATCGGAGGGGCCAGGTCACCGAGACGATTAGCCGCGGCCCGCGGGCAATGGCTGTTGTCTGATGATTGTCTTCTTTTGGTTAAAAATTATTTTTAATTAATTAATTTAAAAAAATTTGTTATGTAAAGTTATTTTGTGGTTGAATATAATTTTAGAGGGATAGTTTTGGTTTTTGAATGCATTGAAAATTAATTTTGAAAAGTTTTTTCTCACCTTCATTTATAATCTAATACAAAAATAGTGGGTTGATAGGCTAATAAAAAATTATATTGGGCAAAAGGCTGGGCTGGAGAGGCCAGGCCTAATTTTTGTGGGCTTCACAGGCCTACATGCCAGCTAAGTGTGGTACTGAAAAATGTCGGCCTGGACCTGGCCCAAGAGCAGGAGGCTAGGGCAGGCCGGGCACCTCTTATTTATTTATTTATATAATTTTTGTTTTTATATTTTTTCAATTTCTTACTTTTTTTAATAATTTAAAAATTTTTGTTATTATTATAAATTTAAAAAATTGAAAATAATTTAATAATTTAAAGACAACACTTGAAAATAATTAAAAAAGGAATACTTTATATTATTAATAGAAATTCTAAACAATTAAAAATAATTTAAGATACAACACTTCGTAAAAAAAATGTTATTATTAATAGAAATTTGAAAAAAATTAACAATAATTAAGAGACAACGTTGATAATAATTTAAAAGAAAAAATATTTCATTAATACAAGTATAATATAATGTTAGAGATAAGTATAACACTATAGTTTGCAAACTAATTTGGCACCCACCTGTCTACCATTTGCATTTATCTATTCTAATTACAAAATTCTTACCAAATATAAAAGCACTATTCTAAATTACAATAAATTTAAGAATCATCCTCAACATTTACATTAAAATTATGAAGACAAGAGAGAGTTTGAGATTAGAGAATAAAAGTCTTCGTCTCTATGAAAACTTCTTTTTTTGGTCTCTTTGTAATGTTGTGCAAATAGCGTAAGATTAAATGGTTAGATATTATGAATTTTACCGTTAGATTAATGTTGGCATATGTTGTCTATTTCAGACTCTTTTGAATGGCAAGTTACATTTCAAATTGACGTGCTTGTAACGTGTTGAATTTGCGGTGTTACAACAATAATCCATTAGCATTTTGATAACTTACCATAACTCACTACCTATGAACAATTTCAAAGAGGATCGACAACACTAACTGCAAGAGAAGGAAATTCAATGTTCTCTCATTCATTTAGATTTATCATGAACCATATTCTGTCAGCTCAAGTAAGCTTACATTAGCACATCCCTTATGTCGAAGCTTCAATCTGTTCCGAAATTGGCTGTGGCAGCTCTTGTCTACTATTTCGTTTAGAGTTAATTGCCAAGCTGCAATTCTGATCATCTACTACATCGAAGTCAGCTACTCAACTTTAAGATACAACTTTTTGGGTAGTCATGAATCCAAACTGGATAAGGTGAAAACTTAGAATTAGCCTTAAACCAATGTAACGTCTCAAACTGTTTTTCAGAAAAGCACTAATGCAACTCATCTAACCTTCATTTCCGTATTCGATTTGTTAAATATGAATAGGATCTTTCTTTTACCTTGACGAAAATCTCTCTGCTGACACACTTAACAGCTTGTTGATTGGCATTCCTTCGCCTAAAGTTTTCTTCTTCCCTTCGAACCTATGCTTAATCCTATCATCAAGCTTGTATAGCCTAGAAATGCAGGAAAAGCCAAGAGCTCTCCAACTTTGTGACCCATCCCTTTGATCAAATACTCCATCTTCTCCTCCAAGAACTATGATTCTACTGCAGTATTTGAGGATGCTTTTTGCTTATGAAGAGTATGTCTGCAAAAGATAACCCGTAACTCAAGAATACTCCAATCACCTTTTGCATGTTATCACAGCTCGTTCTGGTCACGGCTCCCATTGCTGCAGTCATTTCCTTTGTTCTATATTCATACCCAATCTTCGCCAAAAACAGAAGCTCATGTGCAACGTTATCAAAGGCCAGGGCAAGAAATAATGGTGCCTTTGTCAAGAACTGGAAGATATCATTGGAATCCAGACCACATTGTCTGGGATGTAATTTCCTCTCCCGGCTAGCTCTAATGACACCTGGGAACACAAGAATTATCTTGAATATTTCCTGATCATTTAAGCCAGCAAAAGACTAAGAACTCAACATGCTTCTCTAAATGTTTCACACTGTGATTCAAGACTAGCGAGAATTTCCGCAACACAGTACCTACAGCATCAACATCACCCCCACTCAACTCTTAAGAAAGCAAATCCGTGGAATCAGCTGAGTCTCCAAATTATAATTGAGAATCCTCGGACGCCTTACAATTATCTCACTGCCCCCAGAGGGCTTCAAGAAAGCCAATGTTCTTTCAATTTCTTCCGTTGCCTTGGGACGTATACCCCCAGTTAAGTTAGCAGTACTGTTGAGAACATGAACAATCTTTTCTTCAGGAACGCCATGTTGAAGAAGTAGCCTAACCTTTTGATCAAACCCCACCAAGAATCTTGTCTCAGTTGCAGCC